>JAHLKI010000028.1:0-374593 GCA_025602905.1 Phlyctochytrium arcticum | reverse complement strand
AAAATTTGTGAGTTTGGAAAAAGGGGGAAAAACTGATGATCCTGCAGATCTTGATACTCTTGATGATCTTGGTCTTGATAGATGGGCTGAAGATGCTACAATTTAGGGAATTTCTGCAAAGTCCATAAAAACCTAGCAAAATTTGTGTTTTGAAGAAGGGGGTAAAACTGATGATCTTGATCCTCTTGATGATCTCCAGATGGGAGTAAGGTCGTGTAATCCGAACGGATTGTTATATGTTTTTGTGATTGGAATTGGAATTCCCGTAGTGCCAAAGGCAGCGGCTTCAGTCGATGAATTGTGGAGCGAGATGATTCGGTTTGTGAATGTTGACTCGATTGTTGGATTATGGAGAGGATTATTTTTAATCCTGTGTGAGATATGCTGGGTTGTAGGGTGGATTATCGGTGTAATGTCGGGTAGGGTGTAATGCTGGGGTAGGATTACACAGTCCCGGGGGTATACCACATAGGAGGATATCCTACCCCCACCCCCAAATCTCACCCCTGTGACAGTGCACCCCCATCTTGTGGTAAGACCACAAGATGGGGGTGCACTGTTGTAACAAGCTGACTGCGCATTCCCTTGTTAGTTTCAAGACGCGTCGCGCGACGCGTGCTGCGCAGTGTCTGCCGTGTCTTTTCTTTCCTTCATTTTACAAGTATATAGCCTACGGTAGTTTTCCCCTCCCCCGTAGCTTAACCGACAACCCCCACAGAATAGTACTAGTCAACTGTACTTTACACTGAACAAAGTTATACCTCACCAATGGAACATCGTCCCTGCTAATCCTGTTATATGGTAGCACCACCCATTCGATTCCTTGCCTAATAGTACCAACACCGACCCACTGAATCCACTGAACCCACTGAACCCACCGAACCCACTGAACCCACTGAACCCACTGAACCCACTGAACCCACTGAACCCACCGAACTGACGGCAGAGCAAGCGATGGCGAGACTCATTGAGTTGACCCAACAACATACTGACCTTCAAAACTCCTACCGCCAAATGCAAAAAATGTTGGCCATAAACAATTCCGCGGTATCTTTGGCAGTTGCTGTCTTCCGTGTTGGTAGGAAATGGGCACGCTTGGACAAGCGATCCACCACCACTAAAATTGCGTTGCGTCCGGAAGAAGTCGTGGGGAGGTCTGGGATGAAGTCCATCGAGATCTGACTCCATCTGGTCGTTGGGGTTGGCAAAGGGTGTAAAAGTCCAATGGGTAGGTGTGTCGATGATTTGTTGCGTTGGCAGGCGTCACAAGACTTGATGTACTGTCGGATGTGCTTATACATCTTGGGCCAATAGTAGAATCTTGCTAGCGCTTCGAATGTTCTGTGTATACCAAAGTGTCCAGCGATGTGTGTGTCATGGTGGGTCTGGAGCAAGTTGGTTCGTTGTGAGTGTGGTACGTATATCCGATCATGGAAAAATACGAGTCCGTCATTGTGTTTGAGGTGGGCAAGTCGGGGACGTTCGTCTTTCGCAACTTGGTCAATGGGTTTCTTCAAAAGTTTGATCAAATTTTGAAGTTCAGTGTCTTTCAATGTCCCTTGGGTCAATGTGTTGAGGGGGGTTTCCGTGGTGAAGATTGTTGTGTTAATGTCGTAATTGTTGAGTGGGGTTCGACATTTGGTACATTTGGGCGCAAGATCTGCTCTCCTAGAGAGTACATCTGCAACGGTGTTCAGTTTGCCTGGTCCATATCCGATGCGGAAATCATATGATTGAAACTCCATGACCCATCTAACTTGGCGTCGTGTCAGATGGTGTTGGTCTTGCAACCATTTCAAAGATTCGTGGTCGGATACTACGTTGAATTCCCTCTCACTGACCTCCTTCGAAAAGAACAACCTTGGATCTGGACACCGGAATGCGAAAAGACCTTTATTGCCCTGAAGGACTTAGCCACATCCGCACCCGTCCTACGCACATTTGACCCTCAACTACCCACTGTTGTCTACCCCGATGCCTCTGGCTTTGCTATCGGCGCATGGCTCGGCCAGGATGACGGCAAATCCATTCGACCCGTTGCATATCACTCACGCAAAATGACCTCTGCGGAACTAGGCTACGATACTCGCGAACAAGAACTCCTCGCCATTCACGATGCTCTCAGAGTCTGGAGACATTATCTGGAAGGAAGGGAATTCAACGTAGTATCCGACCACGAATCTTTGAAATGGTTGCAAGACCAACACCATCTGACACGACGCCAAGTTAGATGGGTCATGGAGTTTCAATCATATGATTTCCGCATCGGATATGGACCAGGCAAACTGAACACCGTTGCAGATGTACTCTCTAGGAGAGCAGATCTTGCGCCCAAATGTACCAAATGTCGAACCCCACTCAACAATTACGACATTAACACAACAATCTTCACCACGGAAACCCCCCTCAACACATTGACCCAAGGGACATTGAAAGACACTGAACTTCAAAATTTGATCAAACTTTTGAAGAAACCCATTGACCAAGTTGCGAAAGACGAACGTCCCCGACTTGCCCACCTCAAACACAATGACGGACTCGTATTTTTCCATGATCGGATATACGTACCACACTCACAACGAACCAACTTGCTCCAGACCCACCATGACACACACATCGCTGGACACTTTGGTATACACAGAACATTCGAAGCGCTAGCAAGATTCTACTATTGGCCCAAGATGTATAAGCACATCCGACAGTACATCAAGTCTTGTGACGCCTGCCAACGCAACAAATCATCGACACACCTACCCATTGGACTTTTACACCCTTTGCCAACCCCAACGACCAGATGGAGTCAGATCTCGATGGACTTCATCCCAGACCTCCCCACGACTTCTTCCGGACGCAACGCAATTTTAGTGGTGGTGGATCGCTTGTCCAAGCGTGCCCATTTCCTACCAACACGGAAGACAGCAACTGCCAAAGATACCGCGGAATTGTTTATGGCCAACATTTTCAAGCTCCACGGATTGCCACAGATCATCGTTTCAGACCGCGATTCCAAGTTCATCAGCAAATTTTGGTCCGAATTACTCAAGATGCTGGATTGCGCAGCACACATGTCCACAGCTCGACACCAACAGACAAACGGTCTCGCGGAAATCACGATCAAAGAACTCAAGACCTATTTACGCGCATTTGTCGACCACCATATGGCCAACTGGGAAGACTTGCTGCATTTCGCCGAGTTCGCTCACAACGACGCAGTCTCCGCCACGACTGGTATGACCCCATTCTACCTCGACACAGGACAACACCCGCGTACCCCAAAGACACCACCAAGCTCCTTTCAACCCGCCAACCCTGACGCTGCCGATTACCTCAACCACATCAACGCCACCATCAAGGTTGCCCAGGACCAGATCGCCGCAGCCCAACAAAGACAAGCCGTGCAATACAACAAACTGCATCGCAACCCTTCTACCCTCGACATTGGTACCCGCGTCATGTTGTCTAGTCAAGGCCTCGTCCAAGAAACAACCAGTGATAGACCCGTAGCCAAATTGCAACCCCTTTGGCTCGGCCCATTCAAGATCACTGCCAAGGACGACAAAGACAACTACACCCTCGATCTCCCAAGTACCATCCGCGCGCATTCGACCTTTCACGTCAGTAAACTGAAGCCCTACATCGACCCCCAGGAGAACTTCCCCGATCGACGTGTTGACCCCCGACCAGAACCACAACTTTTCAACGACGAAGCTTACTATGAAGTTGAACGCATCGAAGCCCATCGCAAGTTCAGAAACCAACTCAAGTACCTAGTCAAATGGAAAGGGTACCCATCCGAAGAGAACACGTACGAGCCAACACAGAACTTCAAAGGACCTGCAGCCATTCAGATCCTTCGCGACTACAAGACCAAGAACAACATACGCTGACGCTCGCTCCTAAGTAGGGGAGTGTAACAAGCTGACTGCGCATTCCCTTGTTAGTTTCAAGACGCGTCGCGCGACGCGTGCTGCGCAGTGTCTGCCGTGTCTTTTCTTTCCTTCATTTTACAAGTATATAGCCTACGGTAGTTTTCCCCTCCCCCGTAGCTTAACCGACAACCCCCACAGAATAGTACTAGTCAACTGTACTTTACACTGAACAAAGTTATACCTCACCAATGGAACATCGTCCCTGCTAATCCTGTTATAACTGTCACACGGTCTGCCACTGGGGGATTTGCTACTTCCCATGCGCCCAGTGCTTCCGTGTTTTCGCGGCTCCCAAGTCGCGTCCTCAGGTCCGAACCCTTCCCATTGTACCAAGTACATCCGCTTCCTGTGACGGACTTTCTCGTCAAGGATGCGGTCAACTAGCCAAAGTTCCTCTCCATTCACAAGGACAGGATCAGGCGCTTCCAACGAAGCCCTGTAGGCTACGGAGTTCGGGGGCTCCCATGTCTTCAAGATATTGACATGAAACGTCGGATGAACCATACGCATAGTATGTGGCAACTTCAACCGGTACGTATCAGGATGAGGTCCAAAGTCCTCCACACGGAATGGACCAATCCAATCCTGACGAAGCTTCTCGGGCAGCTTTCCCAAGGCCGGGATGTGGATCCCCTTACGTTTGAGCAAGACGAGATCGCCCTTGTCAAATTTCAGAGTCCGACGCCCGCGGTCATGGTTTCGCGCCTGCACATCTTGTGCATCACGTAGGCGCTGCTGCACGACCCGTTCAGTGTCTCTCAGAGCATCAACGAACTTTGCAACTTGTTGCGCAGTAGGTGTTGCGATCTGTTGAAGACCTTTCCGCGTGGTAAATTCCCCGAATACCAGCGGTAGACGCCCCTTGTCTATCATGAACGGAGCGAAGCCCATGCTTGACGGAGTCAAATTGTGATGGAACTCAAGCATCGGCAAGATGTCCACCCAATTCTTACCGTCAAGGTCTATGAAAGCCCTCAAAATGCTTTTCACAGGCTTGATCTTGCGCTCGCACTTGCCATCAGTCTGTTGATGACGAGCCGTCGCGACTTCCCGCTTAATGCCCAAGCCGACCGTAAAGGCCTCCCAAAACTCGGATAAAAAGCGGCTGTCTCTGTCGTTGACAATCACTTCCGGTGCACCTTCATTCTTGAAGAAGTGCGAAGTGAAGAGATATGCAATCTCTTGGCTCCCCATCTCCATGTTACATGGAATCAGATACACACGAGTGGAGAGGTAATCCACTATGACGAGTGCGGCATCGTAATAATCGCCATTATGGCTATCCTTCCCCCCCCCCCACGATTCCGTACGAGGCAAAGACACAAAGTCCATACCGATCGTATGCCAACGCTTGTCAGGCACAGGTAATGAGCGGAGCAACCCCACACCGCGTGATGTGGTTCGGAAACGTTGACATTGCGGGCATGTGGTAACATAGTCCGAAACGTCGCGTTCCATACCGGGCCAGCAATACTCCTGGAGCAAGCGAGCATAAGTCGAATGCTTTCCGGTGTGTCCGCCCATCAGCAGGGAATCGTGATAACGCGTTAACAGCGCAGTGCGTAACGCGTCGGGGACATAGCGGCGACCCTCGTAGCGGAGCAACGAAGCCGGCTTGCCGTCGTTGGTCTGCATACCGAGGTCCTCTTCGGAAAAGCGTCGCTCATGGGCTGACATAGTCTCCGGCGCTTTCGACTTTGCCTCCAAACTCTGCCGCATTTGGATAGCAAAGTCGTCCGATCGAAGCAATTTGGCCCACTGCAGGGGGTCGGAAGGAACATCTTCCAGCTGGCCGACCGCCTGTGCCATATGCTTCCTTGCGCGCTTCTTCGCGCGGGCGGCATTAACCGTAACCTTGATCGTCGCACGATGTTCGGAAAGGTGTGCTGCCTGAACCGCCACAGCGTTAACCATAACTCGTTGCGCACAATCCGCACAGCGCGGCGCGTAATACGGGTTACGGCTAAGGACATCGGCAACGGTGTTCCATTCACCAGGAAGGTACTCGATGTCAAAGTCAAACTGTTGGAGAAATTCGACCCAATTTGCCTGACGACGACTCAAATGCTGCTGTTCCTGCAAGTAGATCAGAGATTTGTGGTCGACGAAAGCGCGAAAATGGCGTCCCATGAGGAACTGTCGGTTCGCCTTCAGCATCTTGACAAGCGCAAGCAACTCCTGCTCATGGACCGGGTACCGAGTCTCTGCATCTTGCATCTTCCTCGAGAAGTACAAGATGGGACGCAGCCGGGGCAGATCCTTAAACCCTGCAACCGTAGTTGGCAAAGGTGAAGGCATAGTGTCATCTGCATTGGCTGGTTGAGCAAGCCATCCTCCTATGGCGAAGCCAGACGCGTCGGTGAACACGTAGACTTCCTTGTCTGGATTGTACGGCGTCAACATAGGAGCCGTAGAAATCTTCTCCTTCAGCGGCTCAAACGCTTTGATTTCCGCATCAGTCCACTGCCAGGGCTTATTGCCAGACTGCAGTTCAGACAACGGATGCGCGATCTCAGCATACCTATCGACATACGATGAAAGGTAGTTGGTCAAACCCAGGAAGGATTGAATGTCTTTGAAGTTCCGGGGAACAGCAAAGCTCTGGACGGCTGCAATCTTGCTCTCGGAGATGCGGACGCCAGACTGACCCATCATATGGCCACAGAATTCAACTTCCTGCACAGCCCAAGTGCATTTGGACGGTTTGACATACAGTGCGCTGGCCTCCAATGCCTTCAGCACACTCTCGACATGGCGCTGATGCTCTTCCAGCGTGTCGGAGAAGACGAGAATGTCGTCCAAGTACGTGATAATGAAATCATCGTACATGCTTCCAAAGACTTTGTTCATAATCCGTTGGAAAGTCGCAGGTGCGTTCGTTAGCCCAAACGGCATCACGGCGTACTCGAAATGTCCAAAGCGGGTTTTGAATGCAGTCTTTGGGATGTCACCTTCCCTGGTGCGCACACAATGGTAAGCGTCCTTGATGTCCAACAGCGAAAACCACTTCTTGCCAACCGTACGGTGACGCAACTCGGCTAAATGCGGCAAAGGGGTACGGTCCTTCTTTGTCTGCCGATTCAACCCACGGTAATCAATGCAGCAACGAAGAGTTCCGTCCTTCTTTTTCGCAAATAGCACAGCGGCGCCCCACGGACTTGAAGAATGGCGGATCCATCCCTTGGCCAAGAGTTTGGTAATTTGCTGTTGGAGCTCCTCGAGCTCATCAGGACCCATTGGCCGCAAAGGTACTGACACAGGCGCCTCCTTGCCTTCAATTTCAATCTTGAAATCATCTTCTCCTCGAGAAGGTGGTAGAGTCTGCAACTCCGCAAAGACAGTCTTTGCATATGGGCGTAAGATCGCCAGCAACGGATGATCTGCAGGGATCGAAGCCAGCGGGTCGGGGACACTGTCAGGGACCTTCAACTCCTGAGTTCCAGTTTCCCGGGCTTGCGATCGGGCTGCACTCACCCGCGCGGAGGCAGGAGCGACACGCACACGGCCACCCCCCTCAATCCAGCGCTCAACGTCAACTTGTACAGCAAACACCGAGACAAACTCCTTTTTCCACACACCGCGTAAAAACCTGTCTGCCCGAAGGAGCTCTGGAATCTGCTTCACTCCAGGAAGCTCCGACGGCGACTTCAGGCGTGAGGAGCTCGGTTTGCAAGCGAAGTAACGCAGAGAACTGGCGTTCCAGCTCAACTTTCCCGACCACTTGCGTGACACAGGTCGCGCTTCACAATAGTGGCGAGTCCCCTCCTTAGTGAAGGACAGACGGGGGTAATCATCGACCTTGTCGATGTGGAGGGATTCAAGGTCCAGGATGAAGGGGAGTCCCAAGATGACATCAACTCGGAGCGGTGCCGCAATGAACGGAGCTTCCTGGAAGCCGATCTTTTGGCCCGCGTTCGTGTAGATCTCCAGGTCACCCTTCATCATACGCGTGGACATGAATGTTTCCCCGTCGTCACCCCACTCAACCTCAATGGTCGTGGGAGGAGAATGGGTTGGAAAACCATGTTTCCGAACCCATTTGTCACTGACCATCATCGTGTCACAGCCCGTATCAATGAGCATTCGGGCCATCTTGCCGTTCAGCTTCCCATGGATCACAAAGGCATATGGTGAGATGGCAGGATCAATCATCCCTGGTGGTGAACGCCTCGGAGTTTCATTTGTGGCGGAAGAACCCTTCGCGACCTCAGCAGGAGCAACCCGAACCACGCCAGACGGTCGCTCACTGCCTACGGTATGCGTAGCTTCTCCTTTCACGGATGAACCTTCGGACGATACCAACGGATGCAAAGACACAGAGTTCACAGATGATAATGTATTTGTCAAAGTACAAGAAACACTAACATCTAAGGTTGGACGGCCTGTGCCGTCTTCGCCCATCCCCTCTAGTTTCCCGAAGGACCAGTGGCTTTGTTGGGGCACATGCGGGCAACGTGCGCAGTGCTCCCACAGACAAAACAAAAGAAGGCCGGGGCCCCCCCCTTGCGGTCTGTTCCCAGACGAACCGCCTCTTTGCGGTTGCCGGATCCAGAACTCCCTCCGTTCTGACCACTGCCCTTACCACCTTTGTGATAAGGTGCCGCCTTGCGAGAATCGCGAGATTGAACCGCGGATACACTCGCCTTCCCCCTCTTGGAAGACGATCCGGAAGGTCCAGGGTTGGCGGGATCGGTGGGCGCGGAACCCTCAGTGGGTGCGCCGGCGGCATAGACATACTTGCCGTTGTTGTCGAGGGAGAAAATCTCCAACAACTCCGATCCAATGCGCTGCAGGTCCGCCACTGTGGCTGGAGCGATACCTGCATTCGCCGACCTCACTGAATGGGCATGACGCAAAATGTCTTTGCCCATAGACGCCCAGACATGCCCTCCTCGGTTCAACCCATCCCTGAAAAGGGCGCGAACCTCGGAATCGGGCAGTGGCTCTCCTCCTACAGCCAGTTGGGAGGTCAGACGGTTAGTTGCTGCATTGCAACCCTCTCAATTGGGCAATAACCCGAGGTCTCGGGTTACGCTCCATGAAGCGACTCCGCAACATCGCTTCAAAGTCCGTTCTGCAACGGGGGCGAGATGGACCAAGTGAGTCCAACCACGATCTCGCGGCTCCCGTCAAATGACGCTCCATGTACTGCACATAGCCAGTACGCATCCGGTTGTCGTATGCGGTTCCTGAAGACGGGTGGTCCAGGTAGTCGTGATGACGTACCAAGAAGTCACGTATCCTTTCGGCCGTGCAATCCTCCCGAATTCCCGCAAAACGAGCCTCGCTCGCCGACTTCTGCAAGGACTTCAGCTCGCTCACTTCAAAGAAGGAGCTGCCTACTTGGGGAGTGGATCCAGGGTTCACCGGCATTCCGGGTACCTGCGCTTCCTGCTCCCGGAGCTGTCCCTTCAACCGGACTACTTCGTCACGGAGAGCACAGAGCTCTGCCTCGGTCTCGGGGATTGGGCCCTTACCCTTGTCCCTGGCATCAGTCGCGGTCAACTTCAACTCCGCAAGGCTTCCGCCAAGCGCTGCGCCAGTCGACCCACGACGTTGCTCAGTGAGGGGTTGCCCAGCAGGGGGAGAGGGGTCAGCTCCACCCTCGACTTCCATAAGGTCATCGACGGTCTCGCCTTCCTCCATCTCACTTCGCCCCGCGGTACGGTCCATGTCGTCCTCTGACTCCATGGTCTCTTCCTCCCTCTCACGGAACGGTTGTTCCTCTTGCTTCCCCACGGCCTCGTCCGCCTTCTTGTCACGCTTCGACGCTTCACCGTCGGCGGCACCCTTCTGCCCCTTGCGAGTCTTCGAAGGCTTGGAGGTCATGATACTGGAAAGAAAGAACGAGTGGGTGAGAGAAGGGTAAAGTTCAAAAACTTCAAAAACAAAATTGGAAAGCCGAACTTGTTTTCAATCAAACCACGAAGGTGGTGCTACCATGCAAAGGGGTCAGGGGGATCGGTCTGATGAAAGAAAGGGGCTCAAAGAAAAGTAAAATGGACGCTATATGCAACTTCCCAGGTTGCGAGAGTTCGGGTAGCGTAATGGTCGAAAAACACTTAAAGTTATGTCTAATGCTATCAGAGTACTTTATGATGGAAGAAAACCTGTCACGAGTGTGGCGCATGCCAGCTCGCGCAGTAATGATTGCTACCGCTCTCAGGGACCAATGACACATGTCATTCGGCCGCCTGCCGCTAGTATAAAAGAACCAGAACCCGTCACAGCAAGGCACGACGACCCATGAGTGAGGGGGTTCATCGCTCGGTTTGTTAGTGTTTTGTAATTTTGTAGCATGTAAGGTAGCGGGTTCTTGTCTTGTAGAAATCTGTTATATCTTTTGTTTTCTTGTCATGAATTTATGTGGGTTAATTTGAATGTACTTACAAAAACTTGTCGTTTTGGCCCCATTATACACATTCCCCCCGTCTGGCATTCGTTATTTACGCTAAGAAAAAAACGGAATCGATACTCTTAGAGGTAAAAAAAAGGCCAGTTTACAGCGCCCTGATTCACCGCCGGAGCTACGGAAAGCAGAGTGACATGCAGTTTGTCACTTTGATAGAAAGACCCAACTTATGTCCATCCAAGAAAAAAAGGTTTACACACTGCCGGTCAGTCAGCGGAAATGGATAAAATTCCGATATATAATCCAAAGCCGTCGATTTTCCATTGCCCAAGAACTATATGCGGATTGTGAACCAAGGCAGAACCCACTGCGCAACGCTCCCACGCTCGCTAGAAACCTTTTTATGCGCGCGCGCAAAAACAAAGTATATGAGATCTGTATATATTCCCCCGTTATACTACTTACTCCTGGATGAGAAACACGATAACTATAACAGCGGCAGGATTTGTAAGTCTGTCCCCGGTTGGGACTTGGAGCCATACCGGCCAAGATTGATAATAACAAACGATGACCCAAACGTGTACTGTACGCGACGGTGTCGACGAAGGCAGAGGGAACATATGCAGCGGGCTCGTGGTTCGCTGCGCATTGTCCGCACCACTGCGCAAACAGCGCAGTGCCGTGCCACATCACACGTGTTGTTTTGTTTTTCTTTTTGTATATCCCATCCTGCACTGTACATTTTCAGACTCTTTACGCTTTCTCTTTGCTCTGCGCTAAAGCAATACACAACCCGACTCACGCACCCTGGGAAGGTGCATTACCGTCCATACCACTTTTTACCCGAAAACGCTACATGGTAGCACCACCCCATCAGCAATCCTACTAGCCTCAAACCGTCCGTTTACCCTTTCGACTCGACCTTTCGCTTCTACCTCTTTCGCTTCTTTTACTTCTTTCTACTCTTTGTTCCGTTCAACATGGGTTCTGGACAAAAGCAGGCTGTGGCGCGCAAGACCAAAAGCAAAGGCAAGCCGAGTGAAGAGGGCCCCGTCTCTAGTACTATAGAGAGCGGACCTCCTCTCCTGGGTGAAGACCAAACTGAGGCTGGAGAGATCGGCCAGCATTCTGAGACATCCTCCATTGCTGGAGAAAGAGATGCTCAGGAGACTGGTTCGACCAGCACAGACAACCATGCGGGAGGCGTCGTACCCATGATGGTCGACGAAGAGCCCCCGAGAGACGTGGTTAGGCCCTCTGAGGGACCTACGGGGATGACTGGTGTTTCCCTCTCGGGTAATGCCACCCCCGCGGCGTCCGCTCTTGGAGGAGCCGTCGCGGACAAGCAACAGCTTACGGCAATTCTCACATCCTTGACGGAGGAGATTGCTTCGCTCAAAGCTGACGTGGCCGCTCGCGATGGCAATGGCCAACAAGGAAACTTGTTTGATTCAATGCAAAACAAGTCACTCCAGCGCAAAGCTGAAAATGCCATGTTCTCGGGAGAGGGTAGTGACGTTGCGTCACACAAGAAGATCCGTGACTTCTTGGATAAGCATTATGCTTTCCTTGACCATTCTCCCGCCAACGAGGACCAGCGCGCGGGGCGATCGTTCGTGGATTACATGGAACGCGCCCTTGAGGGAACAGCCAAGGACTGGTTTTCCTCCATGACCCTGGCCGAGAGACCCGCAAACCGGGAGGAGTTTGAAGAAACCCGCGGGACGCCATTTTGGCCAGGCTCCGTCAGCTCACGTGCCGAAATTACTCGGCCTATATCTCCGCCTTCAACAGGATCACTGGCGAATTGAGAACCACCAGCACCGCCCGTAGCCCCATTGACGAAGATCAGATGCGACGCTACTTTCGTGACGGACTAGAACGGGGAGGGGAATTTTGGAGTCGCCTGATGCAGGCTGTTTTCGGAATGCATCCCGACGCCAACCTCACCCAGATCCAAACGGCTACCACCCAAACCCTCCAAGCGTGGGGATGCGACAATGACGGGGCCTATGTCCCTGTCGCGGGTGGAACCGGAAAAGGCAAGGGTCCCGCCTCCGTGCCGGCTGCCAATAATGGCCCGGCGAAGAACGGTGGTGGAAAGAGTCCCAAAGCCAACGTCTCTGCGGCAAATGGCAAAACCCACAACCATGGTAAGCCCTATGCTTACCAAGGGCGTGGAGCCAACGCTGGAGCCAGCGGATCCGGGTCAAGTTCATCTCCCGGACCTCGCAAAAACAACCAGCAGGCCGAGTCAGACCGCATCTGGTGCTACTGCTGCGGTAGTGGCGACCATTGGTCTGCCAGATGTCCCAATGCCAAACGCCGCGATCCAAAAAACTAGATCCGGCAAGCAATAACGACACAGGTCGTTTGCCGCAGGATGGTTCGGTCAGATTAGATAATCCTTTTGTTTTTAATAACTTTTCTAATTAAATACAACCGTATCCATCAATACTGTGTCCACTTTTACATTTACCGAAGAAGTTCAGTCCTCGAGTCCACAATCACAAGCTACGCAACGAGGAGATACACGATCGGAGGTCAAGGAATCATCAAAACCGATGCAGCCGTCTGGCGTTGTTCGGGTTGCACCGATTGGAGGTTCCTTGGATGAAGATCGTTATGCTCCACGCCGTGTTGCTTGTGGACCTGAACCGGTAATTGCTCAAAATGCCTTTGTCGTTCATGCGAAGTTGAATGGCAAGATGGCCCGTATTCTTGTCGACACCGGGTGCGATACCCTGATGATCAACGACAAGTGGGTCAGGCAACATAAGTTCCCAACCTATCAACCCAGCTCTACTATCGAAGTAGAATGGGGAGACGACGGAGAAACCTTCAAGTCGAATCGAATGATGCTAGGAGCCCTGGACCTCTACTGCGATCACAACAAATGTTCCTTCGGTGAGCTACCGTTCATTGTTGCGCCATTACGCGTAGATGCCATTGTGGGACTACCTTTCATTCTCGGCCTTGAAGGACTCCAGATTGACAAGGTTGATGAACGTCCTCGCATGTCTTTCATGTTTGAAGGCGTTCGTCGCCTATGCGAAGCAAGACCGGTTTCACGAAAACGTGAGCAACAACCATCCTGCAATGCTGCCCACTTACGTGCGTTTGACTGCAATCTCGACTCGCCTCGCCTTCAATCACCTCTCGCCTCGGTCAAGGACGTCAAGACCCACCTCAAGGCTGAAAAATTTCTCCGAGCGATGCGAAAGAAGGAGTTCACATCAGTTTTTGCAGTCAATGTCAACGTACTCCAGTGGATAGATGGCAACGGACATATCCGCGAGGCACCGGCCTCCGCGCGAGTTACCGCGGCTGCAAGTACAAGTAGTACCGACAGCGCGGCCAATGGACAAAAAGCTCCGGACGAAGATCCGCTAGCGTCCATTCCGGAAGACAATCCGTTACTGCCAATCTTACGAAAGTTCAAGAAGACAGTTTTCACAGAGCTACGCACGTTACCACCTTCTCGGGGCGAAGACGACTTCAAAATTGAAATCGACGGCGTAGATAGACCTCTGTCGGTGCCCTTGCGTGCAATGGGCCCGAAGGAACTGGAAGAACTTCAACGGCAAATTACAACGTTGCTTGCCAAAGGGTGGATTCGACATATGGTCGTCTGCTGCAAGAATACCATTGGCCGACTATGGAACGCGACGTTGCAGCTTATGTTCGCACATGTGCAACTTGTCAACGCTTCCGAAGTCCCGCACGAGGTGTCGGACTATTACGCTCGCTCCCAGTGCCTGATAAGCGCTGGCACACCATCGGCATGGATCTAGTCTCACTACCTAGGACGGAATCGTGGGGGGGGAAACCTAGCCATAACGGCGACTACTACGATGCCGCCCTGGTCATAGTCGACTATCTGTCAGGACGTGTGTACCTCATCCCTTGCAACATGGAGGTTTCGAGTCAAGAGCTTGCGTATCTCTTCACCCAGCACTTCTTCAAGAACGAAGGTGCTCCCAAGGTCATTGTCAGCGATCGCGACAGCCGCATCTTAGCCGAATTTTGGCAATCTTTTACCGCTGCTCTCGGTATCAAGTTAGAGGTGGCGACCGCTCGACATCAGCAGACAGACGGCAAATGCGAACGCAAAATCAAGTCTGTCAAAAACGTGCTGAAGGCCTACATAGACGGCGATGGCAAGAACTGGGTTGATATCCTACCCTTGGTTGAGTTTCACCACAACTCAACACCATCAAATACCGGCTATGCCCCGTTCATGATCGACAAAGGCCGCCTCCCACAGGTCAATGGTGGACACCATACCAGGGAAGGTCTGCAGGAGATATCAAAGCCAACAAATCGGCAAGTAGCCAAGTTTGTTGATACCCTCATGAGATCGAACGGGTGGTACAACAACGGTTACGCGATGCACAAGATGTGCAAGCAAGGAACCATGACAAGGGTCGGCGGACGCTCATCTTCGAGAAGGGCGATTCAGTTTTACTCAAACGCAAAGGGATCCACATTCCAGCTTTGGGTAAGCTTCCGGAGAAACTTCGCCAGGATTGGCTTGGTCCATTCAAGGTCAAAGGAACCGGACCGCACCCTGATACCTACACGCTGGAACTACCTCATCCAATGCGTATGGTACATCCGACATTTCATGTCGACATTCTGAAGCCGTGGCACAAACCTGGCTCTATTACCCATCGTGCCACGAAGGATGCGCCGGAGCCTGTGCTGGTCAACAGCGAGGAACTTTGGCTCATCGACCGTATTCTGGACGAGCGGATCCGTCACAAGAAGCGGAAATACTTGGTTCAATGGGAAGGCTTCGGGCCAGAGGACTCAACTTGGGAACCGCGGGAACACCTTGAGCAAACCGACGCGCTGAAAGCATGGGAACTAGCACGCCCCTCAGCACCCAAGAGTTCAAAGCGAAAGAAAGCCCAAAACGAAGCATCGGCAACTGACATTTCGTCTACAGCCGAGCCCCCATCGAAACGTTCACAACGCAAACGCTAGTGACGTCAAGGAAGATGTGTTTCATATTCAAAGTATCACATTCTCAATGAGAGAATACCGCATGACTGCTATCAAAGCAACGAGTGTCCTCTTGCAACACTTCACGTCATTCATTACTATTCGGGACCTCCCATCCCATATCTTGATACTACCTACGCGCGCGCACCATCTCAACACTTTGAGACCCACATCCAAGGTTGCTCCTTGCTGACGACGCGTCTCGCACGTCAGAACTCCGGTAGGCCTGATCAGCCTGAGC
Organism: Phlyctochytrium arcticum; assembly: GCA_025602905.1. Lineage (NCBI taxonomy): Eukaryota > Fungi > Chytridiomycota > Chytridiomycetes > Chytridiales > Chytridiaceae > Phlyctochytrium > Phlyctochytrium arcticum. The sequence goes on along the minus strand of JAHLKI010000028.1, from coordinate 359,064 downwards.
TGAGTTGATGCATCATCTATGCATAGGTGATGAGAGGCCGGGGAAACATTTATCTCCGTCATTACGCGTAATTTCCTTCAACGCAAGGAAACACATCCTTACCTTCGTACCTGTGCGAACATGCGCACACGGTTGTTGCACAATCTGCAACGAGAGTCTCGGGGAAGCTGCAAGTAGCAGCTATTCATGCCTGTGACAACAGTGAAATTGACTTGGAGGTGATCCAACACAATTCAGGTGACCAAACGTCTGGCGTTGTTCGGTTTGTTCACTTGCACCGCTGGCTTCTATACACGTCTGGCGTGTTCGGTGTATAGTTGCCCGGTGAGGTTGTGCTGGTGACCTGATACTTCAATCTTTCTGCTGACACACGAACCCTGATCTGAAGCCTCGCTCCTCTTTCCAGCATCGAGTCTGAGGGGGGTGCAGCGGGCTCGTGGTTCGCTGCGCATTGTCCGCACCACTGCGCAAACAGCGCAGTGCCGTGCCACATCACACGTGTTGTTTTGTTTTTCTTTTTGTATATCCCATCCTGCACTGTACATTTTCAGACTCTTTACGCTTTCTCTTTGCTCTGCGCTAAAGCAATACACAACCCGACTCACGCACCCTGGGAAGGTGCATTACCGTCCATACCACTTTTTACCCGAAAACGCTACAACATAGCTCTAATGTCAGGAAAACGTCCCCACCAGAGATCAAGAATACGGATCTCATCACAAGTAAATGTGCTTGCGCGACCCATGGCTGGGAATGAACAAGAAGTCAACCGATAGAGTTCACAATAGAAGGCACATACAAATTCGATGCATCTGACAGCATTCTCTCCATCGGACTCGACGATTACGTGAGAGTGGCGCACCAATGATGTAACATGGAGGGCGGTTCGAGGGAGGGTGGATAAGGTGGTCAATTGCGGGTAAACCGGCTCCATATAGATACTACTGGGGTCTCCCCCGCTTCCTGAGTACTGACATTGAATCAAGTCAGTATCTCTTTTATGTCACATTTCCTCCGAGTATTGCGATATCTGAGTACAATTCGTTCGCATCACACACCGAGCATGTTTCCAACTTAGCCCATCCCTCTACCGCGTGTTCCCTAGTATATTATAGCAATCAAAGATGGAAAAACACCAGCAATACGTACAGTATAGCGGCCTGATTGACCGGTTGCCAACGCACACCAGCGGGCACTGGAGAGATCAAAAGTTATTGAAGATAGAAGACAAACATGGAAAGAAGTGCAACGATAGTTTCATAGCATGTTGCCAGGCCCCGCAAGCGAGAGATCAAAAGTTACAAGAGGTGGAAAGAAATAAAATGTAATTGTGCAACCTTCACAATGCACTACATATCGCTTCCTGATTCTGCTGCAAACTCTCAGTACGTATACCTAAAGCAAACTCAAAGTACCTATACCTAGACCTATACTAGTAAACCCTCAGCACTGTTGGTTTGTCGCGCAGCACGAAGCCCAGGAGAAGTTCTTTTTGAACCTTGACCGACACCGACGCGTAAATCAATCACGTGATACTGATTTGGACGGCCTTTGCTCCGCTCCAAGAATTTTCTATAGCATTCTTTTACTCTCTACCTGACTCTCTACACTGTCCCGAATCTCGTTACCGTTTGCCGACTCTTTTTGTTCATCATCAGAACCGCAAAGATCCATTGGGTGTCTTGTACTCTTTCCTTCTCTCAAAAACCCATTCCGTGCCGGGAACCCATCTTTGGTCTCTTTGGAATCTTTTGTGACATATTCAAGAAAAGATATACCCAAATCACGAAGACGAGCATATTGCACGGCACAGGAACCATGAAGGACGACCAGTCTCGAGGGTCAGCATTTATCCAATCTTTTTCTTACTCACCTTCAAACTCACATTTAAACTCAATAGGCCACCACCCGATACCCACTCCCCAAGTTCCCAATGTAACCTCCCTCCTTTCTATCACATTACCAAAACTAACATTTATCATTAGACGACTCGGATACATCCATTCACCCAACAAGCACCGACCACCACGGCCCACGCTCCTACCGGCCCTTTAACCGCGGGAATAAACTCAAACGGAGTATTGAGCAGCCGGGGACTGTACCCGAGAAACCGACCCTGTGCAGTGTGCATGCTATTGATGAGGAGTATGAAGTGAGTTGTTGTACTGGGATGGGGTTAAGAGAGGGGAGGTTAATGGGGTTTTTTTTTTAGTTTGCGCATGTGGGCAAACGACGCGCGATTTTGAAGAAGGCGAGACGGAGACGGGATGAAGATGATCCGTATGCGGGGATCAACATCGAAGGTACATTTACCTCTTATCCAAAGAGTGGAGCTTTATCTCTAACCACAATAACAAACAATAGAAATCTGGTCTCTCCCCGATTCACCCACCGATTTATCCCGCGTCTCATCCGTACTCCATGCCCTCAAAGACCGACACCTCAAAATCCTGTCTCAATCCGCTATGGCCATGGTCGAGCGCGAGCAGGAATTTAATAAAACGATTGCGCGGTTTGCGGCCATTATCCAGATGGATGATCCCATGGTCCAGGATGTGGGGTTTGAAGAGGGGTTGCCGGGGGAGGTACTGAAAGGGTTGAGGGAGGGCGTGCAGGTAATGCGTTATCAAAGTTGTTTTTTGAAAACAGGGTGGTGGTTAATGTGGGAATTTTTAGGAATTGGTGAGTTGTAGCAACGAGTACGTCAAACGGATCGGTGATATGAGGGATAAACTCATCATGGCCCATGTCCAAAAAAAACGGTTGGCCAAAAAACTCCTTTCGGCTGCCGCGGCCGATTCTACCCAACATCAACAGCAACAACCACTCATGATGACGCCGGTCCCGATGCCTGCTACGGGTGCGGCGAGGGGTGCAGGTGGAGGTCGGCATTCCATGTCGGGACCTGGACGACGCTAAAATCCATATCCCTTTAAACGTTTTTTTCAAACCTGTATATGTATATACAACCCAAACTACTATCACAAAAAAAACTATCTACAAAGAAATTGTTGCGAAATGGGGTCCTTTTGTAGTTGGCTACACGTAATGAGAGCCTTTACCATTTCCCTTATGTATGAGCACCGAAATCTCTCTCCCTCTTCTGTAATCTTAACTTGTATACATCAGTATATCGAGCCAAATCTTTTAGTTCTCAAGAGAAATCAATAAATAACACCAACAAAAACTATCTTATCTAACTACTACCCCCCTCCAACAACTCTCCAATGACTTCCAGGACCATTTTGATTTGTGCCTTGACTCTCAGTGCCGATTCTGTCAGTGTATCCGCCACCTTTAGCAATCCCCGTTCTTTGACTTCAATGAATGCGAGTGCTTCCGGTAATGTCATTTGGACGTGGTAACCTGCACCCACGGAAACATAAATCGTGGATATATCCGGTCTATGTACAGATCATAGGCGTCAGTTAACTGGTAAAAAGGGTAGGGAAAGAGAGACGTTACATTCGAGCATGCATGAAAAACTCGCATCCGACGTCCATCCGGGTTTTAAGGGATGTGAGGTTCTGGGTTTGGAGGAGGTCGATTTGGTTCCGGAGTTTCAGACTATATCCAAGAATGAAAAGGGTTAGGACCATTGAGATAAAAGAATGGGGACAAGTATACAGACTAATCTGATATGGTTTCGTAGACTTTGTCGCGCTTGTCGAGGAGGGATTGGAGGTCGGGGCGGAGACGGGTGTTGACGAATGACTCGTATTTTTTGATTTGGGAGAGGTTTCGGTGGTCCCTCCCACTCATGGACGTCGTTGTTGTTGGGGATGCCATTGTTTGAAAGGGAGGAAGAAGGCGAAGAATGTAGAGCACATTTCACATCAGATTTTACCGGTCCGATTTCCACACATCGCACACAAGAGCTCCGACCGAAATTGCGGCACGTGACCTTTTCATTTAACCAAGCGGGGTTAATCGAATGAAAGTTTGAACGTTGGTTAACTTGGTTTGAAGCCAGGTTTAAAGCAGGGTTTGAAGGTTCACGCGCAAAGTCTGCGAAGACTGTGTGAAGACTCTTGAGCAGTGGACAGCAGATGGACAGAGGACACGGCAAAAAGCGATAGAAATAATAAACAAATTGACAAGAAAAAAGTAAAAAGACAGAGAAAGAAAAAACTAGTCTATGTGGTGGTTAGAGGTGGTGGGTAGTGACGCGTGGGAGTAGAAGAAAGAAGGGGAAGGAGGGCTACTACAAGACTTCGTTCTCAATGACGGCGGCGGCACCCATGCCAATACCGACACACATGGAGACAACGCCAAAGCGCTTCTTTTGACGGCGGAGTTCAGGGAGTAATGTAGCGACCTGGCGGGCACCAGTGGCACCCATGGGGTGTCCAAAGGCAATGGCACCACCCTTGGGGTTAACCTTCTCAATTGGAATGTTGAGGCGGTCCGTGCAGTAGACGGCTTGGGAAGCAAAGGCCTCGTTGATTTCGAAAATGTCGACTTCGTTCATGGTGAGACCGACTTGGCGCAAGACTTCGGGGATGGCCTTTTCTGGGCCGATACCCATGATGCGGGGGGGAACTCCAACGACGGAAAAGCCGACCCATCGGGCCAAGACCTTGAGGCCGAGCTTTTCGGCGACGCTACGGCGCATCATGAGGACAGAGGCGGCACCGTCGGTGATTTGCGACGCGTTTCCGGCCGTGGTCGTTCCACCCTTACCGAAAGCGGGGCGCAACTTGGCGAGGGACTCGGCATTGGTGGCACGGATACCATCGTCCTTGCTGACAACGGTTCCATCGGCGAGCTTGACTGGGACAATTTCCTCGTCAAAGAGGCCTTCCTTTTGGGCCTTGGCGGCGAGGTTGTGGGATCGAAGGGCAAACTCGTCTTGGCGTTCACGGGGAATCTTGAATTCGTTGGCAACGTTTTCCGAGGTCTGGCCCATGGGAATGAGGACATCGGCGGCGGGGCCGTACTCGAGAATGGAGCTGTCGAGATCAGTGGGCATGGCTCCTGGGCCGTAGTACATGGACATGGACTCTACACCGGCACCAATACCAACATCAATGTAACCGGCCTTGATGGCACCGGCAATGTTTGCGCAGGTGGTGAGACCAGACGAGCACTGACGGTTGACGGCAGAGAGGGCAGCAGTTTCGGGGTAGCCGGCGTAGAGGGACGCCATACGGGAGGTGGTGACACCGGCACCGGGCATGAGGACGTTGCCGACCTGAATGTCCTGGACCAAGCTGGGGTCAATTCCCGTCTGTTCGCGGACAGACTTGAGGGAGGCGGCCAAGAGGTACTCTGGGTGGGTTTCCTTGAAGCCGCCCTTTCCGCCCTTGGTGAGGGGGGTACGGAGAGCCGAGACAATCACGACATCGTCGGGGCCCTTTGGCTTTTTGGCTGTGACGTTTCTGTTAGTCCTTTTGCCTGGCACGCGTGCTGTAGCAGCAACTACTCACCAGCTCCAGTCACGGTGAGGTGCTGGGCAATGTTGTCGATACGGCGGGCAGCGGGAGAGGCCATTGTTTCTGTGTGTAGTGAGTGTTGTTGTGGGTAGGTGCGAGATTGGAAAAAGGAAAGATGGAGAGGGGAGGGAGATGCGGAGACGACGCTTTATAAATAGTCGGGCGCCTCCGCGACGACGCGAATCCATTGGCACGTGCCGGATTGAGCCGAGCAAAAGTCACGCGCCATTTCTCCCGGCGCTTTTGTCGGCCCGGTTTGAGTTATGAGGCGTAGTCACAGGGAAAGGAGCGGCTGTAACTGTCAGCTTAGTATCATGCGAGGAATAGTAACAGGGAAAACATCAGATGGAAGGAAACCAACAGAGGAAACTCAATTAGAAAACTATACATCAAAGGAAAGAGGTACAGGCCACAAAGCATCAAAAAAAGTGCTGGAGATGGATGGCGGCAGTGGCGAAAAGCAGGTCCATGTCGATGCTAGGATCTTGCTCCAGTTCTAGTGCCGAATGCGAGGCTAACAATGCGGCGGTATATTCAAGCAGTTGCAAGGTAGTACGATAGTGACCTTTGATTTGTGAGTGGAAATATCGTATTGCTCATTGTTGCTGAATTGGACGACGAGACGGTAGGGCGGCGGCATATGGGAGCATTCCTGCGAAGGAACACTTGCTTTTGCGCTTGCTTAAGGCGACAGATTGGAAGAGGTATCATGCTGCTTTTTCCGCTCGCAGGCGGTGCCATGACAAGCAATCGCTCTTCCTGATGATGAATTATTTTGTCTTGCAGCGCTTGCGTAAGGTAACAGAGTAACACTAGTCTTCCGCTTGCGTCTCGTCAACTGGAAATGTGGATTTGCACGTCCACACCCGCTTCCATGCCACTGACCAGTTGTTGAACAGGTCCTGCAGCGTGTCCTTGTTCTGGTCGTGGGGTTTGGCTCACAGTTGCGCCTGCAAAGTCGTCTCGGCAGCAAACGATGACAAGGCCTTCGGTTGCATCTGCTGCGGCTTGCACAAGGTCACACCCTGGCGGTCGGAAATCGACTAGGCTCCAGGACCTACCTTCTCTTGAATCCGTCCCGGAACTAGCGCCGCATCTGATCTTTGTCGACGGGGATACGGACGGTGCTGGTAGTCCGAAATTCTGCTCATTTTTTAACGTGCTATAGTCATACAAATTTAGTGTGAAACAACTTTGGCTGCCGTTCGTGTCAATCGCAAACTTACATCTTGGGGTGAGCGACCGTGCCAATCTGGAGACGTTGAGGTCGTGCCAACACTTATTACGTCCAAAGACAAGGGTGCTTCATCGCCCGAAAGACACTGATTAGATCTGGAGCCTGGTCCTGGCGAGATCTTGTCAAGCTTGCGCGTCAAGACTCAAGGTGGGAATCTTTGAGATCCAGGATTAGGGCTCAACCCTCGCCAGCTCGCGTGGTATAGCCGGCTCACATGTCATTTCGCGTGGGGGTTCTTCCGCGTCCTTCCGACCCTGTCCTTTCGGCCATTCCCACACTCATTCCCATTAACCTACGGTACCTACTACAACCTACCACCCACGAAAGACGACGACGAACAATGGCCGACAACGCAGCAGCTGAACCTTTCACTTACTCGGAGCGCGACCTCATTCTCTACGCTTTGGGCGTCGGTTGTGCCGTGTCTCCGGATAACCAGGACCTGCGATGGATCTACGAGAACCATGAGGACTTTGCTGCATTGCCCACCTTTGCTGTGGTTCCTCCCTTTGCTCTCATGGCTTCATTTCCCTTTGGGGACCATATCCCCGATTTCAATCCGGTGAGTTTTGCTACGAGCACGAGCGAAGCGAGGCCGGGTTCAGATGGACAAAATGGATGGGCAAGAAGTGATTTTGCAAAGCAGAATCGAATGCCTGCGAAGGGAGCTCATAAAGAAACTGAGGAATGTGATTTGCGTTAAAAGTCCATTAAAAAGAGAAATCGACGAGGCAGAATGGAGAGGAATGCGATTTAGCCGAGCAAAATCAGTATATGATTACATGCGTTCTTCCGAGCGTGAGGGGCATGGCTTTAAGTGATTAAATGGGGATGATTGAGGGGAAAAAGACGAAAGTAGAAACACAGCAATCACAGTGACTAACTTTAGAACGTTGAATTGTTGTAGATGATGCTGCTGCATGGAGAGCAATTTTTGGAGATCAAGGCACCCTTGCCAACCTCGGGGACAGTGTCGACAACGGCCAAGATTGTGTCGATTCTGGACAAGGGCAAGGGATGCGTTGTGGCGCTCGGCACGGAAACCCGGGACGAACAAGGAAACTTGCTATGCTACAATGAATTTTCCAACTTTATCCGTGGTGTCAAGGGTGTCGGCACGAAAACCACCCCCGACCGCGGCCCCGCTACAGCCACCAATGAACCCCCATCCCGCCAACCCGACCGCGTTTTCACGGAGAAAACAGACGTCTCGCAGGCCGCCCTCTACCGCCTGTCGGGCGATACCAACCCGTTGCACATTGACCCCAACATGAGCTCCATTGGCGGCTTTGACGTCCCCATCTTGCACGGTCTCTGCACCTTTGGCATTGCCACCAAGCACGTTCTTAAGGAATATGCCGGCGCTGACCCGACCAAACTGCGCAATGTCAAGGTCCGCTTCTCCAAACACGTCTTTCCCGGTGAAACCCTGCAGACGGAAATGTGGAAGGAAGGCAACAAAGTCATTTTCCAGGTCCGAGTCGTTGAGCGTGACGTCCTGGCCATCTCCAATGCTGCCGTCGAACTCGTCGGTGATGAAACCACCTCCGCCAACTCACCTACAGAAGTAGACCCCAACTCTCTGGTCGTCCCCAATTTTAAGGCCGGCGCCATCTTTGACGCCCTCCGCACCGCCATCGAATCCGGATCCGACAGGGACCGCGCATCCCGCGTTAAAAGAGTCAATGCCATCTTTCAATTCAACATTTCCAACGCATCCAATGAAACACAGACTTGGTTTGTCGACCTCAAGACTCAGCCCGGCTCTGTGGGTTCTGGCACACCCACCGCCAAACCCCTCGCGACCATTTCCATCTCGGACGATGATTTTGTCAACCTCGCTGCCGGAAAGGCCAATGCCCAGAAACTCTTTATGAGCGGCCGCATCAAGATCAAGGGACAAATGAACCTTGCCATGGTACCTGTCCATCTTACCTGCTTTGCACTTACCTACCCGGCATTCACACTAACGCCATTTTTCCCATTTAGAAATTGGACGGTGTCTTGGCTGAAGCCCGAAACAAGGCAAAGCTCTAGATTTTCTCATCACAGCATCCACACTTTTGAAGAACATTGCCGTACACATTCTCTCTGCTATATACTCTTTTTGTTTGATCTTACATTCTGTGATTTACCTTCTATACATATCATGCATTCACACCACCTGCGCAAATCGTCGGATGCCATTTTGAAACCCTAGCCGCCTGTTGGGACGCGAGCTGGCCAAAGTGACCAACCAGCACTTCTGGCTGGTTTCCATCTTCATTTTTATGTCCTGGTTTATACTTGAAGCAAGCTGATACACACACCTACTGGGAGCAAACCTAGCTCTTGTTGCATTCTCCGTTCATCATCTTTATAGAGTCCCAAACTCTGAAACCCAAGCTGCATCTCCACCACTCATGTCATTCTTCTTCGCCAACCCCTTTGACGAAGCAGTCGGTAATTATCCCTCCACTCTCCACACCCACAAACCATATAACTAACACTCTTACGCTCCTCTAGACAAGGCCACATCCGAAAACTTACCCATCGGCACCGAAGACCTACCCGCCAATCTAGATATCGCGGACCAAGTCAAATCCAAAGCTGTATCAGGAAAGACTGCCGCGGCCAGCCTTAAGCGCCGCATCAATCACAAGAACCCGAATGTGCAATTGTTGGCATTAAAGGTATGTGATTTGTTTGTTCCCGTGGGTTTGGCGGTATCACGTAATTAATTTTTTGTAAAATTTTCATAGTTGACTGATACGTGTGTGAAGAACTGCGGACAGCATTTTGTGGTCGAGGTTGCGTCAAAAGAGTTTGTCGATAATTTAGTGTCGATTGTTCGGGCTGTGAGTTGGTTTCATTTCGTATAATGCTTAAAAATGTTTGGAAACTGATGGGGTTTTTTCTTAGACGGGCACGAACCCGGATGTGAGGAAACAGGTCCTGGCATTGATTCAATCGTGGGGATTGGCACTGAATAATAAATTGGATTCGCGATACGTGACTGAGATCTACGAGTATTTGAAACGGGATGGTATGATTTATGTTTGTAGTCATGCGAAATGTTGTTGGGTTTAACGTTTTAATTGGGCAGGTATACAATTTCCGCCGATTGAACGCACGGAATCTTCTTCAGTCATGATTGAAACCACAACAGTGCGTTTCTCTTTTTTTTGCATCACTCACGACGATCCATCATTCTTACTCTATATCGCTAGGCTCCAGAATGGACAGACAGCGAGCTCTGCATGCGGTGCCGTACGCTGTTTACAACGTTTAACCGAAAACATCACTGTCGAAACTGCGGACAGACCTATTGTGGCCAATGCTCTTCCAAAAACATGGCCCTCCCGCATTTGGGAATCATGCAGGACGTGCGTGTGTGTGATACGTGTCATCAGAAATTGAGCTCGCGCAGCGGCGGGACATCTATCACTACGGGACAACAGTGGGGGGCAAACAGTAACCCGTATCCTGGCAGTGGCGGCGGAGGTAATGCACCGGCCGGAGTAGACTCGATGAGTAAAGAAGACGCAGATATTCAGAAAGCGATTGCATTATCCTTAGCTGCGGCCAAGGAATCTGGTGGGAAAGTCTCATCCCAGCCTACACGTCCCAAACCCAAACCTCGCGAAGATGTCAGCGAGGATGATGCCGACATGAAGGCGGCCATTGCTGCTTCGCTGCAAGATTTACGTTCATCTTCCTCAGAGTCTAAACCTGATCGGCCCAGCTACGACTATAAAAGTCCCGACTATGTCAGCCGGTATGATGGTCAAGAACCCTCTCGTACTACTACACCTGCCACCACCACGTACCCCACCGCCGCCTCGTCAACGCCAACCCCTCAAACAAACCCCAACGAGCTCTCATCCGTCGAACTGGAAAACATGCGACTCTTCTCCGAGCTCGTAGAACGGACCGAATCCGACGTCCAGACATACGGTCTGGGAGTCCTGACCAACTCCCAGATCCAAACCCTGTACGCTCAAATTGCGACCATGCAACCCAAATTGGCCCGATCGGTCGACGACACCCGTGGACAGTATGCCGCTTACTGGGCGTTAAATGAAGAGTTGACAGGGGCCGTCAAGATGTATGATGCCATGTTGGGCGAGCGGTTGGGGGTGCGAGCTCCTGCGGCTGGGCCTGCTGTTGCGGGTTATACGCAGGGCTATGCACCTGGTTACCCGCCGGAATCGTATGCTTCGCATCACCATCAACAACAAGCGTACCCTCCGCAACAACAACAGTACGCGGCTGATCCTTCTGCTGCTGCTGCTCAACCGTACCCGCAGCAACCACCCCAACTGCAGTCTGAGGCTGGGTATTACGCGCAACAACATCCACCACAACAAGCGTACTATGACCCCTCTCAAACACCACCACCTCAGCAACAACAACAACCGGGTCAACAACCTCCGCACCCTCAACAGCCAGCATACTATGACCCGAATATCCCACAACAACAACAACAGGGCCCGGGTTCAGTCCCACCACCCCAACAACAACAACAACAACAACCAGGGTACTATGACCCAAATCTTCCTCCCCAACAACAACAAGGACACGTCTCATCATCGTCACACCCTCCATCTCAAGGATATAACCCATCTACCCAGCAACAGCCCCCCCAACAACAACATCAACAAGGCTATTATGACCCGACGATCCAGGGCTCATCACCTCCACCACAAGGATATACGTCTCCTCAACCCCCATATGGATCTCCCCAACAACAACCTTACCAACAACAACAACAACAACAACAACAACAACAGATGTCACCCCCACCGCTCCAACAACAGCAACCACCACAACCGGAACCGATCAATGATGCCCCTTTGATTGAATTGTAGAATTGGGATTTGGTTTTTTTGTTTTTGTTTTTTTTGAGAGAGATTATATGAAATGGTTTTTTCCTTCTTGTCTGGTTTAGACTGGTTATAGATCTGATTAGTTTTTTTGAATGACTGGGGGTTTTTTTCGGGTTTTGCAAACTGTGACAATCCTCAAAGTTCTATGTTGCAGGGGTAGTCGACAGACACCAGACGTTTGAAGGGGTGGCGGTTCTGCAAAAGTTGCAAAACCAGAAAAACAGATCGTTTTAGCCACCCAGACCAACCAAGAAAACCCCGGCTATACTCACATATCTACGGCTTTTCCCCAGCGTCAAGAGAAAGAGAGAGAGGAAGGAGAGAAAGAAGGGAGAAAAGAGAGGAAGAGAGTCTCTCCCATTACTTCACGCGTAGATTTTTGTTTTTGATTCAAGATCATTCTCCAACCCAAACTCGATCCCACACCACATCTATCAAAATCATTCCCAAATTCATCCCACACACCATCTAACACCATGACCGATACTGCCTCCTAACTATCCCGACATCCCTACGATGAATTGGGGGGAGTTTGCCGACAAAACCAGAACAACCAACGATTGCATTGAGTTGTGTATGGAGGAGGGAGATTATCCCCAACCGAAGAACGTGTGAGTGCAGGCGCACGATGATCTTGGTGTTGGGACGCACGCAGAGACCGTGACCTATGTTATTTGGAAAAAAAGTGCACCTGGGACGCTAATCTACAGGGATATGTTGAAGGGGCAATGTGACTCCATGGCTCAATCAGCTGGGATACCGGCATCAAATGGTCAATCACAGACAAAACTTCGTTAATCCTGTGACTGGCGTTCACGCCCAAAACATTGAAGCCAATTGGCGAGCGGGCAAGGGCGCACTCCCGAGGCACGGCACCTCCAAGCCGATGTTTGAAAGCTATCTCTATCAGTTTATGTGGTGCCGGAAATACTTGGAGCAAGGGTGTATCTTCCGTACCGCTCACCCACTAGTGCACGATGGAGCATTTAACGTTGTTTTGTCCGACTCGACCCATGACCGTTTGATCGCCCGTGCTCCCGGTTTCCAGGAACTGACCAGACTCCCAAGGTTGAATGGCCCTGCCTTTGCCAACTTATGGTAAACCATTTTCGTCAAGGTTGCTTTTGATCACCGTAGACTATGATGACTTGCTACGTTATTGACTTATTTGTTTTTAAGACATCGGAGGTCGATACGATTCCGTCATCTACACAACTTGGTCGACCAATAGAACCTTCAAAAGAGAGATATTTTTCTTCCTCATATCTGTGGGGACTTTACTCAAATGCCTGGAACGGGTGCGAGACTTTTCGAAGGAACCAGAAAAGACTTGGGGCGGCATGTACTGGAGGAGCTGGGCCAGGTGGTACTTCCTTTTGAGCGATGAATTGAGGCACAGGACGGGGGTGACTCTCGATCCCAGTCTAGCGCCGGAGATGTCGTCCGACGGTGAAAATGAGGTCGACATTGATAACTCCCCAAACTTCAGTTTGTAACAACCCTCTGTTAATTGAATCTTTGCTTTGATTTGTATTGTTAATCTTTGTGTAGCTACGGGATAGGCAGTTTGTAGGATGAATTTCGAGGGTATTATTGTGATTGATTTTCATTTTCAGCCTGAATCGGATGCACATATAATTAAGAATTGCAACGTCTCGGTACATAAGTAATGGTCTGCGCAAAAATTGATCGTGAATAATTGGGACAACTATTCTCGTTAATTGGGAAGTTTCTCGTTTCCTGCGACGAGCAACTGAAGAATAGTACCGGGTAGCTCACTTATGGGTAGCTGTCCATTGGCGAGGGGAACCGTAATAAGCGCTTGTTGCTCACGTCCAATCGATGCGTTGTACTATTTCACTTCGAGTATGCTGAGACGAGATTCGATGCGGTTAAGGGTGTTGGTGATCGGCGCTAAGCGACCGTCGACATAGAAGAGACCTTGCAACTCTCTCTTTCTCCCTCCCTTTTCTCTCTCTCTTCCCCTCTCTTCTCCCTTCCTTCCCTCCCTTTTTCCTCACTTTCTCTTGACGCTCGGGGAAAACCCGTAGACATGGGCCGGACTCGGCGGATTCTCCATGAGATACTCGTACAGTGCAATGTGGCGGGTCGTCACGTGTCCAAAGCTGGGGAGCACAAAAAGAGAATGCTCCGCACAGGGGTCGAACCTGTGACCTTGGCGTTATTAGCACCACGCTCTAACCAACTGAGCTAGCGGAGCCGGAAATTTGATATAAACAAAAGAGTTGGCTGCGCATATATAGGCTTCAAAGAAGTGATACGGGATGACGTCGTGGGAATTTACCGTTTCATCGCGTGTCTATCGTCTTCAAATGGGGGAAATAGGGAGAATATGCCTATTTTATGGGATGGTGGATCTATGAGCCGGCTGCCAGACGATACATATGATGCAAGGCTTCAGATGACATCCTACAGTTGGGTTTACTTGGCGAGCAAGTAGTAGTGAGCAACAAGTCTACACTCGTTGGGCCGTTTGGCCCAGTAGTATAATTGCCATTACCGACACAGAGAAAGTCTAAAAACCACATATTTACAGCGCCTGGACACCCGCTTGGGCCATGAAAATTTTGGCTGGAGGGATATGGAGCTCCTCGTTGACTTTGGCCTGCATATACTGCCGCAACAGCATTTTCAATTCGTCATTTTGCTGGCGGATGGATTCCACTTCTGTCGACAAGGTATATCGCGCCACGAGGGCCGCGTTGTAGTGGGTCATCGCAGTGTGGACAGCCTGGTTGGGAGTTGGGGTTAGAACGGCATGTACAGTAAGACAGTAGCAGAAAAGCTATACCGTCCAAACGCGAAACTTGCGGGGGTCAATGACATCGCTCATCCGATGCCAATACTGGCGGAGGTTTTGACTCCGGGAAGTCGCGTCGCCAACCTGATTGTCGCCGTCCGAGTCAGACTCTGAATCATCACCACGGCCGTCTTTATGTGATTCTGCAAAATTAAAAATAAGACACTGTTGGTCGATGAAGATTAAAAAAAAACGCTTCTCTTACTTAGTGCAAGCATTTCCCGGGTATGGCTCTCGTCCTCGTCATCCTCAAGCAGCGCAGCCGAGGAGGAGCGTCCTACTTGAGTTGGAGCTCCTCCACCCAGCCGTCCCGCCTTCTTCTCTTCCACAAACTTTCTCACGGCTCCCACCACCTCATTGGGCTCAATCAACTCCACCTCTGAGTTGGGTGGTGCGTCGCCATCTTTTGATTTTACAAAGTGATCCATTAATCGCTCCAAATCCTCCATGCTTTCCACGCCCAAAGCCTTGAAGATAGAGTCAAGTTTCATGAGCGACTGTTCGGTACTGTGCAGCGGTGACAGTAACTTTTGCAGCTTTTCTTCCACCAAGAATGATGCTTCGGTGCATAAGAGGTCGAGCATCCGTTTCGTGGCTGGAGAAGTGGGTGCGAGCGGGTGCGGGCGGCCGTGGCTAGGGCCGTGTGATGGGTCGGAGGTCGACGTTTGATGTTCAGGAGCCAGAAGGTCTGGTTGGGACAGGATTCGGGCGGCAATTGACATGTTGGAGCGAGCCACTGAGGCGGGGGCTTTGGGGCCTTCCGTCGAGTGACCTAGCTGCTGCGCAGTACTGGTGTGGCCATCCCCACCGTTTGTGCTGGCAACGCTGCCTCTGTCTCCAGCCCCGCGCGAAATGGAGCGACCCCCCGCACCGCCCGTGACAGCTTGCAAGGCCGCGGCCGCTGCTGCTGGTGGTGCAGAATGAAATATTGCTGGGTCTATTGTGCGGAACGCATCCTGGGCAGCATCAGCGGACCATGTGATTCCCAACTGTTGCTCGTGAATGATTTGATCGGCCTGCAGAGAGCGACACAAAATCCCATTGAGTTTTGGGTAGCTGCGCATGACTTAGGGTACACGCACCTGAAACAATTTACGCATCAGTTCCTTGGCCATCTCTTCATTCATTTGCCACACATCCCGAAACTTTTTACCATCGGCAACCTGAAAATGTCTAAACTTCTTTTGCAGCTCCTATTCTTCAGCTGTAAGATTCATACAACATTCTGGGGATAGTGGGAAAGTAATTGACGACTTTTTGATGCTACATACCTTGAACTGCTCTGTGATCCGTTTGTAGTCATCTGATAAACCAGTATATTCTTGCTGAAATCCCTTCTCTTGCTTGTTAAGCTTCGCCTTCAGTGTATTGACGTGATCAGTCAGACGTGTCACTTTTCGTTTCTGGGCCCCAAGAATAGTGCCATTTTCCTCATCGCGCTTCTTGAGTACTTGAAAGTTATATTCCAACTTCTCAGTGTTTAACTGATAGGTTGCGCGCATCTGCCAGGGTTATGACAGTTTTTAGAAAGGTTTAGATTTCCCGAAAAGTCAAAGTCGGCTATGATACCTGTTGAAGTTGCTGCTCCAGTACTTGGACGTCAGTCTCCAGCTTGATTTTGACAAGATTGTACTCCTCAGCATCATGGCCCCGCAGTGCTTCCAATTGATGTACATGATCCTCAACTCGCCCCCCACGTTCTTCCATGTATTTACTGTCAACCAACGTTCAGCGAAATAAACTTGGAAGCGTGGTCGCGGAATCAACCGAAAGAATCACATACGCTTCATTGGCGGCCCTTGACTCAAACAACCCATCAATATCTTTGACGTTAGAATCGATGAGCTCTGTCCGCTCTTCCACAAATGCTCTCTCAATTTGTTCCAGCTCTTCGCGTAGGGTGGTTTGAAAGGCGCGGTGATGCGTTTCCATGCGTGCAAGGACCGTATCTACAGGTTTTCAAGGTCAGCCAGCTGTGCCGAGATCCCACGTCAAAGGACGCGATTGCATTACCAATTTCCTCTGCTTGTCGCTTCAGCTCCTTTACGTATTCGTCATCCTTAGACTTCAACTCTGTCGCATACTCCTCAATCAACTTGTTCTTGATCGCAATCAAGTCGTCGCAGCTTTTTTTCTGGTCGGTCAAAAGCTTTTATGGTACGCGTTACTAACGACTGCGCAGCTGGGAAATTTCACTTTGGCAACTCTGATTAGAGAATTTACCTCGTGAAGCTCATAAGGACCACCTCCAATGCTTAGAGCCCGACCCCAAGCCGCTTGAATGTCCTCCCCTCTCATGCGACTTTTGTCTTTTTCTTCGTCCCGTTTTCGACCCCAGACTTGCACTTTCCGAGCCTCCTCCTGACGTCGGGCATCTTCACGACCAATGAGAGAGACTCGCACATGTGTGACTTGCTCAGAGCTAGTAGACTAAAGTATCCTATTAGCTTGGCTCACAGCAGGTATCATTACACCCGCCTATACCTTGGTAGTCTCGATGCGGTTCTTGGAGGTGAATATCTGCGACTTGGATTTGCTTGATTCTGCTTGAGATGGTTCCGGTTTCTTTGTCCGTCGCGTAGCGGTATTCTCTGTTATTCCCCCAACATCTTAGCTCAGGTTTTGACTGCCGATCGTAAACTATTCATTTCCCACCTTCCGGTTTTTCCGGGCGCATCCGGGCCAACCGTCGCGCCTCCATTCGACGCTTTCTCCCCGCAATACGAGCTTCCCGGCTTGTGTCTCCTTCCCCTTCATCCAGATCGCCGTCTCCTCCAATGGTAAAGCCTACTACGTCGTCCACATCATGAGCGGCACTCGCTGGAGGCCCATTCGTAGATCCACCGGCCAATGGCACAGAGTGGGTATTCCCATCCAAAGGTCCAAGTTTTGCTGGCATCTTGATGACTGTGTATCTTTCTGCCGAGCGCTAGATGTTAATTTATTGGCGAGAAGGAGCGGAACTTGCTGACGTAATACTATTTAACTTCAATGGTCTACAGAAATTACAGAATGTACAGGTGGTAGTTGACAAGGATGAGTGGTAAAAGTATCGATGGGGTGATGAGCACTCCTATTTTCCTTCACTGCGGAAGTAGGATATAGTGCTGCCCATGGTACATTGGTGCCATTCCTCTAATCAATATTGAAAAAAATTGGGAAATGACTGCCTGATTCTCTTGCGGTCTACCGCTTCTCAGAATTAGAGTCCTTGTATTGTTTGGTCTCACGAATCTTCTTCTTCAAGGCTCTGGCACGCTGAAGTTTATTTGCACGTTCCCAAGCTGTGACGATGTCATCTCCGAGCATCCTGCTTGGATAGCGATGCCCTTGGTCTAGATGCTGCAAATAGAACCGTTCTGCAAAGTCGAGTTGCTCTTCGCGCAGTAGCTTCTTGATGACCAAGTCCACTGTCCGTTCAGTCAGTTCCAAACCATCGGCTCCTAAACTGTCCAATTGGGCCTCCAGCCACTCATATTCTCGATTCCGTATCGCCGCATTCAGAATGTATTTGACATTTCGTTCCCGGAACGTAATTCCTGTAACCCGGATCTTGGCCCATGCCTCCAAAACCATATCCCAGCGACGATTCTGTGCATACGCGATGATGCGGTAAATTTCTCGTTGCTGAACATCAGTCGAGCAACCAGCTTTGACAAGCTCAGCTTCCCAATAATCAACAGATTTGATGTCGCCGCGAGTGGCGTAGAAAAATTTCAGTAAACGAAATGTCTTTTCGGTACGCCGTAACCCATGGTGAATGATCTTTTGGTACCATTCAAGTATCAAGCTTTCCGAATTAACTCTTGCCGCAGCCCGTATGAACGGCAAAAAAGCAGAATCGTCGTGGCCAAACAGAGTGGGAAAACGTTCCATAAAGTTCACTATCTCCATAGCTGCTGCAACTTTGGTGATAGCTTCTTCCGTAGGAATAAATCCCTCCATATGACCATCAATGATAGGTTCCAGAATACATGGGCCATCATCGAAGCGTAAATCGTTCTTCAGAGCTGCTTCCACCCATTCAGTTGCCTTGTCAAACTGTGCTAGCCGACAGTAAGCCGCTACAATTTCCAGGTAAAGATGACTTTCGAGAACAAGTCCATCGCGCTGCATGTCGGAGAGGCACGCCTCTACCTTCTCTGGCATACCGGCTAAACTGAAAGCTCGGATAGCGTGGCCGTAAAAATGTGGGGAGACTTCACCCTCAACTCTAGCGGACCGGTAATGCTTTTCGACGGCCTCCCAATCCTCGCGATTTGTTGCCGCTTTAAGCAAAGCGCGGTAATGATACGTGTTGCGCGGTATGCCTGCTTCCATCCTGGTTTTTGATAGCAACTCGGCTTTCCCAGGTTGAAATTCAGCATAAGCCGTTAACTGCGTGTCTGTAGTGTACTCGTTGTAAGAAAAACCCCGCTTCACCATGTGGCTCAATAATCTGTCTGCCAAATCCACGTGTCCTTCTTTGCTTAGCGCTCTTGCTAATATGTCGTATATATTACCCCGGGTAATAATCCCTTTATCCTCTGCGATCCTAATGTAGTCTGCTGCTAGCTGGATATTTCGTACATTGCACGCACGACGCACACGCTGCTCGTATAACAGCTGTGGTTCAGCGTATCCCTGATCTTCCAATACTTGTATCAATTGTTCGGCTTGATCGCCCCTGTCCGCTATCCGGATGATTGCGATTGCCGTGAACATGTCAATCTTGGGGATGTAGTTGGAATTCTGCATTACTTCGAATATCTCCAAAAGTTTTTGCATTGGGTCGATTGTTTTCCCAGTGTAACGTCCTAAACCTTGAATAAGCAGACAACACAGTTCCGGTGAAGGAGGATGGTGATGACTTTTGAGTGATCTCAGGTATATTCGATGCACCCATTCCACAAATGTGTTTGTCCAAGATGGTATCATTCGTCTGATGTCTGGTATTTCTTTACTTGGCTTCCCGAGAATCAAAAGATTTAGCATTGCCATTATTGTCACATCAGGGACACTTTCGGTGCCGGTAGGAGTTTGTTGAATTTTCCTTATTATCTTTATGCTCTCAGGAAGGTCTCGTGCCATTATAGCCTGGTGTAGATCCCGCAGATCAGGATTAGAAGTGAAGGGCAGATCAAATCGAGGTTTCTTGAATGATGGTGGATTTGGCACGGCAAGCTGTGCATATGCCCGAGAACTTTTATTAATGACTGCTATTTCTCTCAAGTTGCATCCCAAGGGCCAAAGAGTATTTCGAGAATAGGCCCGTTGCCCCTGAAGGCACCTCATACATATACCGGGGGCTCTTGCGGACGATCCCGCTGAACTCCAAAGTAGCCAGCTACTCAGACTACCACGAACCTGTTCGATAAAATCTCAGACCAGCTGCATAAACAACTAAATATCGCTATTAACTTACTTGGCGAGGTTTGTTCATCACGATTTACCACTGAAGGATGTCAAAAATGCCTGCGGACGTCACATCTGAGCCAGTGGGCCTTGAACCGGAAACTGTGCCGCCGTGTGGGGCACAGTCATACCAAGAGCTTTGAATTGTTTTTGTTCCTTTCCTGAACTTTTCGCGGAATTCGGAAATTTGACGAAACCCGACTACGAGCTGAATCGGATATTCCTAGAAAGAATACTCTACAGCAGCAGAAGATATGAGCGTGAACGAGAAACAGGTGGGTGGACGCTTGGAATGTGCCGCCTTTCGGCCTTTTCTGACTTGTGGTTGCTGTTTGTTTCCCAGGTGGCCAAAGCGGTCAAGGCCCTATTGGCATACGAGAAAAAGAAGGCCTCTGCGAAAGAAGACAACTCGTCAAATCTGCTCGATGACACAGATGCCAAAGGCGTTCACCTTATTGTCACAACACGAAAAATGCCAGAGAAGTTGCGAGTCGTGCCACAGCGAATGTATGCTGGTGCTTCTTGCGTACTGTAAAGAGCCAATTCTAACATTCTTTATGGTTCTAGTCCATTGAAGCACCCACTCTACGCCGATTCCGAAGTCTGCCTGATCACCAAGGACCCCCAGCGAACCTTTAAAACCCTGTTGGAAGAAAAGAACGTAAAGGGATTGTCCAGGGTGATTGGAGTACAAAAAGTCAAAGCAAAGTTCCACCCTTACGAGGCGAAACGGAAGTTGTGTGCCTCTTACGATCTTTTCTTGGCGGACGAGCGAGTTCTTCCTGTGCTTCCCGCGATACTGGGAAAAACATTCTTCAAAACCAAGAAACACCCCGCCCCTGTGAATATGACCAAAACCAACCTCGCCGGCGAGATCCAGGCTGCTATCCATTCTACGTATCTCATTTTTAACAGTGGTGTTTGCAAGTATGTGATTTCCCGATACTCGTATACTGCGCGGAACTCACAACTAACCTGAAAATCTTTGCAGCGCTGTCAAAATCGGAAAAACTAGCTTTACTAGTGAGGAGATTACAGAAAACATCTTGTTTGCCATCCCCGAAATCGTCAAGCGTATCCCAAAACAATGGCACAATATCCTGTCGATTCAAGTAAAGACAAGCGACTCTCTGGCGCTCCCTGTATATAGCTCGTTACCAGAGTTTCAAGAGCCAGCAGCACCCGCAGAAGCGAAGGCAACACCCGCAGCAAAAAAGATAAAGGCGTAATCTGAGCATCCAACTTCTTATGTATTATTGTAATTTTTTCTTTTGTTTTTGTTTTGAAGAGTTTATTTATCTATCGCCCTCAATTGAGATTGCTAGTGAAAACGTATGAATTTGGGCTCTTGGACTCCGAGTAGCTAACGTCAGGTGCTAGGATATGTCTTATTCCGATTCACTAATGGCGAATTTGCTTGCGGGTTTCAATGTTACGAGAGTGTTGCGGACTGAATGCATGTCCATTGCCGGCCGTCTGAGTTGTTAATGGCTTGAGTCTCATTTCTCGTCTACCTTAAAGTTGCCCTTTTTCCACTGTATGATTCGGTGATTGGTGGGTCAAAATTACTGCACGATTTCATGCTGATCGACGACCGTCATAAATCACGCTGCGCAGTAGTTTCTCCCACGGTTTTTTCTGCACGGTTTTTTCTGCGTTGTTACATACTGACATATTTGTCTATTTCAAAACTCATCATGAGTGCTGCTGAGCGCACTACGGTTTTGCCCTTCTTTGGGCTTTTGCTCACCCGTCTCAGAATAATCGCTTACTCTCGCCTCTTGTCAAATCACAGAGGGGCACGATGGGCTACAGATGCACTAGTTAGGCCACAAAACTACAGACAACAACTGTGACAAAAATGAACGAGAAAGGAGCCATTTAAGTCAGTAGAGATACAAAGACAGAAAGTAAAGATATCAATAAAGGGAGTCAAGGAAAAACACACGGGAAGGAAACACAAAAAGTAAAGCAAATCAAAGAAACTGATACAACGATACTAAGACTGAGGAGAAGGAAGACTGAGAAGGACAAAAGGCATACGCACATTGTCAAGAAAAGGGAGGATGTCCAGATTTGTGAAGAACAAAGAATACGCGCGGTAAAGTACTCAAGAGATGGAAATGATGTGAGAAAAATACTCCTCGACTCCCAGCACGCCCATTCTGCGCTTGTCTGCCGGTAGATAAAGATTCATCGACCGAAAACATATAAAACGCAGTCATTTTGGCAAACTTTCACCAATATACGCAGTGGAGGAACGCAGAGATGCGCGCAAGTCTTTAGCCGCGAGATACCGGTCTCATTTCCTTTTCCATAATGACAGGCGCGAATAGAGCACATCAAGTGTAGAAGCGTTTTTCTTGCCGCAGTCTCCGTAAGATTTGGAGGGTTGTTTCGAGGTACTGGAAAGGGGAAAATGCAAAGTTCTATAAAGATGAATATATGTGACATGAGAATGAGAACGGGGGACATAGTGAGTGCGGTTATAACCCGTCCGTATTTATACTACTCGAGCTACCAGCGGACGGGTATTCTAAAGTCATTCAGAGGCCTGCCAACCCTGTGCAGGATAGTTTTCGCAAAAGAGGTCCAGTATCGTCCAATGTACTAGGCAGGTAATATAAGGCCCATTTGATGATCTGCACACTCCTTGGTGGTAAATTCTCTCATCCGTGCGAAGACAACAATATAATCGGCTTCAAAGAAAGCTTCAACGTTCGACGGCAGTCGAAAGAGACTGGGAGATGCTGTGCCCGGGCAAACCTTCCAACCAACTCCGCTAGACCGGTGTGAGAGGTCTTTGTTTAAGGATAGCTATTCCCACGTTTTCAAGCGACTGCTTCGCGTGCCATTTCAGCGACCACTCCAGGTTTGGTGGTGGAAGGTGGTCCACCACGGGCATACTTCCTTGCGCTCCAGGTTCTCCTCCATACTGAGTTGAGAGCACCCATGAAGAACCCGTTCAAAAACGGAACGACGGCCCAATCCATGACCTGTTTGACAACTCAGTGCTTGTTTGCCGTGTGTTGCAATGAGTTGGAACTCACGATATCAGTCAGGCTCTTGAGCATAGCATAGGTGCGGGTGGGAGGTTTGGTCAGAACCGACCCTGTTGCCAGCTTTTGAACAGGCATTTCCAGAGATGGGCAGAGCAACTTGGATCGAGCTCAGGATCGACTGGTAGCAAACGCGTGCATTTGAATTCCTGATGAATCGAAGACTGGGCAGCCCTGGGCAACCGGTCTACTGGCAGGCGACTGGCAGCCATTTTCATAATGCATGGTACATAATGCCGTGTGATGGTGATCGTTACAATTATTTGGAAGGGTTTATGGTAACAGCTAAACTATATATACAATGCAGCTAAAAGACTTTGCTCATCCCACTGACGAATCTATAGCGGTTTGCGCAGAAGGTTGTGGATCGCTCAACAGGTCTTCGCTCTGTGGCATATCTGGAGCCTCATTGACTCCAGATTTGTTGTCCAATGAGATGGGATCATTCGAACTTGAATGTGACAAGCTGTCGGCCGGCGGGGTGCTTATGAGCTGATCGATTTCAGGAAAGTTGTTACGAAGCTGATCCTCGATTTCCGACTCGAAGTCCTTCCAAGATAATTTAGACAAGAAGCTGCTTTTGTTGATAATCCTCTCCTTACCTGATACGCATCAAATTTGCCCTTCATGTCCTGATTTTTGTCAACCAGAGTTTGAAGCCAGTCCTTCATGAATACATCGGGATTGCCGCCTTCATCGATGTGCCTGCAATGACCGAAATGTTCAACAATGTTCGGATATGAAGAAGAAATGTACACTTAATTTACTCTAAAACTGCCATTGGGATTTGTAGATCGCCGGGTATGTTGTCCTTCAAGACGTCCAATTCGGCAAGTCGTTCAGTCATCGCATCCCTATGTACACAAGGGACAGTTAGCGTCAATGAGAGCAACAATCAGTGAGTGAGAGCTTACAGTTGATTCCATACAACGTCTGGATCATCTCCGGCATAGTCATGCACTTCGGTTCCGAACCGAAGTAGGAAGTCGGTATATTCTTGTAATTTTTCTGCAAAGACGGCAGTGCCGTCGGCGGCCGATCCACTGCTTTCTGGCAAAACCGCGGGTGGAAGAGACATCCCCGAGGGAAAGCCGCGAATTCACCAGCAACCTCTCTGCCCTCTCTGTGCTCGAACAAACAACCCTAGGATCACGAATTCCCAAAGTTTCCCACCCTTCCGACCATTGCTTGCCTTTGGGGCCTCAACTATGGTAACCATGCAACTCGCTAGCATTGGAGATATATGTGTATGTGCTAAAACTTTTTAGTCTAGGAGATCTCAACTTTTGGGAGATTCCAGTGACTCTGATACCATCGTAGACCAGGACGACACCGCGAGTGAGCTCAACGAAAAGACAAGGTTGGGCACGTCTAGTCAGAACATTGATATCAAAACAAGCGTCCCGGCAAGCCAGGGACTATCAGCTGGCATTTCTTCAATTAGTCTACATGATGCATCGGAAAGTCCTTCATCAGGAGAGGTACGACGGCGGAGGTTGCCCTGGCATTTGCCTCAGGTTCGGGATGCTGAAGCAAGCCAAGGCGGAGGTGGGACCTGCTCGTGCACTACGCAACTCGCGATAAGCCTGACAGCTCTCTGACCAGTGTTGTAGCACTTATGAGCACCAATAAGAAATCGAAGCCAGCAACCAGAGCAACTCCACTTACGCGAAAGAAACCTAAAACTAAAGCGGCACTGAATCAAGGAACGTCTCAAGCTCTGCCATTATCAGATCGTGAGCCGAGCACAAAACGTAGGAAGCTTGCGGAGGACCCTTCAGCGGAAAGGTTCTACTCATCTCAACATATCTTAAATGTAAGACAGATCCGACAAGTTTATAACAACACCGCACTAACACTGCGTAATAGCAGTGGACTATACCAGTCTCTCAGCAGTCATATAGATCGTCCCAACCAATCTGTGAAAATCTTGAATCTGGATGTTGGTGATGTTCTTGCTATCAATGCAACGTAAATACTGACGATATGTGTAGCAGCCGAATCCGAACTATGGATAGATAAACACGCTCCTCTTTCCGAGGTATGTTATCTCTCATTATGTTGGACATCATTTTGACTGCATTCACAGCACGAGCTGGCAGTCCATACCCGTAAAGTGAAAGAAGTCCGCGCTTGGCTTACACAGGCTTTATCAAATTCCGAGCGGTCACACGCAAGAAGTTTGGTAAGTCGGTTATCAATGTTGAGCTCGAGAAAGTGTGACGCATATCACTCAACACGAAACTAGGTCGGAAGTATAGCGGCACTAACCGGCCCGTCTGGAGCTGGGAAGACTGCAGTCATTAGAGCGTTAGCAAAGGAAATGGGCTTTGAAATCATGGAATGGTCCAATCCTTACAATGTCAATGTCCTATCCGAGATGTCTGATAGTGGCAATAGACGTAATGGTATGTTACATGTGTCAATTTGGTAGACCATATCTCGTTCTCATCGTTGGGATGCTAGCCACCGACGAATTCCAACCAAGAGCTGGTATGGTCTCCATTACGGTACAATTCCAAGACTTTCTCGCATCAGCAAGTAAAGCGCCATCGCTGACATTCACCAACATGCCTGACGCCATTGATGACTATATACCCCTTCCCTCAAGTTCCCCTAGCTCAGACAGAAAAGTTATTCTTGTCGAAGATCTCCCCAACGTTTCGAATGCCACGACCCGGACCGGTGTTCATACAGCGATTCGCAATTATATCCGTTCCCCCCGCACCAAATACCCAATTGTTTTCATAATTTCTGATTCCACTATATCCACTTTCGACGATGAATTCTTGTCAGGACGATCCGACGCTTCTATTGATGTGAACTTGGTCATTCCGCCAGACGTTCGATCTTCAAGAGCATTCACTGAAATCAAGTACGTTCATTTTTTTTACAATAGCGTGCGTGGCAGCTTTGATAATTTCTGCCAGATTTAATCCGGTAGCCCCTACCTACCTATTAAAGTTACTCACGCGGATATCGAACCTCGAATTCCGCTCCCCACGCCAGTACAAATATCGGTACGATAAGGAATCACTGGATGCCATTGGAAGGGCAAGTGGTGGAGACATTCGCTGTGCTCTTAACTCCTTGCAATTCCACTGCCTTCAGCCTGTGGAGAACGCCCCGACACGGCGCAAAGGCAAAACTGGAAGACCCATCAGCGAGTAGGTCCTAACCAAGGAGATTTTTCTACGTAATGTTCACTTCATACGATCTAGGGCTCTGATTACAAACGTTGGTGCGCGAAAGGTTAACTTGACCATCTTCCATTCGATAGGTCGTGTTCTACAGACCAAACGTGAGTTCTGGATTCTTTTCTTTAACCTCATCTTATGCTACGGAAAAACGTTAAATGTGACATCAGGCAAGGCACCTTTGCGCACAGGGCAAATCATAGAATCTCTACCCGAACACTTACGCCCATCCTATCGACACCCTGTTGTGCATGATCCGGAGGTAGATTTGCCATTATCCTCTGAAAGTTGCATATCTTAATCGCCTTTTGAAAAGGAAATTTTCGAGACATCGAATCTGGGGGCTGCATCTTACCAAACCTTTCTTCATGAGAATTGTGCATTATACTACACTGACATTGACGAAATGGTAACTGCGAGTTCGTACCTTAGTTCGGCGGATCTTCTCCTTGGGCGGTGGCAGGTAGGTTACTCAGGATCATATTTCCCATGGTATTGACCGTATTCCATAGTATCAATCGTCGTTAGCATCGTACGCTGCATCGATCACCACCCGCGGCTTGCAATTCGCCCACGTTCATCCCGTTCCTGCCCAACCGTTTGGGTCTCGTCACTTATACAAACCAGCGATGTTTAGTGCTCTGCGAAAGTGCCGCGATACGTCCAGTATGATAAGCAACATCGAAAGCGAGTGGCTCCAAGCTGCCATTCTCAAGAAGGACCGTCATGTCATGCAAACAGAAGGTAAGGTGAACACAACGATCTGCTACAGCGAAGGCCGTACTCAGTCATTATCACAGTTCGGTATTCGCCACCTGTTCTAGCGACTGATTTACTTCCATATTTGGGGATCATACAAGATTGTTCGGCACGTATACGCCAGCAGCGCTACATGCCAGTACAAGTACCTCCTTGGCAAAAACAACGTCCTTCTCTGTCAAGAATACCAAATAAATCTGAGATTCAGTTGCGTAAGTGTTTACTAAGCCTGCACGAATTGTGCTCCATTGCTCAAACGTTGCAATCTTTTTAGTCCCCCACTACAAGAGATTTCTGGAACAAATGTGCGGTTTTTCTATGGAACATCACCAAAGATCCGGTCGAACACTTGGCGAATCGGAGAGAGATGTGGCTGAGGCCGAATCGCACTCGCAGGATTCACTTGGGTCAACAAATCGTATGTCTTCCGGGAAAAACGCTAGTCAATCTGAGCTTGGTAGCCTTGATTTGGATGAAGACATCGTTGACGACTGGTGAACCCACGTACTTTCCTGCATTCGCTATTCAGCTGTTTTTGTGTCCCTCCGCAGCAGATCATTCCGTTACATTATGTAGATAGGAAGGGGGATTACAGTTTGGGGATGAAATCTGATAATGGACAGGGCGCTTTTTTTTGGTCGTTGTTTTCAGTAGGAGATAATTAGATAAATGTATTTACAGCTTTCACTTGCTGTTGAAAGACTATGTTTGGATGGAAGTACAAAGATACAGATGTGGTTCTATGGGAAATAACCGCCAAGATGGTGCACACTCAGATATTTTTGTACCGGTACCGCTGTTCCTTGATTTTTCGCATGTATTCGCCTTGGAACCCTTTAGCAGCGTCACCTTCCTTGTTTTTGACCATTGCAGTTGCTCCCAATGTGGTCAAGCGTGGGGTTTTGGGATTGTAACTTGGCGGCTTGGACACCACAGGGGCAGCTGCTGCGCCCTTCTTGCCCTTCTTTTTGTTGGCTGCTGCCTCGGCCATCGCAGCGTCTTTCTTCCTCATCTCTGCGACTTGTAGACCGCGCTTGGTCATCACTCTGGGGCTAACCACTCGTGGTCGCTCAGCGTAGTTGATCGTTCGAAGCTCTTTGGGAGAAAGTCGGGCGAGTGCATCAGGGAGTTGGGCGGCAAGGTTGGTAGCGGTTTCTAGTTGTCGAACGGTCTGAGCTTGTGACTGAGCGTTGAGACGCCCATAAACGGGCTCGTGTATGCCTAAAATTCCCGGTTAAATTTCAAAAGTCAAAACAGATGAGAAGATCATCATACCTAAACGAGAAAAGACGGCTGATGTATGTATATCCCAACTGGCGAGGAAAAAGCCGTGACCCTTCAACTCCAGGTCGTGTTGTTTCATAAACTTTGCCAGCGGCATGATCAACGATCTTTGTGGGTAGATGGGGTGAATAAACGTCTACCTAGCAAAGTCTAGAAGCATTGGCATTTTACCTTTCCCGCACTTGTATCCGCTTTTCACCCTCTCCCTCCACATGACGTTTCCATGTGGGCTCCTTGCTAGTCAGCTCGATTTGTTCGGCAGCTTTCCTTGCTTTTTGGGAGAGTGTTTCCAGGTCAATTTGTACAGATTCCGATGGTTGTTCCAGAACTGCCATGAAGTAACGGTGCGGGGTACGGGGATTGGAAGCCGGGGGATGAGCTGGGACATATGGGAACACGACTTTGCCGGGGATGGGCGACTCAGTTTCAGGGGCGGATGGGACGAATTTGGCTCCATCCAGAATTTTGTCTACTGCTTGATTGGCAGGCTGGAGATATGGTGATGCCCCACCTGGTATGACTGTACGCCCTTTGACGGGAATATCGGTGACAAGCCAATGGCACCAGTGCTCATACGCTCCTTTTTCCGCATTCGCTCTGTCCAGATCGATCAACGCAATAGTGAAATGCCGAAGTTTGTCATTATCAGCTGTTATGACCACCTCGGGGGAGTAGAGTGTCCATATCGGGGGCACAGGCTGTCCGATTGGACAGAGCCAGTTTGTATTTTGAAAGTTGATCTCCATTTGGACTTCTGGGGCTACTCGGGAAGGAAGGACATCTCCGATTACTTTGTGATGCTCTTCCAGCTTCAGAAGCTTGGGGACGGAATGCAGTCGCCATCTTCGGCGATGCATCTTTGCAAAGACTCCGGAGGTCAGATCGGCTAATTAGACAACATCCCAAAAAATTAGAAATTATCAATACAAACAAAACAATCTCCGTTGCAAACCTTTGCCGTCTGCAAATTTCGCATGGTTTGCAGGATCACTGTAAGCAAGCTCTACTTCCAATGCAGCCAATTGTTCATTCTTTGCAGAGTCTCCTTGCGTTCCGAGGTCTGCTATCCGTGTTCTCAAGAGAGATCGTTCGCTTTCCAAGTTTGCTTGCGCGAGGCCAAAGATCCTGTCCACCGCAGCCGTCGTAGCGTAGTCTCGGGTGGTGCACAAGACTGCATGTCCTCGCACGGTCCTTGAAGCGGCCTGCTTTATCCGCCGGGCTACCAACATTTTTAAATTCTGCCTTGGTCAAAACTCGGGCAAGCGGAGCTGCTTCAAAGTAACGACTTTTCTGTTATTGCCCAGATGGCCCACGGACAATAATATCGGCAATAAATTTGGATTGTGGCTTGGCCACAAACTCCGTCGGGCGTCTGCTCTTTGAAATTTCCGTGGGTGCTTCCTCCAACGACTATCATAGTGGCATATCCTCGTCCCTTGCAGATACATATACCTAGTCAACGTCGTTCTCAGCACCCTTCTTTACTCTCTCTATCCTCGACGTTTCCCGCGCAGTTATAGCCAGAATGGAAAGACAACAGGATATGCCAGGTAAGAGCGAAGGTTTCTGCTAACGACGTACTTCTTGGTTTTCAGAGAACAGATAGCCAGTGCACCGTCTAAACGACAGGATGACGCCGAAGGCAAACCCGTGATCCATACAGAATCACCGTTGAGTCGTCCTGTTTTGCCTGATTTGCCTGTTCAAAGTTCATCGGTGCCCCATGCTACCCCTACATCCTCGACACTCCCCTCCAACTGGAAAGCTACTACCTGATGGAGTGAAAGAGGATTGGGAAGGCGATGTACCCCTAGAAGACCCAATTCTTTTCCAGCTGGTCACATCACTATTTCAAGAAGGGATGAAAGAGGAAAATTTTCGTCGGTGCGGTGTGATTTCCCCTGAGGGAATACAGTGGTTTGACGACATTAAAGTCGCCGAAAAGAGACTGGATGAATTGGAACCCATGTACCCGGACAGCACGTTTTTAGCTTGCATGGGAGGATACCCGCCGTCAAAGCGCTTCAGATAGGTCTGTACTGAAATGAATGATAGCAACGATATCAAGGTATGGAATCAGAGGTTTAAAGAAAGTCTCATGTCGGCTGCAGATTATTAATGCTTTCTATTGTCGTTAGTTTGCGCTACAAACGGTCAGGAAAAAGTACGGTACATAACCGTCTACCGTTTATTACCATTAAACACCCGTCTGTTCTTGAAGAATCCCTCATTGGTATGGACCTAATACAAAAGTCCCACTTGAAGATGGGTCCGTCCGTAAGGGAAGCGTTTGAAGTAGATGGATTTGAAACGCAGTAAACAAATATATCAGAGGGAAATATTTGTTGTTCTACGGGGAATACTTGAAACTCAGCAGAGGCCTGAACGTAGAGTGGTGCAATGCATTGTTGGTAGTCAAGCAATCAGTAAACGAGGTAACAGGTTAACGGGGGGGAACAGGGATGGATTATATGTGCGTTGTGTTGACCTGATGATGAAATCCAATCTCAGTACCAAACTGCTTATTCCGCCTCACCATCTCGCATGTGGATGTGGTGCGACTGACATCAGCACGCGTTCGATAAACTCCGATGCGAGATCTCTATTGTACGTAGTACCTGTACCTTTAGTCGGCTCAACAACATGTACGAAGTTTGCGACATGCTCTGTATAACTGCCCAATGTAAAATTGCTTCTTATTAGAAACAAGTGTAGGCTTATTTAACATTACGTTTATCTAGGGCGCTATTTTTGGGATCTTCTATCCCATCGAGCAGTGTTAGTTCGAAATTGCATTGCCACCTTGAAGTTTTTGGCAAAGTGAGTGAGTGATGGATGAGCTAGGTAAGTTGTGGCATATTCTGAATGGACAGATGCGCTGCTTACCATTTATTTCCCACGACTAGATAAGTTGCTTCTTGACTTGCAAGGAGCGCTCCCCGCCGCAGCAAAGCCAGTGGAGAATCAGCCCCTACTTCCTGCTCAAACGCATAATACCCCAGCTCCTAGCAACGATGATGATCAGCCAAAGTCGTTTACGATTAGTAGCACACATTCCAGACCCAGTGGCATTGCCGACTCTGTCAACCCATGTTTTGCATGTGGGCTTGCCATACAAGGACCGTCAATTATAGCATTGGGAAATCGCTCTTTTCATCGCGAATGCTTTCGCTGCTGCGTTAAAACTTGTCAGCGCCGACTGGCAGGTATGCCGTACCTGGAAAAAATTCCAGACATTTACTGCGAAAGCTGCTACCACATTCAATTTGCCGAAAAGTGCGCATACTGCGAAGAGCCCATCACAAATGTGGGTGATTTTATTTTAGTAACAATATGCTGGCTGCCCTGGAAAATAACCGTGGGAAAATTTGTAGCGGTGTATACAAGCGCTGGGTAAAGCGTTCCATCCAGAACATTTCTTTTGTTGCCAATGCGGGAAAAACTTTGACATCGACGAGACCTTCATGGAATGTGACGGGCGAGCATATTGCTCAGAGGACTATTCTGCGCTCTTTGCTACGGGCTGCAGTGCGTGCCAGAAAGCGCTAGTCACAGATTACATTACAGCCGCTGGGGGGAAATTCCATTTCGAATGTTTCAACTGCCACGTAAGGAAGCTGTTTGGAATACACCTAAGTAGAGGAACTAACATGAATTGTGCACAATATAGCTATGCAGCAAACCCCTCGCCTCAGAGGGCTTTTTCGAGCATAATGGACATGTATATTGTGAGCGCGATTATCATGCTGTCACCGCCCGTGCCTGCGCAACATGTGGCCAACCTTTATTGGGAAGGGTCATAAAAGCTTGCGGAAAAACGTACCACCATGACTGCTTCCAGTGTGCATATTGTAAGGAACTACTGGAAACACCAAAGTCCTGGGGGGCCAGTGGGGAAGGGGAGCAAAAGGACACTACTTTCCGGCAGTTTCAGGGCGATCCATTCTGTCAAAAGTGTTTTGTAAAGTTGTACTTATAAATTAGAGTCGTCTAGGTTGTCTCAGAGATTAATCCTTTTTTGAGGATGCCTTCTTTTTCTTTTTGTTTTTCTTCTGCTTTTTTGCTACCTCGTTCTCGTCGCCGCATGCGACCTCTATGCTCCTCTTATTCGAGGTGCTCTCGTCTGAAGCTTCCTTTTCACGTCGTACGAATAGTGCGACGAAAAACCCGATGCAATCATCTTCAGTCGGTTCAGTTCGTATCACGTTTTTCGCTGCGCTTAAGTGTCAAAACGGAAATATTCGTACATTCCGCACGCGTCAAATCCTACCTCCATCAAAGATGCCCGTCCCGCGCCTCGTCCACTGCGGGAATGGGTTTTCCGCCAAGATAAAATCCTTCTGCACTGCAAGCACGTGTTGCACAACATCTTCATTCTCTCTCTGGAACTTTGAGCAGGTTGAGTATGACACCTTTTTCACATTTGGAAACTTGAATGCGTGAAGAATGGCCTTTTCCTGGAATTCTGCCAGCGCTTCAACTCGAGAATCAGCAGCTTCCTCCTCCCCGTTCTCTTCCTCATCCATATCCTTCTTGCCCGCTGCATGCAACGATCAGCTGACGTTTATGAAGCCCGGTTCACAGTAGACAATACCCAAGAGATGATCCATTCTCCCGACGATTCCGGAGCCTGAACAAGATGGATCCAACAAAATGTACTCTGTATCGATGAATCTTGAGTCTGAAGGTTCCATATCGAGGAAATTTCCAAGGATTGGTTCAATGTCTGTGGAGGGGTTTAAACTGACTATTCAATAAGGGCTGGCAAACTTTATACCCACTTTTGCAACCCGCCCGGCCCGTCATCTTTCGTAAAATGTCCAGTCTTCGCGCGTCCATGTCAAAGGCGATAATCTTCCCGGTATTCTGCATGATGGCCGAAAGGTGCGATGTCTTATTTCCTGCGAATGTCTCTCTCAGTGATTGTTTCCGAATTATACCGCTAGGACTACATACCAGGTGCCGCGCAACCGTCTATGACTTGACTGCCCGCTGGCGGATTCAGCACATATGCAGGGAAACAACTAGCTTTGTCCTAAATGACTCTGTCAAGGAAAAGGATTTTCAGAAAGCACCATGAAATTAATTACCTGTATAATTATGTGCCCATTTAGCAGCAGCTCATTGTCATGCAAATCGACGCTTGGGGGAAGTACGAGTAGTTCTGGAATATGTTTGTCTTGTTGGTACACCTTTCCTCTTGCAAAAAAATACAGTCAGAGTATAGTTACAGGGCGACTTGAGCAGCCACACACTACCTCAACTTGGAAGGTTGGATCGTTGTCATCTCTCGATAACCTTGTTGTTTGAGAGTCTCAATAACGTCATGTACAGTCGTCAGTAGCGTGTTCACTCGGATCCACCTAGGTAGAATCACTTCCAATGGACGTCAAAATCAGGCTCGCGGAAATAGAATGAAATGAGTTACCTGCATCCCGAATGTAGGCTGAGGTTTTATTGTAAAGTCAGCAAACTTGGATCGCATGATAAACAAATGCATTTTCCCACCTGGGATCAGCTCTTTATTCGTCTTGACTTTCCGATGGATCTTGATCTTGGCGAGCTCAGCTTGCAAGCGGGTTTTATGCTGATCGATGACTTGCTTATATTTGCCAGTTGCTTGAACTCCGCGACCGAAGAGGTGATCGTAGACAAGGACAAGAGCCACATTGGGCTTCAACTATTCCAAAAATCAGCGCAAAATCGCTGCTGCAGAACAATGTAACTTATACCTGAGTGTGCTTTATCGAAGAGAGAAGTTTTGACTGGTTAATGATTTGCTTTATAACATCCTTGTCTATGCCAAAAAGCCTTGTTAAGTAAGAGGTATCCATGTATAAAGAGAAGATAAACAATACATTTGAGAGTCTCGCATACAAGTCCATAGGTCCGTTTCTTATTCGCAACGCTTTCGGCAAGGCATAAACTCCGGATAGTGCCCTGCTGCTGATCCAGCTTGTCCAAAATACCGGCTGCCTGGTTGTATAATGCCATACTTGGGTGAAAAGGTAAAGACATACAACTTCTGAACGCCGACCTGAAGAGCGGAATTTCGGCGTGGCTTGGACCATGATTGGAAGCATTCAAATCTCCTTGACCCATTTCCAGGATTTGTCACTTTGTGAGCCAGGATTAATGGGCAGTAATGCGGTACGGCTACGTCGAGGACAGCTCCGACGAAGATGGCCCCCAACCTGCATCGCGCCTGCAACGGCCAGCAAAGTCTAAGAGGTAAAGGTCCGTCTTGATTATCGTCGTATCAAGCTCTCACCGTATATGTTACGTACAACCAGTCAACTCTCCAACCGGGCAACCGACAAGTTTGACAAGTTGCAAGAATGCGAGATCATTCACAGAGAAACCTCCAAGAAGATGCCATTCTCGTTCCGGATTTCACCGAGAAAGGTCGGGGTGAGTTCAACTTTGGGCATGGAGTACTTCGAGCGAATTTCCGCTAAAGGCCGAGCCCTTAGCCGACGACTCCAGATCGGAGGTTCAAATGGACACAACACAGCAATAATAGCCCCTGGTCATCTGAGGCCCAGAAATCGGCATCCAAGCTGTTTAGAGAGTCATTGAGCGCTATCAGCAAAGATGAAGCAGAGCGAAATGAGCGAATAAGGAAAATCGAAGAAGCAGCCAAGCTGAAGAATCAAAATGATGAAAAGGTTCATGATTGGGTTTAACAATCGGCTGAAAAGTGTGCGGCTAATGTTTGTTCCCGGTATGGAGTAGGATATTGAGGATCTGACCGAGCAATTAAGGCGATGTGAGCTCGAGAAGAAGGAAAAGGAGGATGCTCTGCGCAAACTCGATGCAGAAATTGCTCGTATCGAAAAAGAAGCAGGGGAGAAAGCGGCAGCTGCAGCAAAGATGGCTCGGGAACAGGAAGAGCAAATAGAAAGACAAAATGCTGCCAATCTTGCTGCCGAAGCACAGCAGCGCGAAGCTGCTGAATCAAGACGACAAGCTGCTGCTGAAGCGGCTAAGGCTGCTGCTATTCCCGTGAGCTCAAGGATACCTACTTTTTCATTCTATACTTCTGACTCTAATATCCTTATAGAGCAAATATATGGATAAAAGAGTGGTAGAGGCTGCAGAAGCGCGTCTACAACAACTCAAGGTTTGAATACCTACAACATCAGGCATGCTACTTGGATATGAACTGATACCGAGCCTCTCGTTACAGGATATCAAAGCAAATCTACGACCTCTGATGCACTCTAACAGGGCCCTTGCAAAAACTGTTTTTGAATCAAAGATGCACCTTACAAGAAGCGTGGGACAGATCATGAACAGTCAAAAGAAAATGGTTGAAATTGTGCGAATGCGTCGTTTCAGTTTCGGCAAAGTGACGAATATCTTAGCTGATTTCCACTTTAGGCAATCGCAGTCAACCAAGTATTAAAGAACGCTCAAGCGTTTAGTCAGGAAGCGCATATTCTCTGTTTGGATTATTTTGCAAAAGCCGTCGTGGTAGGTTTCGCGACTTTCGCTGCTTCCGTGCTAGTTGACAACGTCCTCGTCCTGCAATTAGAAACAGTCCGAGAGCGAAGTCGCTGTCAAAGTCAACACGTCCTTTCCCTTGGCTATTTTGTGCATCATGATATTGAATAAGCACCAAGAACTACGGGATATATTTCTTGGTCGCCTTTATAAACGTTGCCCGTATATTGCGCCATATTACCCTCCACGTTTACAGGTACGGCCCATAAGGGCGCGGAGTTATGCCCACAGGTTTCCAACATCATCCGATCCATTTTATAGGGCGATTCTGATGACGATTTCCGCAAGCGGCTGCGATATCGCACGGTTGATGGCGAATGGGAATCAGAGATTCAGTACGGAGAGCGAATGTGTGGAGTATTCTCACTCTATGCTGCAATTATGCAAACCAAAACAGGTACGTGGCGAACTCACATCTATCCGCGAGGCTACGTTGCTCATATTTTGACTCAAGTATACTATGACTATATTGGCATGGACCGCGCCTGGGAGTGGTTTGCATGCATCTTGGATACGCCTCCACGAAAGATTACGCCCTTGTTGATTCTGAAATTTCTCGAGGTATACATGCCCTATCTCAGCCACCCAATCTGGATTCTGGATTCTAACCCAAGCAACAATCTAGATTGTAGGACATGAGTTCCTCCAAACTTTTGGACGTCAGGCTATAAAGCTGTTGCAGTTCACAAAAGACCAGTTTCTCCAAAAAATTTCGCCCAAAGCCATAGCGTCGACCACACGGCTAGAGCTTTTCTTGGAACCCATATTCCAAAGCGGTTCAATACCATCGCCGGAGGGACGGACATTAAACCCTTAGACTGTAAATAATTTATAGATTCAATTGTACATAGCATACCTCCGCAGAATCTGGGCTCAGATTGAAAACTATTTATATTACCCTTCATCCTACTCCGACTGACGAGCCCCGAACAGTAGCTTTGGCAGCTCGAGCATAGTCAGCTTTGACAAGCGAGCCAGCACAAAGGCGTCTGTCCGTTCTCGATCGGCAGGAATAGTCGGGTGTTTTGCGGTTAAGATGTCCTCATTGCCCAGAATAATGCAGAGAAATATGTTAGTGGATAACCGCCAAAACCATCCTACTTGGTGAATTTGTGAAAATCGTCCTATTTTGTGAATTTCGGTCTGAAACCGTCCTATTTTGTGTAATTTACTTCCAATATTTGTGCAGTGTAGTTAACAGAGTTTTGCAAATGGGAGCCCATCGCGAACCAGGGACACAAGGCGATAGCGCACTCGCCAATTGTCCAAGATCGCGTTCTCCGGCGGCGTTACATCCTGATTGCGGTCTACTCCGTGCACAGATGATTTGGAGAGTTGATTTTCTTTATTGACGACGGTCGGGGCCGCTGCACAGGCGTTGTGTGATGTATTCATTCAGTCGTTTAATGTAGGTACGAAGGTTTACGCCGCGGGTTCCTTGAGATGTCTTGAACTTACTTTGTAATACTTTTAGGAGACTCTCGTTGCCTTGGACATTCGGGATATAGGTGGGTACTATATATAGTGGAGGTGGTGGTGCAGGTGGTGAAGTCTGGGTTTGGAACTGTTGCAGACGAGCTTGGAATACCATTTGCCTGAGCTCGTCGACAGTAACTTCGTTGATGCTCGCAGCAAGGGTCGCTTCAATAGTTGCAGCTGAGACGATCGGATACGCTTTCTCGCTCAGCTTGAAAGCATTCACTTCCTCACACCATTCATGCCGTGTACCGTTTCTTCTGGTTACGAAAAACGAGCTCAGAGTTGGGAGTTGGGAAGGCGCACTCCTCCAGCAGCGGACGCAGCCGTCTCTTCTGTCATGTTGCTTGCTTTTTGGTGCGTGTCCTTTGGCAGATTCTTGGTAACGGATCAAGAATAATTGGATTGGGATAACTGTTCTCTATAACCTCTAATGATCATCAAATGATGTATGCATCAATCCCAAATTGTTTGTGTTGAAGTGTGTGTCGCCCTCGTGCCGCACTTTTCTCTTCAGTTTGCTCTCAACTAAAGAATATTACAACCAAATAACATTCAATCATGTTTCCTGCTCCTTTTGACCCCACTGGAAAAGGTTTGCACTTCTGCTCATGTTACCCGACTTTCAAAGAGCGTACCTTACTTCTTTCGTTGCCGTCGTCATTCGCTTCATTGAGCAAAATCTGGCCAAAATGAAAAGATACAACCTGCGAGAAATCAAAATTTGCCCCACAATGCCATGCCCCGAAGTATTTTTCTTAATTCACCATGAAGGCCGTACCGAAGAAGCTTTTCAATTTTGGAGTTATGTCATGACAACGATGGAATCGTATCGTATGGACGCAGGCGTCGGTGATCTGAAAGCTTTCGGGCTCCCTGGAAGACGTCCAGGATGGCAAACGTTCCATTACGATGCTCCACAGCAAGTCGCATGAAGGTGAATTGACAAGGTACCCTCAATAATGAAAATATTTTGACTGATTCAGTAAGTAGGCAGGACGTTGAGTGTCAATCTTACACTCCCAACACCAATTTGAACTGTGCTATTACACCGCAAGTCTATTAGGGGGTGTCAAACATGGGCAGATCAAGTTTTATATTGCAGCGATATAAAACTCTGTGTCTGTCCATATAACACTTTTTGAAGTATGTGGATGAGGGAAATCCTCTGATGATATCGGAAAGTTTTATATCATGACACCCCCTAGTTGTAATAGCCGAAACTACAAAGCACTACCAAACTGACTGTTCCGAGTAATGTATTTACGACTTTGAGTATAGAAGGTCTCAATCTCCGACAAGCTAACTGATCCGCACAACATACGAATTCATCCAAATGATCTCGCGCTTCCACTGCAGTTCCACTGTCCTACATCTAGCATACATGTTGATAATTAAAAAAGTGTGTTCCTATCATGCCTTCTGCGACACAACGTCCAACCCGGCAACCCAAGTTGTTTCGGGTGAGCGGAAGGCAAGCGCCTCAATTCATCGCTCAGGAGGAAGTACCACTTGGACCAGGTCCTTGAAATTTTTTAAATACATCATGCCTTCAAACGCTTCATCCTTTTCAGAAGCTCGTCCAAAGACGTAACCGGTGGCAACCATATCCAACCTCAGTCTCAGCCAAATCCTAGAAGCTGAATGGTTTGTCTCAAGGTAGGCATGTAAAGTAAACTCTAGAATTTAGCGGTGAAGCCATCGTCTTCTCTCAGACAAAGGTAGCTCGTAGAATTTCGAAGGGTTGGCCTTCTACACGATCTGGTAGCAGAACTCTACCCGAATTCACCAACGTAGTTGCGATTTGATTTTCAACTCTGCTTACAAAAAAAAGTCATCATACCCTTTCAACGGGAGTTGGAGGATGCGGCGAAAGGACTGTGCATCATTTTTTGTCAATACATTTTTGGGGATTGGTAAACGGCATGTTATCAAGACCCTTTACTTGGTGTGGTGCACCTCTGCGTATGACTGCCCATGTTTACCGACACAGATATCTTTCTGGTGGTAGAAACTCTACCCTGAAACATATGTGCGATTTGATTTTCAACTCTGCTCACATAAAAAAAGCCATGCTACCCATTCAGAGCGGGAGTTTGGAGGATGCGTTTAAGGAGGCAAGGCAAAGGATTATTTTTTTCAATATAGTTCAGTTGTCGAGTTAAAAATTTCTTTATATCCTAATTCTTCTCAAGTTTGATTTTCACCTTTTGTTAGAAGTTTTGTTGGTGGCGACCGGTCAAGATTTTGTGACCAAGTCTCGCACAGATGTTTTTTTTTCCTTTGATTTGGTATACTTGAATTCCAACGCCAAAAACAGCGTTTTCGCCAATATGTCAAAAAAGTTGAAAAAACCTTCTCGGTCAACCTTTCAACGTTTGTCAAATGTACACCGCAGACGACATAAGTGATCATATCCACTTTTGTCAAAATGCACACCTGCAGGTATGTAACGCAAACAAACAATTCTGGGGCCTCGTAAGAACATATCCCAATAGAGCTGCAGTGCG
Organism: Phlyctochytrium arcticum; assembly: GCA_025602905.1. Lineage (NCBI taxonomy): Eukaryota > Fungi > Chytridiomycota > Chytridiomycetes > Chytridiales > Chytridiaceae > Phlyctochytrium > Phlyctochytrium arcticum. The sequence goes on along the minus strand of JAHLKI010000028.1, from coordinate 319,518 downwards.
TTTAGTTTACTGGACATGGACGGAACGGACTATGATGACGATAACGTTCCTTTTGGATTTCTCTGATCTTTGGCCAACATCCTCAAAAAATAATCATTTGGAAATAGCGAGAATATGTTTCTGGAGTAGCGTTGTGTATTTTTCCCACGCCACGCGTTTTTACTCACGCAGTACACAAAACAACGGTTAGATTGTGTTGGATTTTGGGTACGATCTCCTCCCCCATTTCAAATATAAACCTCTTGGAAAACAAAAATGTTTGGGTTCATATTAACTCGTTTCGCTGAGCCAACTACTAAAAATTTCACACACACACACCACGTCTTTTGGATTTCAGTTCTCGTGTCACCAAAAGAAGTAAACATTCCCCTACCCCCACATTTCCAACAACATTAAACCCGTCATGATCCGGCGTAGACATTCCCCACGCACCCATGAACTGTAAACGGGACCAGCGAGATGTCTTGTGTGAAGGGGTTGAGTATACTCCAATCCTCATCCAATCCCTTCAACCCATTCTTGAGCTTTGAAAAGAAACGCCATGGATCCTCGCCCGGAGGTCCGTCGTATTGTTTGCAAACCATGTGAATTGATTTCGCGTCGCATTCTTTGGTTCCTTTGGAGCTTTGTCAGCATTGAGTCTGTTATTAAAACGCATTCTCCTCCCCGCGAGAGGTCGTCATATTGTTGCAACATGTGTGAACCCCGTATTGATTTTGCTCCCGCAAAAATCTTGTTCCTCGCCCCCTTCAGGGGAGGTTCGTCAATATCTTTTGTCCCTCCTCGCTGCCGCTCGCATTTGCTTTTGCTGCGCAAAATCGTTTCCCTCGCTTCGCTCGGCTGTCCTTCTCCCTACCGCTCGCATTTGATTTTGCTGCGCAAAATCATTCGCACCCCCGCTCGGGCTTCGGAAGAATGTCTGGGCCAGGCCTCGGGGTCATATCATCAATAAGTTAAAAGTAGAAAAGTACAAAAAAAATACAAGCAGTAAACACTAAGTAACATTCTTGGCCGTATTACTAAACCCACTCCCAAAACACGACAACAGCACCGTTTTCGTGTCATGCTCTGGCGTGACTTTAAACACGACCCCTAGAAAATCCTTAATATCTCGTAAATACTGCACGGTAAACGGAGATAATTTCCCTAAACGGATCTGCGAAACATCCTGCGGGGAAAGGGACATGAATAGGAGAGGCAAGTATTGGGTTGAGGTGTCGAAACAGGCTCCAGAAGAGATTTGGTGGAGGAGAGCGGAAGTGACGTGTTGGGATAAGAGTTCGGGGGTTGGGAAGTTGAATTTGTTTGTAGTTGAAGGAGCGGGTTCCGAAGTGTCGAAATGAGACGAGTCTTGGGTTGAGGTGGAAGGAGGACGAGGTTCAAAGCATGCTTCAGCTGATAACAGTGCACCCGTGGTGGATTCCGCAACTAAAGTCAATCCGTAACCGGGGGAGTTGCCCGACTCGGCGCCCTTGTACATATCCGAGTAAATATAGACATCAGGTGTGAATGGTGTCAGTAACGAACGAGCTGTGTCGAGGACGCGGTTAGGCATGGTGGGTGAGACTCTGGTTGCATAGGCTATCCCTCTAATCCGTTTAATTTTGCCGGGGTCGATGAATTGCAGGGGTTTGAGTTGTCTGATGACAGGGCAAGTAAAGGAAATATCCCCGCCGGCTTTAGGTGGTGCACCCCTCTTGTTGATTTTGAGTTCGATGTTGTCGTCCAGTCCAAAGAGCTTTAAAAGAGGTAGATGGACCGTTCTAATAAAGTCAACGGAAGGGTCTAGGTTGTTGTTGGTGACTCCCGTTAACGTTAAAGTAACAGGACGCTTGCAAAAGGGAGCAAGACATAAAATGGATTCCAAGAAATAGCCGATGGAGCGGGAGGGTGGGCAGTCATGTTGCAGAGAACCGCCGATGAGGACGCCTGGGCGGTACGAGATGGCTGTACCCGTGTAATTGATTTCGATGATACTTCCGTTGGTCATTTTTTCGATTAGCCTCAAGAAACTTGCTTCGTAGTCTGTGTGTTCATCGGGTAAGTATATGCTCAAAGCAGTGAATGGGCAAGGGAGAAATACCTGCCAAACCCGGAGCGTCCTCGTCGTCTGAGCGAATGTCTGTGATGCGGAGTGCCTTGCCTGAGAGAGTGGCCATGACCAGGCGCTGGCGAAAGGCCGCATGGCCCTTGTAGTGGAGACTATTGCTCTTTGTCATTCGTCGTTCTACTAATGCCAAAGAGAAGCGAAATGCTCAAGCAAAAAGAATCCAACGCGAGAGTGCATTAATCCTGATTTGGGTAGATTGCGTGAGAGCCACCCAGCCGAAACCAATCGAGTGTTCGCAGAGAGCAAACGCGGATCGCATTTTCAGGACGGGCATCTCAACGACATGGCTAAAGGTAAAACTAGGAGCCAAGGAGCCAGGGCTGGCTCTTGGCCTATGGCTCAATTTCCTTCGCCTTGACGGACTGACTGACGCTTTTTCGGTGACAATCATAGTACCTCGTAACTTTCGACTGCTGGAGGAACTGGAGAAGGGCGAGAAGGGCATTGGAGACGGTACCATTAGTTATGGATTGGCCGATGGGGAGGATACCATGATGTCAAACTGGAATGGGACGATTATTGGTCCGGGCCATGTAAGTGACTGCATATTTCGTTATCCAGCGGTCAGTTGATTAAGACTTTTCTCATTGGCTCAGACGGTCCACGAGAACCGAATTTACAGTCTAAAGATCCACTGTAGTGCAGACTATCCGGACCGCCCACCAGTCGTTCACTTTCTGTCCCGCATCAATCTGCCATCTGTCAGCCAACAGAATGGAAAGGTGGGCCTATCTGCTTCATGACTTGTTTTGAAAGTGGATCTGAACGAATTGAAGGTTGAACGCCTGCCGTGTCTCGACAATTGGAAGCGAAATTACACGATAGAAACATTGCTGGCAGAGTTACGGCGGTGGGTTCAGTTGATGAATTGTTTAAGGCAACGGGGGCATTTGGTAACGCATCCAACTTTAGTGAAATGGCGAATCCGGCGCATAAGAAGTTGTCCCAGCCACCAGAAGGCTCCATGTTCTAGATGCACCAGTTTTTTTACAGCCATTTCAATTTCTTCGGCGCTCGTTATTGTATCCCTTTCATGTGAAGGATAATTCTAGAATGTCAGCCCACAATAAGATACCGATCAACAGAGGCTCTCATGCGTGCGCCGGAATAGATGCTCAGTGTTACGGCGGGGAACGAATCTACGTGCTCTATGGAAACGAAAGTATCTACAAGGTTGCTCGGATCCATCGCTACGGATTCTATGCTACAACGTAGCCAGATTGTCCATTCCACATCCAGATCAAGGAGACTGTGGAGAGGACCAGAGCTGGCCATACCCCAGGACTGGACCATTTGGCTGTCTTGAAAATAAATACTTCGTTCGAGAAAGAAAAGAAGGCCAACGCAAAAGTCCACATGGCCAATGTATACATTCTACCGCGCACTCCCGGTTAGCAGCGACTCTTTAACAATTACATCCTGAGACTGCACTTACACTCGATCCTGAATGTTGTAAGCGGCGTACATCCTAATAAGCCCAGAAGTCGCTGTCCAAAGGCCCAGGAACCGGGAGGCCAGTGCTGTCGCTTCTCCCTTCTGCCCGGAATATATCTGGCGAGTCTTGGCGATAGACGGGATAAAACATTGCACAGCGTTATAGACGGCCAATGTGCCAACGAACAGGAGGTGCTTTTGCAGATAGGTAGGTGGGAGGAACGACATTGCTCAAACTTTTGGTATTCAAGATGGTCGATTAAAAATATTGATTTGCTGTGTTAAGCACGGTCGAAGGGGATGAGTAGTATATTCTGCGTTGTTTTTCCGAAGCTTTTCCCAGGCGGTTTGTCTTTGATCCCCTTCTTGCCTCTACGATCTTCAGCTGATGATCTTCCAGTGAATTCCGAGTGCCAGGCTCAGTGCTGCGGGCTCCGCTCTGGCTGCCATGGCTGCGCCACCGGCCATGACAAAATTCAAAGTTGGCCGAATTTGATGGCTGCTGGAACTCCATTAGCAGATCTCCATTAGAAGACGTTCCGACCGCGGAATGAAACATATCATTCCTCTCTTTAATCATTTCATTAGGCCACAAGGAATCTCCGTCTTTCGCAAGGATAACTCGTTACTACGAACATCGTCGCTCAGCTTGAATTTATATTCCAAAACCGTTCCGGTAACAGCGTCTCAACAACACCGCAACATCATAATGAATCGACAGCCATCAGGCCCCCAGAGTTCTCGGAGAGACCAGGAATCGCGCCCTTCCTCTCGTGTAAGCAGTAGCAAACCTGCCCCCCGGCTGCCGCTTGAGCCATCAGAGTTGGGGAGTAACCTGAGCGAGTTGCAAATCTCGCAGGATACTCAAACCGTTCGAAACTACTTTCAAAAAGTTCAGATGCCATTGGACCCACAGTTTGAAGAGCACCGAGTTCCACAGTCTGTTCGAGGTGGGGGAGCTCAGCAGTACTTTACTGCTCGCCTGGACATACCCATCGCCCCGGGCCGCTCGTTGTCAGTGCGAACAGACGGCACAAACAAGAAAACAGCCCGGCAGAATCTCTATCACACTGTTAGCGAGCGCTTGGAAAGTGAAGGACTCTTAGTCGCAGCTGAGCCAAAGCGCCGACGCCGGGGTAAGCCGGCCCGATCTGGTGGTAGTGGAGGCGCGCAACAGGAAGCGCCGCGTACTAACATTAATCGAGCCGTGCCTGAAGAGTGGGATAGCCTGCCGCTTCAAGCCATTTCAAGCAAAGCTCCCCAACACCCATCTGCGTTTAAAAATTCCGTACCTGTATCTAGCTCCGCTTGGGATGATGACGAGGAACTTCCGGCATCTATTAGCGTTAGTGGAGGGCCGCGGGGAGAATCACCTGTCGCGGCTTTGATGGGAAAATTGAGAATCTCAACACCAGCAACACCGCGAGGCAAATTGACCATTCGCGAGACCGCCCCTGCATTCCAATCACGTCAACCTCAAAACGCGCAAGCGCAAAATGGTACATACTCGCGTCCGGACAATTGGCAGGCGGGGGATCCACGGGATGGTTCATGGCAGCCATCATTACAGTCACTTGGGCCGGGAGCATATGTCCCCCCACTTGCGCGCGGGCAAGGTGGACCACGCTATCAACAAGAGCACCGCGCCCCTCCCATGCAGCACCGTCTTCCAATTCCAAATGCCACCTTACCTCGCAGCATTGACGATGTAGAGAAGAAGTTTGTCACATATTACTGCAATCAACAAAATCTACCTGTACCAAAGCCTTCTTTTCGGCATGCTAGCGGTAGAAAACATGACCCTGGACACTGGGAGTGTCATTATCATCTGCCACCACACACATTTGAAGGACAGAGCTTACCCATGTTGAACGTCTTGGGACAAGCCAAAGGAAAGAAGGCAGCACAAACTCGAGGCTGGAGCAATCTGACAACACATTTACTGGCAATAGTAAATCAGCAGTACGTGGATCTTTTCCGTCTCCACTCAGTACCTCCCAAGAAGCGGATTGCCGATATGCTAGAGCAGCCCATCCAGATCGATTTGGCAGAGTCCAACTTGGCCCGGCTGGACAACATGCTGTCACAGCTCAAAGATGCGGACGCTTTTGCGATTCAGGAAGCTGAAATGGAATCAGAATCGTTCGAACCGCTCATGGATTTTGGCAATGACGGTGGAAGTTTTGCATCCGGTCCTCGTCTCCGTCAGGTGGAACCACACCAGATTGAGATCCCACAGGAGTTGCTGAAGAACGAACTGCCCATTTTCACCAAGTATCAAGAGATTATGGCAGCTATCGAAAGTAATCCCGTCACAATATTGTCGGCAGAAACTGGAGCGGGAAAAACCACTCAACTTCCGCAGTTTATTCTATCACATATCGCGCAGGAACGAAAGTTTCTTCAGAATGATCCCGCACGACCAGCGCCGGCCAATATTGTAGTCACGCAACCTCGACGAATTGCTGCCATATCGGTTGCACAACGTGTTGCTTCCGAGCGAGGTGAAGTAATAGGCCGGCGAAGCAACGTTGGCTACCAGGTCCGATTTGACGACAAGCGCCCAACATCTGATCCAGAGTCTGGCCATCTTATTTTTTGCACGTCTGGAATCTTGTTGAAACGGCTGCAGGAAAACCCATCCCTGACCAATGTCACGCACGTTATTCTGGATGAAGTTCACGAGCGGGACTTGAACACGGATCTTTTGCTAATTATTGTGCGGCATTTGTTGAAAAGACGCCCGGATCTTCGCGTGATTCTCATGTCTGCAACGGCAGAGACAAAACTCTTCCAGGATTATTTCCGCGGATTTGGGAGCGATCCCAAGAGTAATTTGTTACCACCCGTAATAGCTGTTCCCGGGCGAATGTTCCCGGTGGAAAAACATTTTTTGGAGGATGTAGAAAATTTGCTATACAAACGAGATGCTCTGCCGGTTCCGTTCCGTCCAGCAAAAGAATCTCTATCATGGGCGAGAAATGAGATGGGCAGCATGATTCCACCAAGGGGCGAGGATCCCGTACCGTACGACTACCTGGAGGCCCTAATCGCCCACATTTGTGGTACTCGACCAGAGGGCGCAATCTTGTGCTTTTTGCCCGGTTGGCAGGAGATTGATACCATGATGCAACGCCTCAAAGAGGATAAAACGTATCGAATCGGATTCAGCAACGAGGCTAAATATCGGATATATCCATTGCATTCCTCAATTCCCACAAGTGCACAACAGCTGATCTTTGACACTCCACCCAAAGGCGTTCGCAAAATCATTCTTTCCACAAATATCGCCGAGACAAGTGTAACGATTAATGACGTTGTCTACGTCGTAGATGCCGCGAAACTTCGAATCAACTCATACGATGCGGATCGTCGCATCTCCTCTCTAAGCTCTGTTTGGGCAGCTACGTCTAATTTACGTCAGGTATTTAAATGTTTGTTGTTCTCGCGCGTCTATAGGATACTCAATTCGCTAAACGCAGCGTGCTGGTCGTGCCGGTCGATGCCAACCGGGACAATACTTTTCTTTACTCTCTCACCGGCGGAAAGAGTCCTTGCCGTTCAGCATGCCACCAGAATTGCTGAGAGTTGACCTCCAATCCACCGTTCTGAAGATTAAGGCACTTCGGTTGGCAAGGAGGGTTGCGGATGTATTCGCAGCTGCTCCACAGCCACCTTCACCTGGAAACGTCAGAACCGCCATGCAGGAACTGCAAAAGTTGGGAGCGCTTACAAGAGACGAGAACCTGACATCAATTGGTCGCGTCCTAGCCAACATGCCTGTAGACCCGTGGATTGGCAAGATGGTTTTGGAAGCCGCTTTGCTAGGCTGTTTAGACCCTATTTTGACATTAGCAGGTGGAATGGAAATCGGGCGAGGGGTTTTTGCAATCCACCCGGACGAAAAAGAACAGGGTCGTGCTCATATTTTGGCCAAGTTCGCAGTGGGTACACAGAGTGACCATTTGACTACCCTTGCCGCGTTCTCAGCATGGAAAAGCGTGGCAGAAGCAGGAGGCTTAGGCTCCCGCTCTTTCATTCCTGAAGCAAAAGACTTTGCCCGAACCAATTATCTCCATTACAACAGTATGGCAAATATTGAGCGTGCCCGACAACAGCTGGTGCGCAGCTTGGAGGATGCTGGCTTTGTATCAAGACAGCGGGCTCATGGCCCACGAAGTACCGCCCAGCTTGGCGGGGCCGAGAGGAATATCCACGCGAACAACGCTGGGATGGTGCGCGCTATTCTTGGCGGGGCATTGTACCCCAATATCGCGGAGGTCACTGCGAAAGACGAATACCGATCACGGTATGAGCGTGTGTTGCGACTGACCGGTAGCAGCGTCAACAGCTGGAAAGGAGTTGTTAGTGCTGACAAGGCCTTACAGGCTGGTCCGTCCAATGGTCGCTGCGCCCCAGGATCAGCCTCTAACTCAGATGTATTTGACTATGACACTATCCCCGACGATAATGATGACACTGCCTCGCTCGATGTACCAACCGGAGCGGCTCCTCCCCCCTTACCCCCCCGAATTTTGGCCTTCCAGGACAAGCAGCGAGTAGATGGCGCCCTGTATATGCGAAGTACCACCCGAGTAGATCCAATCGCGCTGGTCCTTTTCGCGGATCCGCAGACTGTAGTGCGAGACACCACTGAACTGGACAAGCCCGCCTTCTGGGTTGACGATTGGCTTCAGATTCGGGTTCCCAGCGTGTATCATTTACGCGTGTTGCAGGAACTCAAAATGTGGATGGAAAAATATTTGACATGGGTGTTTTGGGCGCAATCAAGGGCCAACTCGAGAAAGTCTATTGATGCGGAAGAGCGGAAACGTATGGAGCAGCTGGGATCTATGCTTATACGAGAGATTGCAGCATTAGTGGAAGCTGCCAACTCCAATGATCTGTATCGTTATTAGGTTTCCATTAAATTATTGTCCTTTTTTCTGCACCATCCATCTGTTCCCATTGATAGCAAGCGCATCCAGCGCTGTGTATACAATTTTGTTTTACTGAACCCCAGATGCGATTTGATTCATCTCCTTTGAAGTCAGTGTGTGGGTTCGCATTTGCACATAAGTGACTAGAAATTCTGTGAGCAAATTTGTATATGAGATGCGCTGGAAAATAGTAATCCATATACCAACGTCTATTCAAGCTCTTTTGATAAGTGCCAGTGCAAAGTATATATGGGTAGGATCGATGAGAGCTCCCAAGCCGAGCGAGTGTCATCCGTGAGTGTCATCAGCAAGCGGAACTCGCCGCGAGGAAAAGCTGGATCGGCCAGCCTGCATCAAATTTTGTGAACATGACTTCCCTGATACTACCGGTGGCAAGCTGGCTTTCCTCTCCGTTTGCCACTGCCTGTGAAATATCGACCGTTGTATCCGCCGAGGACGGCAAGACCATTGTACTGGGGACAAACTCGGGCATTGTATGGACTTTTCGGAGGAACCAGGCCGGGCAATGGCAGGTAAACTCGCCAATGATAATGTTTTGCCAACACCCATTTTGATGAATGAATATCATTGCACAGCCCAAGGTGATGCTATGCGGGCACAAGTCTCAAGTTACTGCCATAACTTTGGGCAAGATTGAGGTGGAAGGCGTCGCGTCGGGAGAAAACATCATCTTTACAGCCTCGGAAGATGGGGAGGTTATCATGTGGGATCTCTTTGACGGACGGTGCTTGCAAGCGAATGCGGAAGCCTTTGCCGGAACCATTACGGGCGTGAAGGTGGGAAGGTATAGATAGGGCTGACGTCGGTCCACACAGATGTCATTAAATTTGGAGGGCCGATAGATGACAACTTCTGGAAAGTATGTTATATGCACAGGATACTCCAGCAATCAATCAATACTTGATGCCAGTTCCTTGCATGTGAGTAATAGGAGGTACTGAGACTTATCGTACGGGTACTAACGGAGGGATTAGGTGGTTAAGACGATCAATCCGTTCAGCAACTGGGTGGTCTCTTTATGCCTATATCCGACAGGTAAGAGTGTTATAAGCGTTACTTCATGTTTCATCTCTGCTAACAATTTGTCGATTTTGTTTAGAAAATAAATATGTTGACAGAGTCGTTGCAGCAACCGTCAATGGAGACATACATGTGGTGGCCTTTGATGAACAAAGTCTGGCCTTCTCTCCGGAAGCACGGCATAAGCTTGAGGCCCATGCTGTTTTGCCGGACGCTTACATGGAAATCAACAAATATGATAGGCGCTTTGTTATGTTTGTTCAGCAGACGTATTGCTCGGTATGGCCAAATGGCAGTGAGGTCGAATGTTGAAAATGGTCTTAACCTGCCTTACATCGTAGATTTTGATGTATACCCCTGAGCGCATCAATCAGATGACCAGAATACCTGCCTTGACCGGTCTCCGGCCTTGGAAAGGTGGCCGCTTCCTTTCGTCATTAACATTCCTCTTGTGGAACACCGAAGAGGCTTATATCTTCTATCTGGGGGATCCGAACGACTTTTTCACTTCGAGTATGGGCGCCATACCGTCTGAGGCTGTCGTCCTTTTCGAGAGAGACGGCTTGGCTTCCTTTGCGCGGAAGCTCGGATCTGTACAGGCGAATGGGTAACATCACCAGAACCGAGTACACTCGCAAATTATTTACAGAAATTTTGCAGGGTTGCCAGCACTATTGCAAATTTCAGTTGTGCTCAGGATAGCACCGAGAAGTCGAACTTTTCTTTTTGCCACTATTCTCATGATGGAAAACACGGAATGTTGGCATTTGGCGAAAGCGGAGAAATAAAAGAGTGGCATTTTCAAGCGTCTTTACAAGCAAAACAGCTCAAGGAATCCAGAGCTGTGATGTCGCAGCAACCATCGGGAGCATTTCGGTCATGTCCAGATAATGGTTAGACCTATCGACCCGTACTTTTTGGTTGAAGCTTACTGTTGACTCATTAGAAACAACATTGACCGACATGTGGCCTTTGCAGCAGCAACCCTTCGACCAAGAACCAACTTCTGTAACATGCGTGAACAATCGATTGGTCGCATTTGGCTTTGGTATGCGCATCAATCTCTTGGTATCTACATGTCTACTAACCTTTTTTTTTTTGCTAGCGGACGGGTTAATCAAAGTGTATCCAATATCCCGAGCATTGCAGCGCAGGAGCGACTGTGACAAACAAGAAATTTTCAGGCTTCAAGGACATCACGGGGCTGTTACAACCTTGTACTCCCCAACCAGTCGAGAAGCTGGCGGTCGAAATGTCATTTTGAGTGGGGGAATCGACTGCTCGGTCAAAATATGGAATTTAGAGTATGTGGAAGGCGCTAAACACCCACCCTTACGAAAGTCTTTAACGATATATATGCAGCAATGGCCAACTATTATCGTCTTTTGTCGATCATGCTGAGCCCGTGCGGGCATTTGTTCCGTTGCCCCCAGTGGTCGCATCTCGACTGAAAGCATCAGTTGTATCCATCGCGAGCGACCATTCTGTTGCACTGCTCGATTTGGAAGACCTTCGACGGTTGGTCCCCACACCCATGCGCGCTTTGAGGATGTATTTTTAACATCTCCCTTTACAGATCTTATCGTTTAAGCGGACATTCGCATCAAGTCAAAGCCATTCATTGGCGACTATTAGATGACATTTTAGCTGTCGAGTGTATTGACGACACCGTATACATCTGGCAGTTAAAGACTGGGCATCTCGACCGTATAGTCACTGGAATCAATGCAGAAGACATCCTTGGCACTTGCGACGGCCAAGTCAGGTAAATTTTATGCTTGTAAGCCAAGAAGAATTTGACCTAATTAATGGATCTCTAAAAGCTGTACCGACTACACAATGGCATATCGCCACGCGAACATGCGCAAAAACATTTCAGCTTTTCCGATTTTTCCAGCTGAGGGGAGCCCACCATCGATTCTTGTTTTCCAAATGAATACAAAACGAATCGTGAACGAAATAACGGGTGTCCAGTCTGTTACTCCACCTGCAACACCGCCAACTTCGGCTCACCCTAGGAACCAGCCTAATCATCCCCTAAGAACAACATCCCTATACTTGGAACAACAGAATGGAGGCAATACAAGGTCGCAACCCCCGTCTCCTAAACTTCCCGCCCAAAATTTTTCTCAGAACATAATGGACATATTTAAGAGTCGGCCATCTTCACCTGCTGCGCCGTCTCTGCCTAAATCTGTGGATCCTGTCGCGAAGGAGGAAACCAGAGATGACATTACATCAGACCCAGTTGATCAAGAAGTTATCAGAAATTTATGCTCGGCCCTCCTTCCTTGGACTTTGGATGAAAACCTGGATAAGATCTGCGTTGACAAGTTGGCGATGAGTGCTGCTGGTCCGAATGTGGCTTTCGGCATGCGAGGGTTAGTTTACTTGGGATCTTTCTTTGTTCGTATCACTAACGCGGCGAAATGATCAGCGCCAACGGGTATCTCTCAATCTTCATTCCCCAGAGGGATGAGGCTGTGGTTTGGAAAGTATCGCCGACCGTGACAGCAGCGCGATTGTTGAATTTGATGGTGCTTTTGCGCGCATTACAGGCCAGCAAAGGTGAGATTAGACGTTTTGCTTTAAAACAACCGCTTGAACTCACGTCCATGCGGACGATGTGAATGCTGTGATAAATCAATTCGCTGCCTCACTCCCATCTATGGTCGGCAAAGAATATGCATATCCATCCTTCTCGTTCATGGCAAAGTACTGGCAAGATCCGATTTGTAAGTGGTGATAGCTGTGTGCTGCAGTGTAAAGCTGACAGAAATTTTAGCGGAAGTGCAGAGTGTCACACGAACGCTCTTCGCCGCAGCCATTCTCAACATGACAACCGATGAGAAAAACTCATTAGTGGAGTATTGGCGTGCTCACAGTATGATCACCACGCGTGCAGCAATATTTAAATTCTCACTCATATCCTTAGTACCACCAATCTCCAAACGAAGTTCTAAAATGAATATGCGGGCGGTTCTCATTCTGGGTATCTTTGGATGTACTCAGTCAGATGCTCTCAACGTCAGGTCCGCGCACCAGATCAGATATCCGTATATTGCTGGTTTAACTATTTTTTCAGAGTGTGCAAAGACGTTGCGGAGTCGCTAAACTTGCTGATACGAGAAGAAGGGCGCAGCGTGTATCGTATTGCCGCCATTGAGTTATTAGGAGTCGGATTCAACCTTTGGGAGCCCCATGTAAATGGGACAAGCGTCCTGCGCACACTGATCAATTACTCCGGACTAGCAATCACTCCCCAAAATGAGGCGGCACAGGCCGGCCGGACAGGAAGTAATACGCCTAGTCCTGCGGTCATCATGTCTTCAAGACAAGCACTTGTGCAGATCGCAACCGTGAATCCCGCGCTTTTCATCAGCACATTAACTTTCGATCTCATGCATTCAAAGAGTGCGGCCGAGCGAGCCGGCGGGCTGAAACTTTTGGGACTTTTTATTGCTAAGGTTAGCATGCTCCATCCATCCGATCATAGTTTCATTCGTCTCATGATACATTTTAAGAAACCTATCATTTTATACCCTCACCTCGGTCGTATCGTAGAAGCGATTGTCAAATGCTTAGATCCAAATCAGCCGCAAATACGCGATGCTCTTCAGCAAATTGTCACCGTGAATTTTGCAGAGCTGGTCAAAACGTACTCGAACGTGGCTTTCCATCATGCCAGCCAGCGTCTGGGTGTGGGCACAACAGAAGGAATTGCAGTGGTGTACGATGTTCGAATTGCAGCCAAAGTTCAAGTCCTTGAGGTGGGATTCTCCTTGTTCTCCACGTACAGAAGCGCGATTGCTGACTTCCAACTTTAGGGACATACAAAAGCAATTAATGCACTTTCATTTTCTCCAGATGGTAAATTGATTGCCACGTTCTCGATTGAGGAGAATACAGTCCGGTTCTGGCAGCCCTCGGGCGGATTTCTTGGCACGTTGGTCGGTGCACTGACAACAGGAGGCGCGACAAGCGGGGCGGCTGGTGTTGCTGCACTTGCCAGTGTGGGTGGGGTCGGACATATGAAGAGTTTCCGAACATTTTCGTTGGGTCCACCACCAAATGGTATGTAAAGTTGCTACTGATTCCAGAGCTTTCCTAATGATCTCTGTTGTAGTGTCTACGATATCTCCAACCATGCTATTAGAGGGAATTAAATTTGAATGGACTGGCGAAAGGCGCGTCACCATAAATACTCTAGATGGGATGCAACTGGCCTTTACGGTGTAACTGCGCAACGTGGCAGAATAATAAATAGAAAGATTGTACAGTGAAAAGGCTGCAAAATTTTGTACATAGACGGCACCAGTAGTAAACTTTCTAAACGAGCAATACTAAGTCACACACACTGTCTGCTGGACGTGCGGGTCAGGTCAATTTGGTCACGAAACGACCGCCGTTTCAATAACATCGTTGGTGGAATAGCAGCAGAATTAATGTTGGAAACAGCATTCATTGCTGTATGCCTCTGTTTACCATACGTCAAAGCTGCAAATGGTGCATTGCCATTCAGGCCCATCGTGAATTTCTCATCTCCCGGTGAGCTTTTCGACAGTGTGGCAAACTCCACGGGAGCCCCAGTCGTATTTGCTATTGCGGCGGCCATCGGGGCCTTAACATGGAGAGAAAGAGCAAAACGGTCGAGGGTTGCTGACCGGTGCTGCTGATCTGAAGGACCACGCTCGGCAAACCATTTTGGTATCTCGGCTGGCGCGGGGGGTGACAAACATGAATATGAGAGGTCAGAGGTGGAGTCAACACCATTAAGATGTGTGCACCGTCGGGAAGATTGCGGCTTTGGTTGCTGGTCAGCGGTGAGGATGATCTCCTGTGATATTATGGAAGACTTACTATGTAGGGGAATTGGTATATGTGGGAGGGTGAGCGGGTTAGGAGCGGGCTGAAGTAGCGCCGCGGAAGGAGAAGGGGGGCGAGCTGACATGGAAGATGGCGAACCGGTCGCGCTTAAACTACTACTTGATCGCCAGCGCCGGGCGGAAGAACTTCTCCAGATTTGTTGCGAGGATGGCGGGTCGTGGGATGTCCCGAGACTCGGCGATGAGCAACACTTTTTGCCAGTCAAAACTGTAAACCCCATTGGTAATGATTGGGGTGTGGATGAGTTGGGTCGAGTAAAGCCGTCATCAGAAGACTGCGCGGAAGGCGAAGTGTATGTTCCCACGCTCCTGTTGTTTGTCCGTGCTGAGGAAAGGAGCTTCCTTCTCAATTTCGCCATATTTTCGGAGGCAGCAGGATACACGGAAGGCTCATAGCTTGAGCGTGGAGGTTTTTGTGCATTTGAACTTGGCGATTCACATACAGTGCGGGATCCAAACGAAGTTGCAGGTCGACGACGGTCGGACATATGCGGCACCATTCCCATTGCAGCATTCAGCGGGACGTGTTGTACTTCATCACCAGGAATGTTGAGTCGTTGCGTACACGGTATACTGCTTGGTGGTCTCTTGTTGCCCGTTGCCGTACAGCATGTGGCCTCTGTGTCGAGAATGGGTAGGCGCTTCTCAGCCATCTTACTAGGGCCCCCCCCTCTCTCGTGTCCAGAAACCGGCTGGTCTTGCTGCTGGTTTTCAACTCCTGATTCGTCATCTTCACCCGAGCAGCCTGGGTTGCTGCGACTGACGGGAGTAGCTGGATTACCGCCAGACCCCTGCCGCATCGAAGACCGCACCCTTCGTTTCCTCATCGTCAGTCTGCGCATCCGCTGCAAGAGTTCCGCATCAGGTTCCTCAGTATCTCGATTTAAAAGATCACAGGTCAGATAGCTGTAAGACGATCCCCCCAGCATATTGGTCATATTTTCATCGTCCATGGCCTCACTCCATCCGGAAATATCATCAAAAAATGTATCGGTGCTGGGAACCATGGCACGAGTTTGTGTTATGCGTGTACGAATGACCTCCGAGAAGTTGGCAGGCTCGTCGTCTTCTTCTTGCATGTGGTCACATTTGGTTGCCTTTGCGGAATGGTTCTTTGGTACTTGGTCCTCTGGGTCAAGCGGACCTGGTGGTGTTATGGAAGGCTCTGCCCGGGGTCGGTCCACTCGTCTCGCCCGCAAGGTGCTTTCTACTAAGGCAGCAGGAGCTGCAGTTGCAGGTCGTTTGCACAAACCCACGCGGCTGCCACACAGGGCATCTGGTACGGGTAATGGCATTTCTCGTCCTCCTCCCCCCGGATCTGCCTCTCCGATTACGCATGAGCCTTCGCGGTATGAGCTTGCTTCAGCTGAAGCAGCACCATTTCCAGAAAATGTATATGAATTTAAAGCCGACGGAAGAACCGACCGATGTGACAGTGGCCGCGATCGGTGAGCTGAGGCAGTCTTTGCGCGCACAATGGGGATTGGATCAGCGCGTGCTGGAAAAGCCGGCGGGCGACTGATCAACGACATTTTTGACTTAAAAGTGAGATTGCATTGGAAATTTATCGACGACTTTTATAAGAAGACCCTTGCCACTTTACCAAGGCAAGTTTCTCTATTTATTGGAAGGTTTGGCCAAAATGGATCTTGGGCGCCTGCGAGCGGCGAAACGCGCCCGTGGCACAGCACTTGGATGACCAAGCGACGACCGGTTAGGGCTTCTCATGTGATCACCAGCCACCTCAACACATCATCCAAATTCAATCATTCAACGCGAAGCAGATTCCGTCTGAAAGGGGCCGTCCATCAACGATATTTGCGGATCCTCCTGTGCCCAATACCTGGAAAATCTAGTAGAAGGAAACCACGAAACCCTTTTCCTGGAACTCAGAGTAACCTCGGAAGCCAAGATTTGCCATTGACGCTTCACACCCACGCGCAAGATGGCCGCGGTGACAAAGGATGTTATCGTTTGTGACAACGGTACCGGGGTATGTACAGGATGCAAAGTAGCATGTCCGTGGTGGGGATATCTAATGTGTTGGTTGTCTTATCCTTTAGTTTGTCAAAGTCGGGTTTGCTGGGGACCATTTCCCAAGCGCTACCTTCCCAGCCGTCGTCGGTCGTCCTATCCTACGTTCGGAAGAAGCAATTGGGGATGTGACGCTCAAAGATATTATGGTTGGTGATGAAGCCGCCAAGCTTCGGAGTATGCTTCAAATCTCCTATCCGATGGAGAATGGAATCGTACGAAATTGGGACGATATGCTGCATCTTTGGAATTATACTTTTGACAAAATCGGCGTGGAGGACTACGGTTCAAAAAAGATCCTGCTGACTGAGCCCGCGATGAATCCTCGGAAGAATCGCGAAAAGATGTGCGAAGTTATGTTCGAAAATTACGGCTTTGGGCACTGTTACGTGGCAGTGCAGGCCGTCCTGACTCTGTATGCGCAAGGTGCGTCTATCGTTGTATGGTTCCTTTGTTTAAAGACCAGGTTCTGATATCTTGAAAAGGAATGCAAACTGGTGTTGTTATCGATTCTGGAGACGGAGTTACGCATATTGTTCCCGTATATGAAGGCTATGCGATGCCCCATCTCACTCGTCGTTTGGATGTTGCTGGACGAGACATAACGCGCTACCTGATCAAACTCCTCCTGTTTCGCGGGTATGCTTTCAATCGAACAGCCGATTTTGAGACTATTCGCGCAGTCAAGGAAAAACTCTGCTATGTGGGGTATGTTTCACCATTTTCACATACCCATCGATCATGAGTGTTTATTCTCGCACCCACAGCTATGACCTGGATTTAGAACAGAAGCTCGCGAATGAAACAACGGTTTTGGTGGAAGAATACACGGTACGCGTTGCAGCGCCTATGGAACCTTCATAAGTTCCTTACAAATTTTATTTAGCTGCCAGATGGCCGTGTCATCAAAGTAGGTTCTGAAAGGTTCCAAGCTCCTGAAGCATTGTTCTCCCCGCATTTGGTGGATGTGGAAACTCCCGGTGTAGCAGGTACGGATAAGTCTCGCTAGAAGGAATATGGGATGGACGCTTACTTGGGTCATCCAGAATTGCTCTTCAACACCATCCAAACGGCAGATATTGACATTCGATCTGAGCTGTATAAACAAATCGTGTTGTCAGGTGGATCATCCATGTATCCCGGATTGCCCAGTCGTCTTGAGAAGGAGATCAAGCAATTGTATCTAGAGCGTGTGCTCAAAGGAGATCCCACCCGATTATCCGTAAGTTCTCTCTTGTGCGCGTTTGATCACTTTCTGACCATGGTATTTGTTTCCCAGAAATTCAAAATCAAGGTTGCTGATCCACCAGGACGGAGGCATGCAGTGTTCCGGGGCGGATCCGTTTTCGCCGACATCATGAAGGACCGAGACGCATTCTGGGTGTCTAAGCAAGAATGGGAAGAACAAGGCGTTCGAGCACTGGAAAAGCTTGGTGCGCGATGATGGATGAGCCTTTGTAAATGATCTCTAGTTATCTACGTGATTACATGATGATATTGTATGATTTTATACTAGTTCCTTGTACAGAAGCAGAGTGGCTACCGTGTGTGGGAAATCCAAAGGCACCATGAATGTTTGAATTTGTCGAAGTTGATTCCAGAGTTGCTTCGCCACAAGCTGGAACGCGTGTCTTTATGACATCTGCGGAAAGTCAAGAAAGCAGGTCTGGCAATCGCATATTTCTAGTGCAAACAAATACTCCTTCCCACAACCCTTGAAATATCACTCAGTGCAAAGGTATGCCATGCTTCAGTGGTGTCTTCTTCCTCCAGCGAACTTCAACTTATCATTCTGGTACAGAGATTTGATCATGCTTGCACAACAGCACGCCGCGACAGCGACCTCTTGTCCTGTGAGAGTACCAGTTGAGCACCGCTTCTCCCCATACACCGACAATGGAGGGTGAGATGCACGCACTTCATTCCATCTGTCGCTTTTCTAAATATCTCAATTTAACGCATCACAGAACCGTGCTTGCCGTCGCTGGAGACGACTTTTGCGTGATTGCTGGTGACACCCGACAAAGCGAAGGCTACAGTATCAACACCCGATATGCCCCCAAAGTCTTCCAACTGTACGTCCGACTGAATCTGTGTTCGCATTGTTGTTGGAAGTGTCGGATTACTGATAGCTACGGGATAACGTAGATCAAACGGAGCAGTAGCTGCAATGGGGGGTATGTATTCAGATGCCATTACATTGATGAAGCACTTGGAGCAACGATTGGAAGTAAGTCTTCGCCGGGCGCCTGTACTTCTTATAGTGTACTGATATGCATATTTGCGCGCGCAGTGGTACCGCCATCATCATGAGAAGGAAATGAGTTCGGGTGCATTGGCACAGATGCTGTCAACCATTCTATATGGAAAGCGATTTTTCCCGTACTACGTATGGAACATATTAGGAGGCTTGGACGAAAACGGTACGCCACCTGTTTCAAACCCACTTGTTTTTCCTGTCACTAAGACTTGATGCAATGCTAGGCAAAGGAGCGGTGTACAGTTACGATCCAGTCGGCAGTTTTGAAAAACACAAATGGAATTGCTGTGGATCCGCCGGGCATCTTATCCAATCTTTCCTCGACAACCAAATTGGTTTCAACCAACAGCCTGCAAATAAGCGGAGTCTTACCGTCGACGAGGTCGTTCGAATTACGAAAGACGCCTTCACAAGTGCGACCGAACGAGATATACACACTGGAGATTTCCTCGAAATTTTTGTAGTCACAAAGGAGGGCGTCCAGAAACAGAAATTTGAACTTAAGAAGGATTAGGTCTCGTCATTGTATCTATGTACACAATTGGCCAGAAAATCATTTCCCGAAAATTTCACGCATCATCCTATTGTTCTTAAACGATCGATCATTGTCCCGCACCATTATCGACAAGGATAGAGGTGGATGAATACCAATGCCATAACCCAGGCCATATCTACGTCTACGGTCTTCCTAATCAGCCCTGATACCTAACTATAGAAGAGTGCGAATGAGTCAAATGTGTGAGAAGTGAGCAAATTCTTTGGAGTTAGTTTCACGAAGTTGATCCATCGAAAATCCACTGTTCAATTCACATTAGCAGTTGTAATTAATGGACGAACGCCAGCTAATGTATACCTCAGTTTGCACTAGCACACCCTCCATAAGAGAGTTGTGATATGTCATGTTCAGCATATTCAAATAGGCCGTTTGGCCTTCATCGGGCATGCGAACTAATGTTGGTCCAAATACAATCGCAAGATTAGAGGGTTCCATCTTGTTAACGTCCGATCGCGCAGAAACCCTTTTCGCAGGGTAAATTAGATAGTGGACTGACAAGGTAGCGGTAGCCAGTCACTTACCGCGAAAGATGACGCATCAGAAACTCCAGGGTATCGTAATTGGGCCGTGGTAAACTTTGAATCAAAGTCTTGACGTTGATGAGTCGAGTATCATAGTCTTCAACCTCTAATTTTAAAGAGAGTTTAGTTTGGCGTAGTTAACAGCACAGTAAACGGCATATATAACAACGTACTCGCTGCCGCAATAAAGTTGTTGTAAAATGCAAAGGGTATGAGTGGATCTTGCAGTTCTCGAAAGTATACTGGGGAACGGTGAAGAACGGTTAGTTGGGCTGCAGTTCGCGTTCTTTGCAAATGACCACTTACATTTGAGAACACTAGCGACGGCGTTGATGTCCAGGGATTCATCTGATAAGTTGACATGCTCCTCTGCAAGATCCAGAAAGTCAACATATGCATCTTTTGCAGGAGACGCTCCCGACTTACGTTGATTGAACTGCACGCGAATCTTCTGAACAGTAGACGCATTCCCAGACAAACGATATATTCCCTGGGATGTCAGACCTAACGAGCCACGCAAATCAGAATTACGATTTTTGGATATTGTATCAAATCACGTACCTCTCTCATCCACTTCCTTGACGCACATACGAACAACCACCGGGATATTGTCTCCCGGGGGCGCGCCTGGACGAACTTGGGTAGCCAAGTGACCACCGAAAATTTGGTCTAAAACAAAACTGTTAAGGAATGCTCGTCATCTTTGTTGTGAGGATTGCATACCCTCATCGCGCAAGATTCCTTTTTCCTTCAATCTCTCTACAGTTGGCTATATTGACAACACTCAGCGTGCTGATTAAAACATTCGATCGCATCATTCAGAACATACCCGCTTTGAGAAGAAGGCACCGAGCTTGGACTTGACGTTGCTCTTCCGACCTTCAAAGTCATCCAAAGGTTCTGTCGGGATGGATTTGGAGGTGGTAGCCCGACGTGTGCGCGTTTGTCGAGTTTCCTCTGTGGCAAAAGTATCAATGCAATTCATAAATGATCTTTTCACTACTATCCTTACCTTTCACGTTTTTGGATGCAACGCGAGGAAGCTCGGGAAGGTCAACGGATCCATCTAACGGTGGTGTTGCTAAAAGCTTTGATGACGCTGTCATGAATCGGTTAGTTTTCAATAAAGCTCCCGAAACTAACTCTATACGACTTACAATTCTCATACTACGCCAGCACAGGAGAACAAAAGATGTTAGTCAGTGCATACACAACCCATCAGAGAAGGCGACGCGTACCTCATTGGCTGTGCTCCTCTCGCGAGATGCCTCCTTGATGGCGTCCATCCAATCAAACACTTCGGACTCTGTATTTGGTTGTAGTAACCAGGTTGCTCCGCGATCCGGAACAAGTGAAAATGCATTCTTTTTCTTGGTGTGAGACTTTCCAACGGCTTCCAACGTGACCTTATTCAGATGAATAACACGGACAGGCTTGCACGCACGCTTTGATTTTGCAGGATCTTCCTTGAAAAATATGAGAAAGCCCACGCATAGCACCGTCCACATGGTCCGCCATGATTCCAACCGCTTCGACACCTTGCTGCTTGCAACTGGTGATAGGGGTGCGTTGCCGGGGCCAGAGGCGTTCAATGCATTATTGGACGCTGATTCTCGACTCTTTAGCTTGGCAGCTAACCATCCTTCTCGACGTATGATTTCGGGTGGCACGCTGGTGATGTTGGAGAAAGCCATTGTTTCAGCATCAGCCGGGGGAAGATCAGAGTCGATTTCATCTACAAATCGCATTACTGGTGGTTGCGGGGGCGGTGGGGGTATAGGGCTGGCTGGTGATGGCGCGCTCCCACCAGCACTTGGTGGGGGAGGAGATGAACCCTCTACGGGCTGCTGTTGTTGTTGGGCAGTGTAGGTAGGTATAGCGGGATATGAAAAAGGATTCTGCTGCGCTGGCAGGGGAGAAGGGGCTGATCTGTTATTTCCCCGAGCGGCCGGTGATATTCCAGTCAAGGACGGCGGCTATATGATAGACTAAGAATAGGAAACAGAATTAAGAACTTTGTATATTACCTGGCTGACCACAGATGTGGAATCAAAGCGATCAATGACCTTGGCCAAATCTGTCAACAGATCTCCCTTGACACTGCCACTAGTATTTCGTCGGTGAACGCTTTGCGCACGTTCAGCCGCCGCTGTGGCGAGCGACCCTTGATTCAAGTCAAGCGGCTGCATTTGAGGGCTTTGTGATCGCTGGCTGGCAGAGGTGACAGGCGAGCCCCAGCTAGTCTCGCCAGTGTTTCGGTTCCAAAAGTACGCCTGTCCTTGGGTGTTTATGACAGTCTCCCAGTCAGATTTGCCGAACCGGTTGGCCGGTTTTGTAGCCTGTGAAGTATCCCGTACCCGCTCCCTTACTCCCTGCGAGAGACCTTCACTCATGGAGCTATCTGATATTGCAGCATCATCACCAAATGGATTGACTTCGGAGCGCGCAGGTGATGGGGAGCGCATATCGACGGCGAATTGGGATGAACTCGTCGTTGCCACAGGCGACATCTCCTGCGTTTAGTAATTAGTCCATATATATGGAAAGACTATGCACAATCGCCAAGCATGACTTACTGAAATGGCTGGTGCGGCAAATGCCGTCTTAAGTGGGGATGTCGGACGCGACTGGGAATTTTGGCGAGCCGGCGTACCACTAGATGACGGAGAACCAGGCGTGGGCGATGGTATACGAATACCTCCTACAGGCGGCTGCTTGGTAATGTCCTATCAAATTCACAGCGAATCCCATTAAGTTTCTTGACGCGCATCAGCGTTTACTGCGTGTCCAAGTACAACTTACGCGCTTTAGTAACTCCACCCTATTCGCCGGGAAGAATCCACACTTGTCCCCAACTTGGCCCTCGTACCAATCGTCGTTACAAAGCTCAATAATGCTAATGATTGCTCCGGCCTTGAATGACAATTCGTTCCCCTCGATGGCATGATAATCCCACAATGCCCGCGCCCGGCGTACCTCAGGCCGAGGCGATGACGGGGCGCCAACCCCACCAGGTCCACCACTTCCTGCGCTAGATGTAGATAGAGACTTTCGGTGCTGGTATCCCGATGGTCTTGTATCCAAGGTGGGAGGTGCTGACGCGCCAGAAGGAGTGCGAGGGCGTCCCGACATTGTAAATCTTCAGGCAATCTTTCTCACAAAAACTGCTCTGCGAGATTTCCAATAGTAGAACTCTTCAATTTGTCCCGTATAGTCACAAGGTAGGTTGGTCTATCATGCAAATCACACCCAGAGTGTTGTGACGTGAGCACTTCCCCACACCACTAATCTCGGCCTATCTCCAAAGACTAGCAGACAAAGCCAGATATCCTATCCAGAACTGTTGTTTGGTGGGCCCGCAAACAGCTAATAAAACACAGCCCTATCGTCTTTACTATAAGGACTTTAGCGTGATGATGCCAATACAAGATTGTTTACCACTTGAGCCCCGAGCGCCTCAAGTTGACCGCGTGGCGCACAATTGTCAAGAACTGACCCTGCCGAACTTTGGGGGTGCCATTTGTGTATTATTCGAAGATTCAGATCGAGTATTTTATGAGCAGCATGACCTTGGGGGCTTCGTTCAACCCATCAATAGGATGCCATGCTCGAGTATTCACGGTGGAGGAACGGACCTATTAGCGCGTCGAAGTGAGCCGATCGACGAGAAGACAGTTTGCAAGAGTGAAGACGGATGCGTCCTCGACCCTCTGGAAGAACGAACTGAAGATCCAATACCTTTGTTCTCTGAAAGGTTTCCCAATGACATCGAATTTACAAAAATCATTTTGCCTTGATTTTACGGACACTCTGGATGACATCCGCTTGAGCCTGAAATGTGAATGCACGAGACAATGTGTCGTTTGACAAGTTGTTGGGGTTCCTATCCTTGCCGGTACCCAAGTGGCCTCACATCAACTGCTATCTGCGGGCACGAACGGAAAGTTTTGAACTTTAACCATTTTCTAGGGGTTGCCCACCGTGCGGCTGCACCAGAAAGCGCATCAATTGTAGAATACTGCCAATATGCTACTGCTCAGGTTGGTTTTGGATTCCCTTGGGATCGTCTGTGAATTTGGATGCACCGCAAGTCCTTGGATTTGTGTTTTTCATAGTGGATATAAAATCAACCGCCTTGTACAGTACTGAAATACAGTATATCTTGCCCGAAATCTAGAATTGGCCAGTATGAACTGCAAGAGAATGTGCTTGCACATAATCCTTTTTTTATTGTAGGCGAATGATAAACTCCTTCTTGCAAAAGACGAGGGCGGGTCTTGATGCTTCAGGCAACCTCAGGCATAGGTCACGTGAAATATTCCAACGATGTGAAATTGAAGGCCAGAAAGCAGGTCGTTTGAAGATCATAACTCTGCTGAAGGGAGCTATTGCCATGTCCTTCTTCGGTCGGCCTTCGTTTCGTACTGTGGCAAGAAGCCTGCCATCGAACTTCTGCTCTTCAGCAAAGTTTTCAACTGCATTTCTGCCACGGAGCTCTCCCTTGACGCCGATAACGACTATCACAGCAGCCTTACAGCGAGCACCTGGCCTCTTTACACCTTTTCACCCGCAAGCTCCTCGCACTCTTCCTTACAACCTCTCGCAAGTCCGCCACGCTGTTGCAAACTTTCGACCACGCCGCACAAAGTACAAGAAGGCATTCAAAGGATACTGGCCTGTGCGAACAGGAGGATCTCTGCGCGGAACGACAGTCTACTACGGAGATTTTGGATTGCAAGCACTCGAGGGTGGACGATTGAGCGATAAGCAGCTGGATAATGCTCGTACCGGAATTCGGCGAGTGTTGAAGAAGGGAGAGAAGGGATCGCGGTTTTTTTTGCGATGTTTCCCTGATCGACCAGTCACCTCCAAGGGAGCCGAAACTCGTATGGGAAAAGGAAAGGGAGCAGTAGACTACTTTGCTACGTTTGTTGCCGAAGGACGGGTCATCTTTGAAGTGAAGGGGCTACGTCAAGAGTTGGCCGAAAAGGCCATGCGAGTCGCAGCAGCATGTCTGCCTATTCGCACGAAGTTCATAGTGGGAGACGAGGGCAATCGCATGCCACCTCGGGTGCTTCCATACTTTGTGCGCCAGCGATTGGCCGAACGGGAGTTTGCCGAGTTTGATGCTCGCAAGGCCGCAACCAGCAGCCCATCGTCCGGATCCACTACGCAGAAGCAGACGTAGCTCAACTTGTAATTATAGAGCATCATTTCACTCTCCTGTATCATTATTTACTTGAATAACTACCACTGGCACTCTTTAACGATACTGTCAAGTCCTCTTCACCGGTTGTGTTCCCTTCCTCAGTACAGGAGAGGTTCAATCTCACACAAGAGAGAACAGATAGTTACTGATCATTTTGGGAAACAATAAAGGCTCTTTGATCCAGTCCAATCAGTCATGTTATGAGGAAACGTATGATTTAGGCGATATACATTGGTATATTCCCTCCTATTGTCCGCGCACCATTCGCTTGCAAATCCGAAAAGAGGCACTCCGTCGCTTTTCACAATTGAAATGGCAAGGAATTCAAATACTCTTCATTTCAGCAATAGAAACAAATCCAATCATTTGACGTGTATATATTTGAGGCCATTGCAAACGAAGAGCAACGAAAGACGTCGACAGCATGAAGGGAAAAATATAGACAAATCCATCGATCGTCGCGTGTAGGGAATGATTTGCAGAACCGGGTGGCGGATGTTTGAATAGGAGCCCAGACTTAGACAGCCTCCGTAAGCAGGCGGTTAAGCTTGCTGAGTTTGGAAGCCACTGAGAGGTCAATAGTCTTGTCACCAAAGTCAACGATCAATCCACCAAGAATGTTGGGGTCGACCTAAATGAATACTCAGGAAAGATCCAACTCCGCAAAATTGATGCAAGACAAACCTTGTTGGTGATCATCAGCTTAGAGTCCTTCTCGACCAGGTTACTCTTTTGCAAAGTAGCCTGCAGTTGCTTGGTGGTCTTGGCATCAAGTTCCTACGATGCAAAACAAAGGATTAATGCCCGCGGAAAATATATATTTCAAATTCGCTCTCACCTTTGCAGAAACAACGGTGACGGAAACCTCGCGACGGGTGGCAGCCATCAAGTCTTCAAAAGCAGCCAAGACCTTTGTGGTTTGGTCCAATCGTCCGTTCTCAGCGAGGGTGTCAAAGAAGTTGCGGGTAATGTCTGATGACTTTGCACCGAGAAGGGCCTGGACAGCAGCCTTCTTTGCCTTTCGGTCAACAAGCGGGTTCTCCAGAGATGACTTGGCCTTGGTATCTTTATCGAGAGTCTGCTTCAACTTGGCGAGCTCAGCCTGGACAGTCTCAAGACCACCCTTCTTGGAGGCAGCCGAGTACAGAGCAGTGGCATAACGCCCGGATATTCCGTGCAGGACAAGAGGGACCTGGACAGTCTGTGCGGCGGTGGCATAAGAGCGAGCAGCCTATGTAAAAAATGGGTGATGGTCAGCCCGAGCCATCAGCAGGATTGTCAACACAGCAGCAAACGCTACACGCTGAGTTTTTTCTGTGGGAGAAAGACGTTACCTGCGCCAATGGAGCGGCCTTTGCGACACCGACAGTTGCTCGTAGGAAGTGCATGTTGCAAGATTTGCGGACGACAGGTAATGCTATCCACCTTGCTCCGATTTGCTCCATCGCGGCCTGCCATTTCCACATTCGCCATGACAACAAAATGCTACCACGTGACTTTGACTGACTATGGACTACAGACAATTTGGAGTTAGATCATAGTGAGAAAATTCCAACGCTTTCAAGCTGTGGATCACTGCCATAGGAGATGCTCTCAGCGCCAAGTTCGTTTGGGGCCATGTAAGGAAGGTCTGCTTCCGGGTAATTTGCGAAAGAGCCCAATCGGGGGATCGCTGCTTGAACGGCCGATACGCGGGCAAGTACCTCAATGTGCTTCCCGTTCGCGATATTGTGCTTCGGCAGGATCATCTACACGTTGTCGACCTTGCAAAGATTTAAGGCGAGTTTTTAACTCACCGCGAAAGTAGAGGCTTCCGGCAAGCGCCGCAGAAGCGCCGAGGTGGCTCCAGGATGAGGAAGAGAACGTCAAATCTAACCCCATGTTTGGAGCTGGGATGAGACCATCTCATGAGATCCAAGCGAACTTTCAGGCAGGCGGCGGGCGAACGGAAGCACAAGAGGTTAAACGCCCTCAATGGAGTTGGTCCTGCAGCTCGTTATGAGTTTTAACAACAACCTGGAGCATTCGACGTCTCTGAAACCAACAGCGGAATAGTGTGCCCGGGGACCACTGGGGACCAAGGTTACTTGGGGGGAAGAGGCATCGACAATTTCTCGTATTTTCAGGGGAATCGGAAGCCAAATTTCTCAGGTGCGATATCATCTTCGTGATGGTAGTGGAAAAAAGATGAAAGGACTATCGCTTTACAACGCATGCTCCGCATCTCGTTCCTGCAGCGATACAGGGCGATGGTCCAGCCAGACGATCTACTGCCATATCGTCCTTATATAGCATTACCGCCAATCGCCCCATTGAGTGATTTTTTGGATGTCTAAACCCGAATGAAATGGCCTGGTAGAAGTAAGTCTGAAAGTCACGAAGTCGAGCTACTGCACAGCCACATCTCTGACTCCGATCTGAGAGCTGAGAGTGTCATCGCGGGCAAAAATTTCAACAAATCCACCTTTTGCCAAACAAATTCTTTCACGAACAAGCTCGCAATATGGCAAAGGACGAGTTTTCCATAGAGGGTTTGGCAGGAAGAAAGGATTTCTGCCTGAAAGATATCGTCCGCCCGAATATTTGGGCACTCAAGGTAACACTCTCTCGAATTTGCTGAGATATCAGAACTTCTCATCAACACTATCATGGCTACAGCCTTACAGATGTGCCCGAGATGACTATTCAGAGGGTGTCCTTCTTGACGCAAATGAAAATTCTCATGGCCCAGCTCTACCAAGGTCCGCGATGCAGGCCTTTCCGGGTGCCAACCACATTTTGTTAGAGTCTCAGCTTGAACGATATCCCGACCCGCATCAGCGACCTGTCAAGGAACTCCTTGCCAAGTTCCGCCACCTCCCCTCTCCTGACCATTTCTTCCTCGGCGTGGGATCCGATGAAAGCTTGGATCTCATTATGCGGGTATTCTGCGCTCCCGGCAAGGACAAAATCTTAGTATGTCCCCCAACGTATGGCATGTACTCAGTTTGCGCACAAATCAATGACTTGGAGGTGGTGAAAGTCAACCAGGAACGGAATGGGCAGCACTTGACTGTACAATTTACGGAGGTGTGTGCCGAATGAAAGGCCTACTACTTCACTTGTTTATTTATACTCGCACAGGTTATGAAGGTTGCTGAAGCCGACCCATCAATCAAAGTCATTTTCCTATGCTCCCCCGGCAATCCTACGGCCGAATACCTTCCAACCGACCAAATCAAGCAACTGTTGGAATATGGGGGCTACAAGGGCATTGTGGTCGTTGACGAGGCGTATATCGACTTTGCTGACGATGGTTCAAGTATTGCTCACTGGACTCAAGTTTACCCCAACTTGATAGTGACGCAGACGCTGTCCAAATCCTTTGGCTTGGCCGGAATAAGGTACTTTTACATCAATATCTTGCCAATTCGTATACTCATACTGTGTCAGATTGGGAGTAGCCATTTCATCACCGGAAATCGCTCAAATCTTGAACAATACTAAAGCACCCTACAACATTTCGACCATAACATCCGCGATTGCGGGTGCTGCGCTTAGTGACGAGGGTATCGCCCAAATGCGATCTTTGCGGAGCGACATTCTGATTCAGCGCAATCGGCTCGAGCAAGAACTCGGTTTCTTCAAAGGGCTTGGAAGTTTGGTTGGGGGCAGAAGTGCCAACTTTTTGCTCGTGCCAGTTCTCGACTCTAGTGGAAAACCAAATAACGAGTTGGCACACCAACTCTACAAGAAACTCGCGGAAGTAGAAGGGGTTGTTGTGCGGTATAGGGGTTTGGAGTTGGGATGTGAAGGGTGTTTGCGGATTACCGTAGGCACAGAGAAGGATATGGACCGTTTGCTAGAATGTTTAAAAAAGTATTTGGACTATGCGCCTAGATCAGGATAGTGCCTGCTCAATAGACTCTGCAACACATAAATTTGATGCACTTCGTGAGCTTGTTCAGATTTAAGTTAATAATTTATGTGACAGAAGAGAATAGCACCACCACTGGATCATGAACCGCGACCGCGACCCCGACCACGACTGGAGCCACCACCACGTCCCCGACTTGAGCCCCCGCCGCGACCACGACTTGATCCTCCACCGCGGCCCCCACTTGAACCTCCTCCACCACGGCCCCCACCTGAACTTCCACCGCGGCCACGGCCACGGCTTTTACCCCGTACTTTCGCGGCCTGCTTCTCTACGCCCGCAATCTCGTCCTTTGACAAATGCAACGTTCCGTTCCGGAATTTCCCAAAGTCACCCGCAATGCCTCTACTACGCTCCTTGACCTTATCCTTAATTCGACGCAGATTCGTGGCCTTCTCCTTGACTCCCGCCTCGCCCATGATTTGCGTCCTGTAATTTGCGTGATACGTGCCTAGATCTTTAGCCTAGTAATTTTGCCAAGAATCAGTGAGTGAGCGCAACCATGAAACAAATTGCGATTTCCCTACCTCTTGTAAGCGCTTTTGTCCACGTTCCTTCTCCTTTTGTTCCATTCCATATCGCACTGCTCGTGGCGCTTTCGGCTTGGCAGACTTGACACCGAGGCCTTCCAGCTTTGAAAACATATGCCGCCGTCGATCTGCACCTGCCAATTGATCTTCATTGTACTCCTCGATTAACTTGGTCGTTTGTAACAGGTCCATCAAATCACGATCGTGCTGGTCATCTTCCTTTTCCAGTTCCTCATCTTCCTTCGATAATGGTTTGGTCGGTTTGCCATCACTGTTGAGCTTCTTGATGCTGGATGACATGAAAGCTCTTTGTGCGCCTTTCGTTCCGTTCGATGAAGCAGCTCTATTCCGAGTAGGGTCCTTGAACTCTACGACTTCTGGGCCACTCGCGTCTCTAATAATATCTTCTATGCTACCCTGTACACCCGCTTCCTCTTCGCCAGAGTCAGATCCCTCTTCCAAATTATCGTCATACTCCCCATCCCACTCGTCATCGTCGCTCCGCATATCATCGATGGCATGGTTTGCGTATGGGCCCGAGTGCTCGCTTTGCTGAGAATGACCATCACTGTCAGACGCATCGTCACTTCCAATCCATTCCTCGTTTTCATCAATCGTGGGCTCTTCTGAATCATCTCTTGGTTTGAGGCCTGTCCTTGATTTCGAAGGTTTTGTCGTATCCGCCTCGCTCTTCCGTTTCTTCTTATTGACTGGAGGGTCCCCCAATCCCAGTCTAGCCATCATGAGTGCTTCCAACCGTGCTGCTGCCCATTCAGCGCTACCATCTTTGATTTCACTATAAACAATCAACAAATTGATGCTTGTTAGTATATGACTTTTGCAATTCCACTAAGAAAACAAAATGAACCTTGATTTTCTTTCTGCGACAGATTTTGAGGAAGGCTTCTTGGCCGATATTGACTTGTCGTCCTTTGTCATGGTGGTCATTGTAATGGTAGAGAACGAGGGCAACAGTCCCAAATCTTTGGTACAGTCTAGGGTTAATTTAGGCACTACGTGTTACCGTAGTAACAACGGTTATTGCAATGGATGGGTTGCTGGATTTGCGAAGTTGCGAACGCAGATCGAATTCAACCTTCCAAGAACAGGAAACATGGCTACCCGCCCAGAGGAACGGAACCAGGATGCGACGGTGTATGTGGGAAATGTGGATGACCGAGTTAGTGAGGGACTTTTGTGGGAGCTAATGCTGCAGGCGGGACCAGTAGGTTAGAATTTCAGGCGACCGTCATATCTCGAGAGGAAACTAACCCAGGGGGTACAGTGAACGTCCATTTGCCAAAAGACCGAGTCACACAGCAGCATCAAGGATATGGATTTGTAGAGTACATGACAGAAGAAGATGCCGATTATGCCATCAAGGTTCATATTTAGTTTTCGAGAGCAGTGTGCGAAATTACTAACAAGACCTCTAGATCATGAACATGATCAAACTTTTTGGAAAGCCAATTCGAGTCAACAAGGCAACCTCGGATAAAAAGAACCTGGATGTTGGTGCATCTCTATTCATTGGAAATTTGGATGCAGATGTGGACGAAAAGCTGCTCTACGATACATTTTCGGCGTTTGGAGTCATTGTGCAAACACCAAACGTTGCTCGGGATCCAGATACAGGAAACTCTCGGGGATACGGCTTTGTTGCATTTGACAACTTTGAGTCATCGGATGCCGCTATAGAGGCCATGAACGGACAGTTCCTGATGAACAAGGAGATTACAGTCTCGTATGCATACAAAAAGGACGGAAAAGGCGAGCGACATGGAAGTTCAGCAGAACGATTACTTGCGCAACAAGCTCGACGGAATCAACCGGCACAACTACCCAACCGATTTTTCGCAGATATACCCACACGACCTGGTGGTGGTATGGCTCCGGCGCCACCCGCTCCATTATCCATGCCGCCTGCCCCACCCATGTTCATGGGAGGACCACCACAACCACCACAATTTCCAGGATATCCACCAGGACCACCACCTGGATCATACGGAGGACCGCCACAGCCACCCATGGGCATGCCACCTCCAATGCCAATGCGTAAGTTTTAATTCATTCGTTTTGCAAAGGCCCCATATACTGATATTACCACAGATCATCAGCAAGGACCACCTCCCTTCCCCACTCACCCACCTATGCCTCCACCTCCTTTCCCTGGCCAAGGTGGATTTCCTCCGCAAGGCTTTCCCCCACATTTCCCACCACCGCCTCCCCAATGGGGAGCAGGACGCTAGATACAGCTGGTCATGGATGACTTCAATTCTCCGAGTACACTGTAATATTCTAATACAAATCTTTACTCTGGATCTGAGAGAACTCAGAAAAGGAGTGCCGGCCACACTTGAAAGTTATTTCACACGATATCCCGGTCCATATTGTTCAAATTATTGCATTCATTAAGATATGGTTTATGTAACCTCAGAAACATTGAGTAGCCCGATAGATAAAGATTTCGTAAAATTAAGAATTGACTTGCATAAATCAAGCGTCGGCTGCCCATTCGTTCTCTCTAACGTCAAGAATTAACACTCGCTCAAAATGATGCCAGTGTATCTGAAGCTTACCTCCGGATCTGCTCCTCTTCCTCGGGTGTAAAGTCGTTCTCGATGTTGAATAATTCTCTGATTTGCTCTGGCGTCTGATTGTTGGAAAATGCAAAAATTTAGTACATGCGCGCAGTGCATAGCTTCCAATCGTTCGACCAGAATACGCAAATCAAAGACTCACCTTTCCCTTCAACATGTTGGCAACTGTCTTACATCCCAAGTCCAACAATGGCTTGATATCCAAGTAATTTGCGGCCAAAATGATCTCAAACAGTTCTTCGTTGCCCATTTGAATAAAAGTGGCATCCCATTCCTCAATATCATCCGCCTTTCGTCGGGCAGGCTCGTAAGACTCCTTTTCCTCGTCGGCAGTGGGGATAGGGTCGTCCTTGTGGTGTTGGCAGTATTCAATCACTTTAGAGAGGATGGAGGAAGTGACGTTGGCCAGTGGGACGGGCTCGGAGCCTTCACCGACATCTTCCAGCATATTCTTCAGGAGCATGGAGCGCTCGGCGACCGCCCGATCGACGGTGAATTGCTTGTTGTCGGACGCTTGTAGAATAACGCTCATGTTTTCGGTGGTGGGGGGATGGATGTGTTTGGTGGGAAAGATTTTCAACGGTCGCGGTTTTTGTGGTCTTTTTGACAAGCTGTCAGACACCAACAGACACTTTGGGAGCCACAAAGCAACAAAGCCCAAAGCGTGATTTTTCGACAGACATCAGTGCCATTATCATAGAGTGTCTTACTGATGTCTGGGGAGCCACAGCCATCATCGAGAGATGTGATTGAAGCATGCGTGCTTAGAGAAATTTAGATAGAAAAAATACATCGTATGTGTGACAGGGATACCCTCAGAACATGTTCTCGGCTCGGGAATAGAAATAGATAAATCAGCTCAAATGGTCGGTATAATATGATCCGGACTGGCTGTAATAGTAACATTGCTGTCGTCGCGTGGGACCTGAGGCTTGCCGTGGGAGCCGCTGCAGCGGTCGTGGCGATCCTCTGTCGACTGGTCAACTGGTGGAGGGATTTCGCTTTTGCTCGCAGCCGCAGAATACTTGCCCTTTGCTAATGGCGGTGGACCAAGAATGCGTTGACCATTCTCCCAGATTTCCACGGCTCCGTACCAGCGGGTCCATGCCTCTGGCGGTACAGTGACACCTCCCACACAAGGCGATACAATCGCAGGTAACAATGGGTCAAAGACCGAATGACCAGAGCCAAAGTAGCCATCGTCATCATGGTATGGTTCGTCCATGTGGCAATTGATAACATGATAGTGGGCCATGGTGATTGACAGGGTAAAGATGACTGCCCATACTGGATCAAGAAGGAGCTGGGTAGGTTCAGGCGGTCCACTGGACAAAATCGCTGTAAGAAAGCAGGTGAGCAACAACTCGAACGGTTTGCCATTCAACAAAGAAATACCTCTGCCGAGAATGACTGCAACCTGCAGTAATGCTAGCCATGGATACCTCGTCCGCGCCCACAGGCAGCCTCCCGTACCGACTAGTATGACAGATGCGACCCATTTGGTGAGTTCGCTAGCCGCCCAACGACCCTCGTTGTTGATCTCGAAAACGGGCATCCCCCATGGCCGTTGCAGGCTCATCTTTTCCATCACTTTGGAATAGAGGGCAAAGTCGATAACTTGATAGGCCACAAAGCAGACGGTAAGGCCGACTGCAGCAATGCGGCCAAACTGATCGCGACTGAGTAGAGCTCGCTTGGGTCCTCCGTGAATGATGTGACATAGTTCGTAGGCAATGACGATTAACATTGGTTGTATCAGTGCACCCAGAAACGTGACGGACGACGTCAGGTACCGCAAAACCTGGTGCCCAGTATGTGAGTTATCGAGAAAGGGTCCCAGAAGGATTGTAATGTCCCCAAAGCATTGCTGTATTGCAAAGAGAGCTAGGAGTATACATGTTGGTGACGATGGGCGCGCCCGGCGGTGCAGATGAATAGCGAGATACGCACATAGAAGCTGCCAAGTACATCATTAGTAGCGTCCAGTAGCTTTGTCACTTTCACCCCTACCTGTATGAGAGCAAAGCAGCCATGTAAGACCTGCAAGCCGGGGACCGACATGGACCCGGCTGCGCCGAATACGCGCAGCAATTAGCAGCGATGCAGTCTTATGTGAGCAGAATCAGAAGAGAAGTGGATTTCAAGTGCTTTTAAGCTATGCCGTTCAGATAAGGACGCGAATGCAGCTCTTTCGAGGAGAGAAAGTCGGGAGAAGTGAGTTGCGTCAAACAAAACAAAACGTGGCCCCAGGCGTTGTCGTAAGCTCCTCGTCGGCTTAAGAGCTTAAAGAGATGCACGTGGCGGCGGAGATGATGGTAAGTGCTCGAGTACTAGTAAAAGAACTGGTTCTCTTGTTGATAGACAATAATAGTGGTCGTCGAAAGTGGTACTCGCGAGAGGCGTGGGAGGACGTTTGGAGCGACGTGAAAATAAACTCCAAGAGACCTTTTCTGCTCGAAAGTGTCTTCTGAGACGGGTATGAAGGTTGAATGGGGAATAAAAGTTAAACCTGGTGCGGAAAAAGGTGCTATAGCGCCGTGCGTCAAAATGTGAATGTTTATAGAATTGTCACAATTTGGAAAAGTGTTGAACGTCAACTTCAAGTGGTACAAGAAATGGTAAGCATTAGCCGGCCGTCGTGTGGCGGCGGCGATCACGTAAGCAGAAACGCGTGCACGCTACTGCGCAAATCTGGTGAGGTCCGACATTCCGCATAAACAAGGCCGGGTAAAGACATATCACACATCACCATTATCACCGAGTAGATCCTGAAGAAAGTGAACCCCCACTGGGTCGCTGAAAAATGTTTCCCGCCGGCTCAATGCTTTCTCGGGAAGACCGAGCGCGACTACTGAGGGAAACTGTCTTCAAATCGTCGGGAACTGATCCAACACCAGGCGATCCGGGTGACTTGGGTGTGCCCCCATCCCGAAGTATGCACACTGGGTTCGGGGCTGGTACTAGCGATGGACTTCGAGGACTGGGTGGTATGGCCCCTTCAAGCAATATCGCGGACTGTTGGATACTTATCCAACTTTGTAGGAGCGTCAACATCGCCTGAGTTCAAGCGTAGCCCAAGTCCACATCGCACCAAAGATGCCTCACCACGGCTATATCAAACTGCAATGCCCAACATAGAGGTGTGTTCAGGAAAGAACTCTGCCGCTGTGGTCAATCTCATCGGTGAGGCACATGCATTTAGACCTACAACTCCCATCCACCATTACCCTCTGATCCCGTAACTCGCACGTACGAATTGGAGAAGCGGCGGCTGGAGGATGAAGTGCATGCGTTACAGGCAGATTTAGCTTCATTGCAGCATGCACATACGCACATTCTGTCAGAGTATGAGGAAGTGAAGAATGCCAGGGAGCTCACCACAAGGCAGAATGAGGAGCTGGTGGAGAGAGTCAAAGGCGCTGTAAAGATCTCCAGTGAGGAGTGGTATGTTTGCCCTCCATGCGATTTCCAATTTGGACATGGGTTGACGCAGACTTGGTTACCAGGACGGAAGCCAACGAACGAGTCGATGTATTGATCCGGGAAAATGACATTCTTATGGAGCAGGAAAAATCCTCACAAAAGGAGATTGAGCGCTTGAACGAGGAGCTATCCCGTCAGTCTCGTCAAAGTAGGTATAGACATGGAAGGGTCACAGCAAGTCAAAAGGCACTAACCCTCATCCGTTGAAAAGTTCACCAAACTACTGCTGACCTTCATGCATCCCGAACTCAGGCAGCTCAGCTCCAGCAGACCCTGACAACCAGCGTGAATCACGCGCACGATGTTGAAAGCCAACTCAAACGCGCCGAGGATGAAAGCACAGCGGTACAGGTGGAGAACGATGCACTCAGGGGAGAAGTACGCAAATGGGAGGGCGAATGTCGATCGCGTGATACAAAAATTGCTGATTACAAAAGGTGGAAAGCGCATTCGATTACTGACATTAAATTTTGTTCTGAACAAGCTATTTCAGAGGGTTGGAAGAAATCACATCCCGATACCAGACACATGTTCGCGAGGCTCAAACTCTGGCCGCCCGTGAGCGCGAATTGCTGGACAATCTCAAGACCACCGAGTCAGAGCGCGATGGTCCGTGTTGCCTTGCCATATATCATCCCAGTTACCCACGCTGACAAGCCAACACAGATTTCAAGTCCAAGCACGCTTCCATCCAAGCAGAATTCGAATCCTTGTCACAGTCACATACCGAACTCACAACCATATCAAGTCAGTTAACCCAGCGCTTGAATCAGCTAGAGGACCGTGTTGCAGAAGCGCAGTTGTTATTGTCAAAAGAAACTGAAAAGGTCAGCATAGTCCCTCTTCCGTGGCTGATATTCTTACTGACAATTTTATCAGGCTGAGGAATCGAAGCTAGAGCTGGACAAGGCGCTGATCCGTGAACAACAATCATCTAGTGAAATTCAGCGCCTTACCGAAAAGGTGTTGGAGGCTCCCTCCAAAGCCAGGGAGAGGGCTGACCATGAAATGAACACGTATGTTGATGCACTTTGGGCAGCGTAGTGTTATCCCGCTCATTTTGGTCCCACAGGATTAAAGCGCAGTATGCAGCGGAAACTCACCGATTGAACGAGGAGGTGGCAGCGCTGGAGAATAAGCTAGTTACCATGCGACATCAGTCTGAGCGAGCGATTCGAGATAAGAGGTACGATTGATCTACGTACCCATCGTGCCAACAAACAGCGACCAACGATTGAACTAGGTCAGCCGAGAACGAATTACAAAAATTGACAGCCCATCTTCCCGAAGACTCGGAACGAATTGCCATGATTTCCGAAGAACTCAACAACAAGCTTCGACAATGCGAACGGGAGCGGAGCGCGGCAGTCTATCGTGCCGACGGGTTAGTGCGTGCCTGTGCATTTCAGAGGAGTCGTTGAATCTCATGCTTGGAAAAAGGTTACATACCAAGCTCCAGCGTGAAGAGGCTCGATTTGAAAAGGAAAAGCATCTCCTGGCAGAACGAAGCGATGAGGCGTTTCGACGGCTACGGACAGTCGAGCGCGAGCTGGAGAATACCAAGGAAGATCGGGTCAAACTCTATACTCGTCTTACCGACTCAGAGCATGCCATAAAAAAAATGGCTGACGCCAAGCGAAAAGCCGCTGCTCAAAATGAAGCAGAGCTTGCCGGGTTGACACAGCGCTACGAGGAGCAGGTTGGTCAACACAACACAGTTTCCAATCATACGCAAAAAAAATTCATCCTCCAAATCTAGACAAAAGATTTAACATCCCGGCTTGATACCACGGCCGCAGCCCACACGCGCACATGTAGCGATTATCAGGCACTCTTAGGTACACACAAGCAGTTGCAAGCGCAGCATGCAAACAACATGTCAGCCATAACATCCCGCCACGCCCACGAAATGAAACATCTTCAATCAGTCTTATCCTCCACGCAGCAGGCTGCGCAGGAATTAAGCGGACGTGTAGAAGTTTTGGACGCTCGCTGTCGCGATCTGGGAGAAAAGTTGGCAGAAGAGAGGAGAAAAGGAGAGCGGTGGGAAGCGCGGTGGAGGGAAGGTGAATCCAAAGTGGAAGGTTTGCGACGGCAAATGGTGACATGGACGCGACGAGGGGAGGAATGGGGTGAGGAACGGAAACGTCTGCGTAAGTGACACTCGCTTTTCGGTGTTTAACGCATCCTCATCAAGACACTGGATAGAACGCGACTTGGACCGCGCGATAATGGAACGTGAACGTCTCGAGCGCGACCATCGGACACATAAATCCAGTTCAGCAATCAGGAACAGAAGCATTTTACTGTATGTCATGCGCATTCGATTTTTTCGCGAATGGCCGCGCCTCGTACTCATCATTGGTTTTCTGAAATGCAGAACACCGCCTTTGGAGGAAGACAAGTCCATATGCGAAGACACAAATCGAGAAGTTCGAGACCTTCGTGCCGAAATCAGCCGTGTCAAGCAACGGTCATCCTCACTAGCTGCGCGGCGGGGGCGCAGCGATGCAACATATCGAGCAATGACACTAGAACTCAGCAGTAACTCAAGCGACGGAGATTCTGAAGACGAGGAAGAAGAATGAACATAACACAAAACGGACTAGATCTAAGATCTAGGATCTGATGCCTTTTGTCTTTCACTACTTCTATTCTAGTCGAAGTGCGTCTATGCGTTTCGTATCAACGCATCCCCTATTTAGATAACAAACTCACTTCGGCAGCTACTATTTAAATATGCATAATTTACGGTGTGTGACTGAAATTGGCAAATGGCTTACTTCCCTTGCAGGCAACAAACAAGTGATTATCACTTTCCACGCCGTTTTCCAGGTTTGCTTTGACTGGAGCGGTTCTTGAAGTTGGGGCCAGCAGTACGCTTCGCTGGGCCCTTGGCGGCATCCCGTCCGGGTCCCCTTGCACTCGATGGGGACTGTGCTCCTCCTCGACCTCGCAGGCCTGCTGCCCAACCACGTCGTCCTGGTAGACGCTCAACTGGGGCATCCACTACTTCGTTCTTGCGTACACGCCGCGTGAAGGTTGGTTTTGGCGAGAGTTCCCCAGGTGCCCTTGCATTCGATGGAGATTGTAGACCTCCTCGACCCTGCTGGCCTGCTTCCCTACCACGTCGTCCTGGTAGACGCTCAACTGGTGCATCCACTACTTCTTTCTTGCGTATACGCCGCGTAAATGTTGGTTTTGGCGGGGGTTCCTCAGGCTCAGATGCGGCTGCTACGCTTTCCGACTCGGACGAGCTGACGTCCATCTCCTCTCCAAGCGTAAAGCAGTAAGTAAATGCATTATCAACGCTAGGCGCCTCGCGGACTGCCGGGTGCGTCCGCTGCGGTGAGTATCCCATAGCGAGAAAGCGTTCGCCCTCAAAAGGAGCTTTTTGCTTGAGTTTAAAACCACGTTTGGTAGCCAACTGCTCAATATTCCAAGCATTGTAGAATGGCGTGTCCCGCAGGGTTATGTGTATCTGCCCATCTGAGCTCAAGATCGGCCGGCAGGCACTGAAAAAGCTAGACAACAGGTCACAATTAGGTTTGATCGCAGCCTTGTCCGTTGCTGAGCCTCCACCGCCAACATGAGGAAACATGAAGACTATTCGGTCAAAAAGTTCACTGAAGTCACTGGGGTCGATCTTGGTGCAATCAAAACCATGTTTGATTTGAACACCGTCCAATTTTTTCAGCTTCGTCAATGTGCTCCGCGAGAGCGGGTACTTTTGATGAACCTCCTTCAACGTATCCAGAGACGTGGCGGTAATGCGTGCATTTTCGCCCAAGTGCGCTGTGAGCGCAAGACAAAAAGTGAAATCGCCTTCGCCAATTAGAAGGATATTGTCGGTTTCATGGTAAAGTGAGGGCTTTCTCTTCTCGGCCGGTAGCGTCAGCAGTAAAAGATCAGAAGAAGTTAGAGACGTAAAAGAAGGGAAAGCAGTTGACCGTGTACTGGCAGTCTTTTGTTGTCGGGATCTGCCTTTCGGCATCGTCTCGGCAGCGGCGGCAGCTGGTTGAATGTGTTGAACGATTGTTGGGCCAAGTTGGCCAAGTTTTTGGGCACATTTTGAAATTGGAGCACTTACTCTATTTATCCGTTTTGGGACCATCCCTGCGCAGTCGTACTGTTGCTTCATGCTACCTGGACACCTTTTCATGAACGCAACTCACATCAAAATCTGAAAAACTCTTACTCCATCATGTTTGTAAGGTCTGGAATTTTATTGTTTGACCGTGTAATTCGGGGTGATCCAAGTTCTGACCTCAAGGGAACTACTGTAGCCCCAATGTAACCAGACAGTAGGTAGAACAATTAAGCAGCCTCCTCCAGCAACAAAGACCCTGGCCTGATTCACGGACTACTAAACTGCGGTGTATGCCGTACGGGAGGGCATGCCAGAACTAGCGCTTTCTCTTCCTGGCACTCCTCTAGCACTTTTGGCTTTCTTTCGATTTTGAAGAATTTGGTGGCGATGAAATCCTGATGATAGTTGTTCAGCCATTTTAGCGGAAAAGCTGCCGTGAAAGGAAAATAGCGCAAATATAAGTTTTGAACTAGGACATCTACGACGAAGGATGCACCATACCTTCGGGTATTCCCGGGATAGTCTGAGTTCACTTATGTACCTCCGGTGAATTCCGATGACCATCGGACTACCGTTTTATCTCTAATTTTAACACAATCCGACCACTCATAGCAGTAGCGCCCCAGTCTGGTCTACCAGAAGATCACCTCATATGCACATACTCTAATCAAGGAACCATTTTAAAGATCGCCCCAAGACTGCAACAAGTTAAGACAGAAGAATCAAGAATACCGTGAAGTTCGTTTCCCCAACAATGTAGTGTGATTCCAGCAGTAGTTGCGTTGCGTAGTCTTCCGATGATTTCCTTCAACGTTGGTGGCCAAAACATAAAGAAAACCTTGTAACCGACATTTACTGAATATGTATTGGTTCTCTGTTTCGGTTGACTTCAATTCAATCTTGAGTAGACGAATGAACACAGTAGTAAATGAAGAATAATCGATTGATGGATCGAATAAATGAATGATGGGTGAAGGTATGTACCCTTATGATAGCACAGACATGCCAATGATGACAGTAGAAGGAAGGTGAATCTCAGGAAAGAAAATATCCAAAGGATGAAATGGGAACCAATATCCCAACAAAACAATTTGTTACGTGCGCTTACGTTTCTTTCTATGTTGTGCTTGAAATGTTTGGGAAGTGGCTCTTTTGCTGAGCATAGCGCGATATTGGTCAAGCGTCAATGCCCCGCCCACTCGTTCGGCTTCCATGGCGTCGACAGCCTGATCCTCCCGTAAGCCTGTGGCAACAAGTCTTTCCACCTCCCTGTACAATTGCCTACGTTTCATGAAATGAGTTGTATCGGAACTCCCTGTTCGCCAGCTGTTTCTGAGTGCTTGCTCCACTTCACGAACGGACGGTTGACCATTGATACCAGAAACGTACTCTTGCCATACTTGGCTCAAGTTGACGAGGGTACGGTCCATACGAAATCCTTCAAAACGACTTGCTGACGATGGCGTCGTCGTTTGTTCAGCAGCAGCTGCTTCCGCCTGTTGGTCAGAGGAGGCAGTAAGGGGGGGAGACGTTTGCAAACAATTGGCTGGTATCGTTGCCTGGGAGAAAGATGATGACCTTGGAGCCTCTTCTTGATGCTGTGAGGGGGTTCGAGTGTCTCTTCTGAGTGTGTCGATCAACTCTTTTCCTGGCGCACTGTTGATAAAGTCGGCCAGAGCATTATATGTGGTTCGCATTGGCTGATCCTACATGTGTGGAAATATGTCAGACTTTCACTGATCACCACCAATAAGACATGCTGTGAGAATACTCACGTCTTGGTGCATACGGGCAAGGACAGTGGCATAAGCATCGGTAAGGCGCTGCTCCCTTTCCTCCGCATCCTTCAGAATTGTCTGTATCACACGCTCATTCTCGCGCACTCGCTCGGCCCGTTCTGCCATCAACATTGCGCTGATTTGTTTGAAATGATCCTCTAAGTCTGACGACAGTCTGCAGCTAAACTCATGGATAGCGCTGGAAACATGCTCCTGGATGGACGCAAATCCCGTTGACAGCGTCTCGAGAATTTCCGGTACCACTTGCTGAAGTGTGGCATGCTCGGGCTCATTTTGCTTTCCCTCCCTTACCGATTCATCGCGAGGCACCTCCTTGTCGTTGATCCTGTGGTCTGCGCTGTCCAGTTGCGCGACCCTGTGTTGGGACGATGATGATGCGGATGCAATTGAACCCGGAGCACCTGGCATCTGTAGAGCCTGTCGAAGGTGCCCCTGTACGGGTGGTACTGTTCGACAGAGTCCGGCATTTTTTCTAGCAGAGAGCCGAACCTTCTTCCGAGCGCCGAAGTAGTCGGACATTGGAGAGAATTTTTGTGGGACAGTTCGATTCGGTCCGGGCTCTTGACTCTATTATATGTTGATTCCGGGTCTGAAGATCTGAGCAGAACTGTCAAAAGGCAAGTGTCATGTCAAAAGTGTCAAACTCCGCTCGGTAATTTACGCAAAAGCGGTCAAAGTACTACTTATGTTTTGGGGTGAAATCTGGCGCGGAAAGCATCTTGATTCCGGAAAGCAAGCAGCGTCTTGCAAACGTAAAAGGCCTAGCTAGCCTACGGCCTCCCCGCGGGCCCAGGTCCGAAATGCGTTCACCAAAACTGAAAACGATTCCTGGCGCAAAACAAGATCGTGACCAACCGCAGGACTTGTCGTCGTCAAAACCACATTTCAAGATAAAGCTGCCACAAACAGACACCCTCTACATGGCATATTTGGCCCTTCGGCTGTTTGCAGCCTGTATGCCTGGGTACATTCATCCCGATGAACATTTTCAATCCACCGAGATCATGGCAGGTGCGATACAGTTTTGGAGGAACCCATCCTTTCTGCATATAAATAAATGCCGAAAGATTGGTTCAAGGCTCGGTATTCCACTATGATGTCGATCGTCCCTGGGAGTGGAAAAGTGTCCCACCTGGTCCGGCGCGTACTGTCGTTCTTCCGTATGTGCATCACTGTTTATTCTGATGTACCAACATTCTCATGTCCTTTGTTCCCACTTTTTTCATCATCATCAGACTATTACTGGTAGCCTTTCCAATGAAAATCTTGCAAATGTACTCCCAGCTCACCGGCCGAAATCCATCTGCCCTTGTGATCTTTCTGGTTCCCCGATTCGCCACATTTGCGCAATCCTTGTTACTAGGTTGGTACATCTAAAGTCACTCGGTCGGTACCTCTGCCGGCCAAGTGCTTTGCTGATCAGCAAAATCTAAGTCACAGTCTTCCTCGCGCAGATTATACATTATGCCGCATCGCCCAACGCCATGGGTTGCCCACGCGTACACTCCTCAAAGTGTTTATGACCTCCTACGTGACATTGGTCTTTCTCATGCGCCCATTCACAAACACCTGGCTGACCCTTATTCTCGCCTTATGTCTCTCGATATCTTTGCGCCCGGTTAGTTTTGGCTTTCCACATCACGAATATCAAAGATGATTGAAACGATCATGCTTTAGACTACGACCTATCAGAGTACTTTTACTCTCAGTCTGCTGGCTGCCCTAGGCTTTTATACCCGAGCGGATGCAGCATTCTTTCTGCTCGCACCCTGTGTGATGTATACGTTCAGAAGCATCCTTCAACCTACCAAAGCTGTTTCTCGCTTCACGCATCTTTCGATTCTCGTCGGCACTTTTCTCACAGTAATATTAGTCAGCGTGGTGGTCGATTCATTTTACTTTGGATTCCTCCATCTTGATCGGGCCGTCGCACCGACTTTTGAAGAGTTTATGCTCCTACCGTTGGCAAGAATGCTGCAATTACGCCCACAGGTTGGACACCCCACTTATTCTCAATCTTCTTATTCATTAAACGGGATGGTATAGGGAAAACTGGTCTCGACGTTGTGGAATCTCGTTGTATACAACACTGACAAGGAGCATCTGAAAATCCATGGCATTCATCCTCGATGGCTTCACATATGTGTAAACATGCCTTTGCTGTTTGGTCCGCTCCTGGTACCCCTCATCATATCCATCAAAGGGCTTTTAATCGGCTCAGAGCGCAGGTCGCTCCTCAACATGAGTAAATATGTTCATTGACCCCATCAGTGTGCACATTCTCATGAGTACCTTTAGCGAATGTGTGTACCCTAGTGGGCGGACTGTCACTTCTGTCTGCAGTTCCCCATCAAGAACCACGTTTTCTTGTCCCGATTTTGACACCTTTAATTCTTTTGGCTGTCCCGGTCATTCACAAAATGACCCCAGGACAATCCAAATTTTTCTGGGTAGGGCCTTGCCGGCATTAACATATCATGTTGACTCTTAATTCTTGTTTTTCCCCCCAGAGTGTCTGGATTTTGTTCAATGTTATGATGACTATCGGGCTTGGTGTGGTCCATCAAGGAGGAGTCATTCCAAGCCTGTTATATTTAGACCATCACGAGTTGGGAGTGGTTACCGGATGCGTTCCCACATCAACTGACGCGACATCTCTCCAATGCGATATTGGCCCCAGTAAGCTTAGATACATTAGTGGCAATGCCCATTATGCTAAAGTCTCAGCATGAATAGACCAAGGTCTAGAGCAAGGAACCGATTCCCATCGCCAATTTCAGACACGAATCATCTACCGGAAGCTATTCACACCTCCCAAACATCTGTTGGGATTGCGAAATCGGACCGGTCCGTTCCTGACTTGGCAGTCCATCTGCAATGAGCTTCTAACATTTGCACTTCCATAACAGTGACAGACCACCACGATATTGATTTCATCCACATTGCGGGCCATCCGGCGTCTGCTATCCCCTATTTCGCTGAAAGTATGAGCTTGCCAGTGTTGGACTCTGTCAGCCAGAAAAGACACGCCAAAACTGCCCACTTTGCCCTCAACTCTGATGGAGTGTATCAACGGTACGCTATCCCCCCTTCACACGCGGCCTCTGAACCACTACCCTAATGATC
Organism: Phlyctochytrium arcticum; assembly: GCA_025602905.1. Classification (NCBI taxonomy): domain Eukaryota; kingdom Fungi; phylum Chytridiomycota; class Chytridiomycetes; order Chytridiales; family Chytridiaceae; genus Phlyctochytrium; species Phlyctochytrium arcticum. The sequence continues at coordinate 274,983 of JAHLKI010000028.1, read as the reverse complement.
TCATGCAGAATGCTCCTCGTCACCCCAATCTACACCCTCCATGACATAACTCCTGTTTTATCCGCCGAAGATCTGACTTTGGTGGAGCGGTGGCGGTGGCCGCTTCATTTCAACTTTGACGATATAGGATTGATTGGGGCGGAATTGGCCAAGGGGCATTTTGAGGCGCTTGCTGTTGGGGTTTATGAAGTTGTCAACACACATCAGGGATGACACGGGTGGTTGTGCTGTAAGTTGTATTTATCAAGTTGGATATGATGGTGCGGTGGTCCTACTGCTCTCTGTGGCCGCGGTAACCTACGACTCGAGTAAAAGCTCTGGGTCGTTTGTTATGATGCTCAGGTTGTCATAATTAGTGTGCGCCGATCGTGAGATTGAGAAGCTTTGCCAGTAAACTTCCATGTACTTGTACCATCCCTCTTCAAAAAAACGTACACGGGAAATGATCCAAGCTTCTCGTTTCTAAAACTTTCTATCTCGGTTGTGGAAATTTCCATCATGTCCTTGAAATGTAACCGCGGAGAATTGTGGGGTATTGTATGAGTGTGGGGTAAACTCCGCTCGCACATAGGCGTAGATCTCGGTCCTGATCTAGCATGTTGGGTGCGGCCTTGACTTACCGATTGACCGATCTGAACGTTGCCCGCCCGGAACTTTTTGTTGAAATTCAGAATCTAAAATTCTTTTGATTCTTGCACGGCAGTCGCACGCGATGCGTGACAATGTTCCAGTTCACGGTATCATAGATCGAGAGGGACCAATTGCATGATATTTTTTGGGGTTGAATGGATGTGATGTGCTCGCATCGGATATTGCAGAAAGTTTCATGTTGGGGAATACCCAGGACGGTGGATGTGGGTTATATATATAATAGTGACGGCCTTGGGATATGGCTGCGGTGCCTTGTAGCAATGTAGCAGCCGTGCGATGAATGTCTGCATCATGAGTCTGATTCATGCCCCAACGAAAACGCCGCCGAGGGGAACGATGAGTGTTCCATACGGCCACAAGGGCTGGGCCTGCATTTACTGCAGCAATCACCAAAACTAACCATTGTGGGACGTCGTGGGCGATCTGGAATGAATAGGAACCTGGACTCAACTCCCAAATCATGCGGCGTGTCAACTCTTGCTGCATCAAGGATGCGTGCTTTTCTCCATGCATCCAGTGCATTGTCTGAACTGGCGGTGGTGGCTAGCCTGATCATGGCCGATGGACATTTCAATGTGGACCGTGGGAATGCTTGGTAGATCTTGGTAATTGCACGAGTAGCAGAATATAATTGTGGAGTAAAGTTGTGGCAAAGAGTGCTCAAAAAGGTTTAGAATGTGAAAGGCCGACGCGTCAATGGAGATCGACGTAGGCTGGAAGATTGTGGAAATGCTATTTACTGATCAAAGGGGTCAGAAGGCTAGATAGTCCCTAGAACCATTGTCGTCCAGTTTGTCGTCGTCACTTTCATTGATTTCAATCGATACCAATATACTGACATGCGCTGAGATTCCTTGGAACGGGTGAGGGGGGGGGGGGGGGGGGGGCACGGAGAAACTGTATATAATGGAAGCATGTTGTTTTAGTGCCCCATCATTCTACCGTGTTCACCTCGTTCCCTCCCCCATCTACCTCATATCACCTCATTTTTGGGGTTTCCAGTGACTGTCGTCTATTCAAACAAGTTATCACGTACGCGTCTCAAGATGCTTCACCTTACCTCATTCTTCACACTGGCTATCGCGACTCTGGCAAGCGCGTCACCCATCTTGCAGTCGCGGGCAGAGCTTGGTAAGTTGATCCACGGTCCGACATTAAGTGGTGGGCCTGATTCTAACGTATGTTCCCTTCCTGAACAGAGGTCATTCCCAACCAGTACATTGTCACCTTCAAATCCGACGCCAACCTCGCTCCTCGCAATGTGACTCTACTAGTGGACCAGATTATCGCCGAAATCTCCCAGGGCAACATCGCGCGTCGTGACGGGTTTGCGGCTCCCCAGATTCTTCAGCGTTACGACTTTGGTCAAGGATCGTACCAAGGATTTGCCATTGACGTCCAGCCTGACGCCGTCGAGCAACTCAAGCAGCACCCCGAAGTCGAGGACGTAGCCGCCAATTACGTTCACACGCTCGAGCCCATCGAAGTCGTCTCCGAGGCACCCTATGAAGGCCTGACCAAGCGAGCATGGCCAGCGGGATTGTGGGGTCTTGATGCCATCGATGGAAACGCGGACGGACAGTTCGTCTACCCGGTCAAGGCAGGAGAAAACGTTGATGTGTATGTCATTGACACTGGAGTGGATGCCGGACATCCCGAATTCGAACGCCGAGCTCTTCTGGGTCCTTCTTACACTGGGCCCCGTATCGCAGCCACCCATGGTACGCATGTGGCAGGAACAATCGCAGGTCGCTCGTTCGGCATTGCGAAACGGGCAACCATCATCTCTGTTCAAGTCTTTGGCCCAAGTGGAAGTGGTACAACGGATAAAATTGTCGCAGCCGTCAACTGGTCTGCTCAGGCTGCTCGTCAACGGGGTCGTCAAGCAGTAGCAAACCTCTCATTGGGTGGCGGTCGTGACCCATCCATGGATCGAGCCCTTCAAGCACTAATCAATACTGGGGTCGCAGTGTCCGTGGCGGCTGGAAACTCGAGAGGAAATGCGTGCAACGAATCACCCGCTTCACTACGCGACGCGGTCACAGTTGGCGCATCGGGAGTCAACTATCAATTTGCCAGTCGTTTCTCCAACTTTGGTCCCTGCGTCGACCTCATTGCGCCTGGAGCCGAAATTTTATCCGCTCTTCCCAACGGCCGGCAAGGCGTCCTTTCAGGAACCAGTATGGCTGCACCCCACGTTGCCGGAGTATTGGCAGTTGAGCGGTCCCTGCGTCCTAGTTCGGACGTTCGGGGCATTCAAAACCGAGTGATTGCTCGATCCCAGCGCGGCCGAATCCGAAATCTCCCCGCACAGACTCCCAACCTCTTTCTCAACCTATCTGCGTAAACAACACGTTGGTTGACGTTGCCTCTCATGTAAAGGCCTTCCCCCTTTTGTTTTTATCTGCCCTATGTCCCTTTTGTTCCTTGACTACCTTCCCCTCCCACATTACTACTTTCGTGCGAATCCGCTGCGACTTTATCAATTTTGGCTGTACCATAGATGAATAACGAGATCTTATATACCATATCAGATGCCTCCTTACCCATCTCCAGCTTTCTGTCCAGCTTTCACAGAGATAATTTATGCCATATCACGGAAACTTTGTTGCGCTAGGCACCAGATTGCGTTCGCGAATTCGTTCAAAACGACCCTGAAAACGACCTCCAAAACTTCCAGACTTTCTGCCCCAACTCAATAAAACCGGAAAAGGTTATATTGTCGTCGGTGTCACCAGCTTGCGGCGGGCCGTTGGGGTTGAGATCTTTTTTTGATCGAGGAAAAGACTATGCTCAGGGATTTTGGGTGCTAATCAGGGCAGCAGGCGGCTGATGGCTGATGGAAATCTTGCTCCTCATGCTGTCGCCGTGGATCTCTGCGGATCTGCCGCTCAATGGCGGGTATTATAGGAACCACGAAACTGGGTTAAGTTTAAAGGTGTACCGGGGGTTCTGTTTTCATGCAACAAGTTACGAGTATCTGCACCAAATTCACCAATCGATGTAACATCTAAAACATGCTTTTTGGTTGCGCGATTAGATGTGTGGGGCGTTCATGTACCCATGTATATACTCGAGTACGAGCACACACAGAAAAATGTGTGTGTTCTGCGAGACTGTCGTCGCGTAAATCTATCGATACTCGAGTATATACGTGAGCAACACGCGTGATGGTAGCATTGCTTGGGCGTCTTGTTGGGCAAAGGAAAAGATCTCAGGTATTTTTGTCCGTCAGCATCTGAACTCATGAAATAGAACCCTGTCGGCCTACCGGTATATTCGAGTACCGACAAACTTTGATGCGCAATGCATGGTGATCAGATCTTGGAAAGGGATTGTGGGCATCCTGAGCGTCCTCCCAGCTGCCGGCATAAGTTTACTATGGACCTCCGTAAAATTTGGTTTCAACACATGCCCATTATTTCCATTGTGTTTGGTACTGTGCTCAACAGTATGGTTTACCCACACCTGATCAGACGGGAGATTTATCAGCAAGCGCATTCTAGGTCACCAGTGGAATGAAGTACGAGTACGAGTATGATATGGGCTGTCTGTCCTTGGGCATTATCGGTGGTAAAAGAATCGCGGAATGCTAAATTTGTGGAATCTCATCACACAGTGATAGTCTGTTTTACTCGAGCACGCTCTTGTCCATGGCTGCGCATATTTTCTAAGGAACAAGTAATACATGGATGAAGGTTTTCCGCCGGCAAGAGTTACTCGAGGATGATCATACCGACCAAATGTGGGCACGATCAACAAGACCCCCCATGACATATCCGATGGCGGAATGTCCTTGGGCTCTTGGCGAGGCTCTTGGCCATGTCCAGGTTGGTTGAGGATCATTACTGACTTGTGTTGACGTCCAAGATGTATAAAAGGTCGAGGGGTCCTCTCCATTCCCCATCAACCAGTCGTTCCATCTCAGATCCGATTCATCTTTTCACAAGTTACAGCACCCCTCACACGGCAAGATGCTTCGTTTATCCTCATTCATCACCTTGGCCATTGCGACCCTGGCAAGCGCATCTCCTCTGTTGCAAACCCGTGCTGCGATGGGTAAGTCCTTTTGACCTTTTGCATGCAGGTGTGGTGTCACAGATAACTGACGTTCAATACCCTTACTTCAACAGAAGTCATTCCCAACCAGTACATTGTCACCTTCAAGTCCGATGCCAGCAACCTTGCTCCCCGTAACGTAACTTCCTTGGTCGACGAAATTGTTGCCGAACTGTCTACTGGTCTTGCCCGCCGTGACGGAGCAGCTCCCCACATCTTGCAACGCTACGACTTTGGTCAAGGTTCCTACCAGGGATTCGCCATCGACGTCCAGGCCGACGCTATTGAACAGCTCAAGCAACATCCCGAGGTCGACGAAGTATTCAACAACTACGTTCACAAACTCGAGCCCGTCAAGGTCATCTCCGAGCAACCCTATCAAGGCCTGACCAAGAGGGCCTTGCCAGCTGGATTGTGGGGTCTCGATGCCATTGACGGATCTGTGGATGGTTCATTTGTTCCCCCTGCCAACGGCGGCCAAAACGTTGATGTGTATGTCATCGATACCGGTGTGGACGGTGCCCACTCTGAGTTTGCCGGCAACCGTGTGATTTATGGTCCCTCATACGCCGGAGCACGGGAACCTGCTCTGCACGGCACCCACGTCGCCGGTACCATCGGAGGCAAGACCTTTGGAATTGCTCGACGATCCACCATCATCTCCGTCCAAGTCTTTACCGCCGCTGATGGTTCTAGTTCAACCGACATCATCCTCGCGGGAGTCAACTGGGCTGCGCAGTCCGCCAAGTCGCGTGGTCGCCTGGCTGTCGCCAACTTGTCGCTCGGAGCCGGTGGCCGTATCTCTGCTATGGAAAATGCTGTTCTTGCCTTGATCAATGCCGGAGTTTCCACCGCTCTTGCCGCCGGAAACGATCGCATCGACGCCTGCACCGTCTCTCCCGCTGCCCTGCGCGACGCCGTGACCGTTGCTGCCTCCGCCGTCAACTACCAATTCGCGACCTCCTTCTCCAACAAGGGTGCTTGCGTCGACATCATTGCCCCCGGTCAAGGAATCTTGTCCGCCTCCCCCAACAACAAGCAAGCAACCATCTCTGGAACCAGTATGGCCGCCCCTCACGTCGCTGGTGCCTTGGCTCTTGAACGATCAGCACGCCCATCTGCGAATGCCCGTGCCGCCCAAGACAGTGTCATCAACCGTGGTCAGCGCAACAGGATCAAGAGTGTCCCTGCTCAGACCCCCAACAACTTCTTGTACCTTGGATAGATCCAAAAACAACAACACCACTTGAGATGCCCAAACCTTGCCTCATACAAACTCCCCATTAGTCGTCTCTTTGTTGTTTTTGTTTCTTGTATCTCCTCATCAGTGGGTCACTGGCTGGATTCCAATGATCTCTTCTTTAGACATAGACCTTCATATGCTGCACATGCATGTTAGACGCCAATGTCATCTTTGTAGCTTATTCTCATATGTTTTTGGACACGGATAAACTTTTCTCAATACGATACCTCTTGTTAAATCCTCCATATCTCGCGTTCATTTCATAAGTACGATCTTTGATTCATCACCAGCTTTGGCGACGCTACCAATTTTCCACGAGGCAAATTCCCGTATGATTATTTGCAAAGTCAAATGACCATACCAACGACCGCGACAGAATACAACCGAACCAGAGGCTCAAGAGCACAGACTAGCGCCCCAAGAAACCACAAACGGGTAAAAAAACCGCCCTATGGATGGTCTTAGTATTACCGTCTTGCACAATCCACGGGTAAAAGTTTGCAGTCAAAATCTACTGGCGCCACAAGATCGAGAAACCCGAGGAACGAGGGGGAACGCCTGGAACATAAGGAATTTGGAATCTTTTCTCAAAGCAGTTCATTCATTTACAAGAGTTCAACTGGAGTTCAACGGAAATAGTATTGTTTTGACGCGTCGCGTGAGCTTTGCTTTTTGTTTCGATCTATACGCGTGTAGCACCGTGCCATTCGACGGGATTTGGCTGGGATTTTGTCGGTTGGAACTGCCGCGATTAAAAAAATGGGTATGATATGATGATGTGGGAGGCGAATATGATAATTAGAGAAACAAGGTGGTAGAACAGTTGCATGCCATTTGACTTTTGACAAGAGTATTATTTGACAAAAGATTCACGTGTTAGACTCTATGATCATGTATGCATCCCGGTGCATCACAGAAGAGACGGAGATACAGATCAGGACTCCCTCTCTTCGGTAATTCAGCGTTCCCATAAATCTAGCTTTCTCGCAGGATCAACCTTCAGCATGAGGTCACTTTGTAGTAGTCCGCATCGCCAGAAATTCGTTTTGCAACCAAATTTTGCAGAAATGCTGATGAGGGACAAGCGCCCGCCATGAAATGAATGAAAGTACAAGATTTTTATAAGATGAAAATGGTAGGCCCCACAATCCGGCAGAATTGCACTTGATATTGTCAAGGATCTAGTTGGGGGAGACCACAATACGCCGGTGGGAGAAGCAGTGATCAGTTTCTATCACCAAAAACCCAATCAATATACCAGTATTGCACGCAAAAAAGGATGCATATTCCGTAAAGGAGCTTGCCACCAGTTCACCAAAGTCCGTTATGATGATGTTGGCAGCGGGTATAAAGAGGACGGACGGGTCGTCCAAGAATTGTCCAACATTTTCTAGTCCCCCCACCTCCTCCCTCATACAATTCTCCGTGAGAAAGCACCATGTGGCAAATTACCTCATTCATCACTCTTACTACGGCTCTTCTGGCTAGTGCCTCCCCCATTTTGCAACGTCGAGGTATGTATTATACATTTGCTATACTGTGTGCCAGGATGTAGACTCATTTCTCCAACCTTTCCAGACGACGTTATTCCCAATCAGTACATTGTGACGTTCAAATCCGACGCCAACAACCTCGCCCCGCGGAATGTTTCTTCATTAGTCGACGACATTGTTGCTGAGCTGTCGGGTAGTCTCTCCCGTCGGGCCGGTGAAGCAACACCACAAGTCTTGTCAAAGTACGATTTTGGTGAAGGATCCTTCCAAGGTTTCGCGGTCGATCTTCCTCCCAGTTCCCTCGCCCAGCTCAAGGACCATCCCGATGTTCTCGATCTCCAGCCCAACATCATGCATCAATCCCCAACCGTCGAAATGGGTCCGGTCGAGCCATATGGAGGACTCAGCACGCGAGCACTACCAAGAGGTCTATGGGGCCTGGACGCCATTGACGGGAGAGTGGATGGACAGTTTACCTCCCCGGCCCGAGGCGGTGAAAATGTTGACGTGTATGTGATTGATACCGGTGTGGACGCCCGACACTCGGAATTCGAGGGCCGCGCTCTCATCGGCCCTGCCTTTATCGGACCCAAAGGACCTGGTGGACACGGTACCCACGTTGCTGGAACGATCGCAGGCCGCACATTCGGGATTGCTCGTCGGGCCACCATCATTTCTGTGCAAGTTTTCCCGCCCACGGGCTCCGGAGCTCCGTCCAACGTCATTATTGCTGGTATCAACTGGGCAGCACAGTCGGCTCGAAAGCGCGGCCGCGCAGCCGTCGCCAACCTATCTTTGGGCAGCGGTCGGGATCAGTCGATTGAACGAGCCGTGCAGGGATTGATTAACGCCGGTGTGGCTACTGCCGTTGCCGCTGGTAACGAACACAGGAATGCGTGTACAGTCTCACCCGCCGCCCTCCCGGACGCCATCACCGTCGCTGCATCCAGCGTCAATTTCGGATTCACCACCAGATTTTCTAACTCTGGCGCCTGTGTGGACATCACTGCCCCCGGCGACGGCATCCTATCCTCCTTCCCCGGCAACCGTCAAACAATTATGTCGGGAACAAGTATGGCTACCCCCCACGTCACAGGTGCTTTGGCTGTTGAACGAAGTCTTCGCCCCACCAATGACGTTCAGGCCATCCGCAACCGATTGATTGAGACTTCGCAGCGCGCCTTGATCCGCAACCTTCCTCCATTGACTCCCAACCTCTTCTTGCGCGTCCCTCAGTAACTCCTCATCCCTCAATCAATATTCCTTGCGGCAAGCTTCTAAACCCCCCACCTTTCTTCCCCCTTTCAAACATGGACGCCCCAACTCCTTTATACAACTAGATTACATAGATTTACATACATTTCAGATAGATTCTTAATCTCATACTATTGTAGGAAAAGAACATGTCTCCAACGTACTTTTGCATCAAGGAAGAAACCTCCACACGTGTGAAGTTTCTCACGCATTGCCCGTTACGCGTCGAAAGAAATACGTATAGGGACGGACTGCATAGACCTGTGTAAGCAAAGAACGCAAAGGAAAATTGTATGCGTCGCGCCACTCCGTTCACACAGCAACACACAACTGGGTCCCCAGCCGTCGGCGGGGGGAAGATGCTGCTCTGGGATGAAAGACAAGTCTAGGCCGAGTCATGCACTGCTTCACAAAAGAACAGTCCTTAGCAACAAATAGGGAACTGTGAAATAAATGCCTCTGCGAAACCCCGACGCCATTCAAGAGAAAAATGGCACTCATGAGACTAGAGGAAAGGGGCAGCTCTCGCTTTTATCAGCTAATTTCGGAACCAATTATTTCTTTAATATTCGGGTGTGGAACATCCAATTCTGAGCTCTTCCGATACATTCCGAGTTCCGCTGTTTTTCGACTATATACATTCTTTTCGAGACCGTGGGAGAAACAGTCTCAGAGACGACATGCGTATAAAGTATGTTCATTCCAACATAGGATAAATGGCGTTATATGTTACAGCCGATGCCAGTGTGTCCGGTTCACCGGGCGCTTTGTAGACGATCGCGCAAACGACAAGTCATCGGTCAGCTTGCACATCCTTGCTCAGATGCGACTCTCTCGCATGCTAGGAGCCGCACATACAAGTGTCCCTGTATTCATACCAACCTAATGTCCCATTACAAGAATGCCATTGTTGGTAAGTCTTGCACAAGCTTTCAGGGCCAAGGCTAAGAGATCAATGTTTCTTGGTTGTTGCGCTGTCCAAGATCCAAGCCTGTCAAACAGCCAAGATGACAAGACAAGACCAGAGACATTGCTTGCCGAGAGAAAGATGTATAGGGACAGACTGGCATAGACCTGTGTGGGTAAAGAACGAAAATGATGCATCGCGCCACTCCGTTCACACTTCAACACACAACACCGACCTTCTTAGATACCTTCACGAAACCACACCCGCACCATCGTTTCTGACCGTTCAGTGACGACATATACACATCTACTACAATATCTATTAAACTACATATATATAAAAGTCGACATCAAATCTATGGAAAGTGTACAGAAAAAAAACACTATGTGTGGCAAAAAACAAAAAAAGTGACAGTGTATCACCAAACTATACATTTGTCAGACAGACGACGGGAAAGACACCGGTTTGACCTGTAGACGTGTTCACTCCATATCCCCATCCTTGAAACACAAAAAAAAGTTAGTTTATGGGGTGGTTATGCACGGGGGTGGGGAAGAGCTTACCATCATCAAAGACTTGGAAGACACGGACGAGGTCGCCGACATGAAGCCCGACTTCGTCGCTATCGGCTTCCGAGTAAGATTCGTTGACGACGGCATGGTAGAATTCAGGCATTGGGTTGGTTGAGGAGTCATTGCTATGGTCGGGGTGATACGAGTCGTGACGAAGCGAGTAGCGGGATGCGACAGACTGAGTCCGTTTCTTTTTCGTTTGCAGGGTTTCGTCGTTGGGAGGTGATGAGGACGTGTAGTAGGAGGATAAGGGGTCATGGGTGCTCATGTGGGCGGATGAGGAGGCAACGGTGGTGAAGGAGGAGTTGAAGGGGTTGTTGATGGCGGTGGTGGGGGTGGGTGGGGTGGTTGAGTAGGGTTGGTGGGAGTTGTAAGGGGTGGGGGATGAGGAGCCGTTTTGGGCGGTGGAAAGGAAGGCGGGGGTGGGTGCGATTAGGTTTGTGTAGTGGACGGGTGATGATGACTGTGGTTGTTGTTGGGGTGCACCACCGCCGTTCCATAATCCGCTAGCCCTTGCGCCCTTCTGGGCCCGTGCGGCGTGGATCGTACTGCCAGCAGCACCACCAGCGGCACCAAGACCCCCTTCCAATCCCCCAGCAGCCTGATTATGAGCATGGTTGTTTTCTCGCCATCCAAGATCACCCTCCGACTTGGGATGTCCATCTCCCGACACGGTTCCAGCCCCGCCCTGGTTCTCGACCCACCGCAGAATACTCGTTCCAATGGCAATAACTCCAAAGAACAGACCGCCGGAGATGCCCGCAAACAGGGGCAACATATCCAGGTCGTCATCGGCCGAACCGGACCCCTTGAGAGTGGTCCCGTCAGCCACCGTCACCAATTTCAGTTCTTGCTTGCAGCAGGGGTCGGCAGCGTTTGCTGCACTGCAGGTTCTGGCCCGGGCCAAGTCGAGGCCAGCCTGCGTATTACCCCACCCACAGTTATTCAATTCGGCGGCAACGGCCACCAAGCACCCTGGCTCATCGTTAAGGGCAAGGCACACTTCGTTCGTGCGTCGCATCCATTCCGAGCGGGCAGTCTGAGCAATAATATCCTGGCCATTGCACTGGGCCGAAATGGAATTGAATTGGGCAATAACAGCGTCCCGGAATGTATTGCAGGTCGTCCGACACAGACGAACGGGCCGGCCGTTACTCCCCGGTGTAGCTGGTGATGAGGTCGGAGTCGTTGCTGGTCGAGTTGAGGTCGGGGCGGTACAATCGGTGGATTTGAGAACGAGGTCTTGGCATTCGAGACTCAGAGCATATCGCACGTTGGGTACTGTCCGAGTCAGGTTACCAGCAGCCGTTGTAGTCAGGTTGCTACATCCCAATTCGGGAGGAAACAGCCCTCCGAGTCCCAAAACGGCCTTGGCGACATCGGAGCGACGAGTGGTCGAGTTTAGAAAGGCGGCATTGGGTCCGTCGGTTTGAATCAGGGAAGGAGCAAACGCACCGCAGACGGTATTGGTCAAATCGACACAAGTCCCTGCTGCTGCCACTACTGAGATACTGGTTGCTGCTGTTATTATGAGAGCTGCTACTGTTGTTCCTGTGCTTGACTTGAGTCGCATTGTCGTCGTCGTCTTTAAGCGTGGAATGTAAACAGATCTCTACGTCGCCTCCAAGCACCACCGTCAGCGGGAGTAAACCAAAGCTCTATCTAGAGATTAAGCGTTGTTGCCGGTATTGATCCTGTGATGAGAATGTCTCGCCAATTGCCTCTAAATGTTCAAGATTCGCCTGCGGTTTGGGCCGTCGCTTGGCGTTCAAACTGTGGCACTCTCAAAAGTTGGCCGCCGGTTGTGAAACAAGGGCGTCAAGCCACTGGTTACACTGGGTCCATTTGGCTTCATTTGGCTCCATCCATTCCATCCATAGAGGACGCTGACACTGTCGTGGTAGAGGCTTAGCTAGACTCCCGTGATTACTACGCCACATACGGTTTCGACGTATCTTGACTACTCTGTTGTCGGGACCCCACTGATTTCCCTTCTACCGAGAAGGAAGGAGGAAGGGAGCGGATGAAGAACAGTTTCTACAAAACCACACTGTCCAAGCATTTTGCCCAGAGTTCAAGATCAGCAGGGCCAGACAGTAATAAGGGTGGAAAAAGTGTAGTATAAAGGAAAGAGAACATCAAAAGTCTTTGTTTGATAAAATTGAATACAAAGAAAAAGAAAGGGTAAAAGGAATCCCGAAGAAAACTTAGGCAGACGCCGCAACGGGTTGAGGGACAACATGGGGCTGTTGCTGATCATGCTCCGTGTCAAACATGCCCAAATCACGCTCAATGACCAACTGGTCAATCGTAACGCCTTTGCCAACACCAGCTCGTCCTCCCGCAAACATCCAGTCCCGCTCGGTCCGGAGGCCGCGTTCCTTCCAGATGCTGGACAGGGCGTCGACGAGGGTATCCATCAATTCAGGGCCGTGGCCAGGGGTCGGAGTAATGCGGAGACGCTCTTCGCCTACCGAGACGGTGGGGTAGTTGATACTCTGGACGTAAATTTTGTGTTTGGCCAAGAGTTCGTCAGAGATGGATTTGGCGGTTTCGGCGTCGCCGACGAGAACTGGGACAATGTGGGAAGGGTTGGGGACCACTGGGATGCCAAGATCGCCCAGGCGGGATTTGAGGGCACGGGTGTTGAGTTGCTGACCAATGCGTTCTTGTTGCGAGTCCTTGAGGTAGCGGATAGAGGTGAGGGCACCCGACACAATGGCCGGGGGAAGGGAAGTAGTGAAGATGAAACCAGGGGCGTAGGATCGAATCATGTCAACAAGCGGGGCGGATGCAGCAATGTATCCACCAACAACACCGTAGGCTTTGCCGAGTGTGCCAGTGATAATGTCAATGTCATCCATGGCGCCAATGTACTCGGCGACACCGCCACCGGTAGCACCGTACATGCCGACGGCGTGCACCTCATCCAAAAAGGTCAATGCATTGTACTTTTTCGCCAGAGCAATGATTTCCTTGATGGGACCAATGGATCCACACATGGAGTATACTGATTCAAAGGCAATGAGTTTGGGTACGTTAATGTCGACAGACTGTAAGAGGGATTCAAGATGAGCAACGTCGTTGTGGCGAAAAATGCGCTTTTGGGCGCCCGAGTGGCGAATGCCCTGAATCATAGAAGCATGGTTGGACGAGTCGGAAAAGATGACGCAACCGGGCATTTTGCCCGCCAGAGTCGACAGGGTAGCATCATTAGCAACAAAGCAAGAGGAAAAGACGAGGGCGGCGGGTTTCTTGTGCAAAGCTGCTAGTTCCTGCTCCAGCGACAAATGAAGCTGGGCATTTCCGGCAATGTTCCGTGTGCCACCGGCACCTGCACCGTACTTGTCAAGCGTATCCTTCATGGACTGAACCACCCGGGGATGCTTGCTCATGCCGAGATAATCGTTTGAGCACCAGACTGTGACGTGCTCGCCAGCGGCCGTGTGGGCGGTGGGAAAGAGCTGGGCCAGACGATTAATGTTGTTAAAGTAACGGTAACTCTTGTCCTTGTGCTTCTTGTCCAACTCTGTTTTGTAGAAACCTTCATAATCAAAGGGTTTGCCATCTTTGTGCGCAAGATGAGCTGGGGTCAATTTGTCGGCAATCGAAGCTGCTCGCTTGGGAGGAGGGCTAGTGGCATCCTTAAAAGGAGCAGCAGTGGGAGTCGGCGGGACAGTCTGACGATGCTGGGACGCAGCGGGGCATCGAGCAGCGGCCGCGGCATCTACGCCAGTAGTGGGCGGATGAGGCGAGGGGGCACGGGGCGGAACAGCCGAGACGCGGTCCACGACGGCAGCATAGGGGCAAACCGAGGACGAGTGCATCGACTTGCGGTTTCCAGCAGCAGCGCTTGCGGGGGACTTTTTGGCCGACTGAACAGCGAGAGCCTTGCCCATGACGGGACATTGTTGGGCGGACGCAAAAAGGGCCGAAGTCGGCTGGCCGGCAGAGGAGCGGGCGGGGACAGTCGACAGCTTGCGCAGCGCCGAGGCGGGTGTGCGAGCCAGGAACGGGCAGGATCTAGCTCGGGAGACGTTGGAGAGCAGCGCTTCCATGTTCTTATTTCTTTAGGTGGGTGAAGTGGATGTCGATTCAAATCTGCACAGGAGACAAAAGTTAGCTAAGCTGTCTTTCATAACCGGGGTGGTGCCCGTCAATTGCCTCATGCCTGCAACAACGTACCAGTAGCAAACTTTTGTAGCTAGATTTGAGTGGTAAAAGGCCAGTGGGAATCCGCAAGAGCCGGTGTTCTTTAAGTAAAGATTGCACAGGGAGAGATGGGGGAAAAAGAAGATGGCGGTGGAAATGGGCAGCCAGCGACGGGCGGAAAAAGTCCCGTGGCAAACCTGAATCCCCGAGCCCTAGCTCGTCCTTGCCATGGCCGCAGTTTCGTGCGCCCTTGGGCCACCGGCCGTTTTTATATTGCAAACCTTAGCTCACTGAGAACTCACTGAGAACTCAGGCCAAGAGTAGGTCTACTACTACTGGATAGATATCTACAGCTAAAGGGAGAGGCTACATGTACATATTGTGTAGGCTTTCATTTTTGCCGTGTCCCGACTTTGGTCCCTCTGGACTCTCTATTGTGCCGAGCAGAACCACTGCTTGACAGGACATAGCTCAGTCGAGATCTGCCCCACACCACTGCAGAGAGCCATGCCAAGATCCAAGAAACGGCCAAGGATCTACTCGTACTTTTTCGTACATGTACTGGTGGGGTCGAACGGAAATTCTTGAAACACGCTGGGCACATCCAACACGCGTTGGGAACATCTCTGATTCCATCTTTAGGTATTGAGAGAGGCCATCAGTTATAAAGACTATATACAGGTACGAACACCAACAGACTCTATCTTGTTTGCCTTCTCAGGAAACCTCATCAAAATCATCCGCGTCATGCTCTTCCAATAATTGCTGCACATCCCAAGTAGACTCCTTGGCATGAGCGCATGCAGCAGGCATAATGGAGAAAGAATCGGGCTGGACTGTACAATGTTTATATATAAGCCATTTTTGTGTTGGTGGGGATAGAGAGACATAACTCACACTCGTCCGGGTGCTGGAAAAACTCGGCGCAGTAATTGTCGTCCGTGTCTTTACCTAGTTGCTTTGCTGTCCCTTGTGATGTCTTTGCTGTTGTTTTGGCTGCTTGTTTGATTTGAGTCGGAGTAGTAGTAGTAGTGTCTGACATGTCTCTGGTTTGCTGTCTGTCCAGCTTGCTGCAAACATCAGCAGTTTACATCCCAAGAAATGAACCTTTTGTTGACGTGACGAGACAAGGGTCGTCGGACACACTCTTCTGACCAGGGGCTTGCCGGCAGTAGTTTTTACATGTAATTTGAGCACTCAGCGTAAAGACACAGCGACACCATGTTTAATCTCATTGCATTGCAAAAATGGTACGCTATCGGGAGTTGGGAATTTTTGATGAAGCTAGTAATAGAAGGGTGTGATGATCTTAGTACTGCTGATGAAAAAATTATGATGGAGAAATTAAAGGTCGTCTATTTTAACAAGTAAATTGATCAGATGGCCGTGGGAAGAAATTTGAGTGATTTGCGGATATGAAAGAAAAATGTGAGCATGGGTGATGTATTTGATATTTTGAATACGGTAGTTTCTATCTTAAGATGGAGGTATCTACAAGTGTATTGGAAAATTTGAAAGAATTGTAAGGTCAAGGTAAACCACTACGGGGCCCTGAACTGTAAATCGCCCCCCCAAACTCATTCCTGCGTTGAGGGGATATGTTTGAGAAAGACCTCGATCAAGTTTCCCAGATGTGCTGGTTCAATGCCCCCATTCCAGCACTCTTCTTTCGAAATCGCGGTAGGTCCAGAAGGTTCTCATCCTTGATCCCATCTGGGTACAACAGATGGAAGACGGCTCTCTTCCTCAAATCATTGGTCCGCCACGTACTGGCATTCTTCGAAACAAAGGCAGTCGCGGGAAATGAATTCATTTCTGCATCCAAAAAAAAGATGTAAGTATTCACACCCGGCCCAGAGTCCCTTGCTTCATTCAAGATAAATAGGAGCCATGACAGGACTTGCCCTACCTCCCCGCGGTCTACACTGTTTCCGACGACAAGTCTAGGTACACTGGCCCACTCTTTTCCCTCCGGAGGGAACCGTCGCCGTCCAAATTCCCATGTTTCGCCATGGGTGCGGACATAATACACTACTTCCTCCCCGTCTTGCCTCCTAGATTGCGATTTGTGTGGACGTCGCGGTGGGACCAGAATGTTTTGACAAAGTGTTAGACGGCCCGCTTCCTGACGTCGTTGCTTCGCCAGGTACTGGCATTTGCAAGTTCCAACTCCGGCCCGGGACAATGCATTAAAGTCTGCAACACGAAAAAGATGTGAGTATTGACACTTTGCATAAAAAGAGACGCTAGATTGAAGCTGACCTGAGACCAACCTAAAGCAACTGGCTGATCGTGCGGCCTTTACTCTCTGATTTCGCATGAGGTCCAGAGGCTCGTTCACCCGCTCCGCCGTAGCCAAAGTCGTCTGGCGCTGTCACGAGCGAGTGACAGGGAGAGTCGAAGGGAGGCCAAGAGAAAATGGTTCGGATCGTGAGTCGGCGGGCAGTCGGGATTCGATTTTCATCCTCTCTCGCTCCCTGGCGAATCACCGACTCCCTGACTCCCTGGCGGCGTTGGTTGGAGGTGTAGCGGAAGGTGGTGCCACTACGGTTCTTGGCAGAAGAAGAGCAGATCGAGCTTGTTTGGGCCGATGACGACGAGGTTGGCTGCTGTTTGACAAGTAGGAAGACAACTACCCCGTCAATTTGTCGAAATTTTGACAGGTGTGTGTCGTGATAATCTCGGCTTTTGACCCTCGTGTTCCTCTGGCGATCCAGCAGCTCATCGTCGAACCAGGCATAAACCCCCACTGGCTGATTGAGAGATGCGGATGAAGTTGTGATAGCAAGTGTGCGAAGGGACGTGTCAGGACGGCCGGGCGGCCACCCCGGCTTTTATATATAGGACATTTTCCCACGGCACACATGAAGTCAGGCTCCAAGCGCTTGCCGTAGCAGATGGAAACTATAGAGAGAAATAATGGAAAAAAACTGGGTTGTTGAGAGAAGTTACGTTAGCATAGACGGTCTCATATCCCTCATAGGCGTTGAGGAAAAGCCTGTCCATTGAAAAAGCTTCGCATGATTTGGAGCGTTGAATTAGCGTGGGGGTAACTTTCTCACGGTTCTCGCAGTGCCTCAGTCGCACGGTCAATGGCAATTTGCACCTTCGGAATATAATGCAAGCTCAATTGTCAAGTGCGACAAACAAAAAAAGTGACCAGCGCCATCATCAATGAATTGGGTTATGGTACATAAGATTAAGGGAGAAAGAAAAAACTATCTACAGCTTAATCTCACGGGCAGCCTTGGCCTCAATAGCAGCAGTCTTGTTGTTGGACTTGAAACCCATGATACCTCCACCCCAGGTCTTGCGGTGCTCCTCGTACTTGTCGTTGTAGTTGGCCTTGACGGCACCGACAAGAGCGGCGAGTTCGTGCTTGTCCTCAGCCTTGACTTCAGTCAGAGCAAGAGCGGTGGCAGTCTTCTTGTGGACGACCGTGCCGAGACGGGACTTGGACTTGACAATGCAGTATGGGACTCCCATCTTGCGGCAAAGAGCGGGCAGCCAGATGACAATCTCGATAGGGTCAACATCGTGGGCAATGACAACGAGCTGAGCCTTCTTGGCCTCAACGAGAGCGGTGATGTGGTTGATACCGTACTTGACGAGGACAGGCTTCTTTCCCTGGTCAACCTTGTTTCCGGCGGCAACGGCCTCAGCAGCGGCGGTCAAACGGCCCTTCTTCTCGACCTTGGACTCGGGGCGGTACTTGTTGAGGAGCTTGAACAGCTGAGTGGCTGTAGAATGAAGTAGGATTAAAAAAATGAAATCAGCGAAGTAGGACATCAATAGGGACTCACCAGTGTTCTTGTCAACAGTCTTGGTGAACTGGTTGATTGCTGGGGGAACCTTCAAACGCTGCTGAAGAATAGCCTTCTGGCGCTGAAGACGGACATACTGGGGCCACTTGACGAAACGGCTCAAGTCGCGCTTGGGCTGGATGTCCTGACCTACGGTAAAGTATGTCAACCACCGAGTTCCATAGGTAATCAAGTCCTAAAAACCTACCGATGGCAAAGTTGCGGGGACGCTTCTCAATCAAAGGGTTTTTGACCTTCTTGGAGACAGCACCCTTAGCAGCGTAAGGGGCTGGGGCGGGCTTCTTTGCGGACTTGCTGACGGCCTTAGGCTGATAAGAGTCAAAGGGAAAGAGACGGGGTTAGATGGGCCAGAAAGGGTCATCAGAGCTTTTCTCTACAAAGAGAGAAAAAACTCCTAGGTGTCATCAGAGCATTCTTGGCTTACTGCTTTTAACGTCTCTTCTGATGGTTTGACCCGCCAAAAAAGAACGATAAAAGAGCGGACCGCAAATACTCCTAAAATTGGCCCAGAATGCAGCACAAAGTAGTCGCAAGCTTTTCTCTCGCCGAATCCTGCTTTCCCAAGGGCCTGAGCCAAAAGTACTAGCAGAGAGTCTCCGACATGAGCATTCGCCATTGAGCTACAGGGTGCGCCTCAACGCTCGTCGTCGTCCATCGGGTTCGTTGACGAGGTTGCTTCTCTGGATGTACTGGCGATTCGGACGGATGGATGGATGCATCTACTCACCATGATGAATGTTCTGCTGCTCCGGGATGGATGATCGAGGAGATGGCGGGTGTAAAGTCAAAGGAAGGAATCCGCGTCGCCGGCCGATTTGGGGTCTTGGCCATCCCAGCTAGAGGGTGGCACAGCCATGCCAAGGGCGGACTTTTCGTCTTTGACTGGGCACCTCCAACCAGAGATCATCCAATGAACCCAAGGGAGATGGGTTTTACGAGATCCAACTGAGTATCATTCTTGCCTGCTGCTGCAGAGTTGTCGTGGAGTAGGCCTGTGGCTGCTTAAACCGGAGCAGGACTAGTCTGACATGTCGTAAATAATGCGGGTCCTTGGCACTCTTTGCAACATGCAAGCTTGCATGCGACATAATTTGATATGGTAAACATTCTAAGGCTACAAAAAGTATTGTCCAAGTTCCTGGCTGTAAGGAAATGCTGCCATGATTGTGGTCCAGAAATGTCAAAACGCGTGCCTGCCTACGTCCAGTTTCCTTAGCATTTCCCAGCATTTCCACCATGATGCTTCTCCAGTTCTTCAAAAATTGCTAACAAGTAACCCGCGTAAGCAAAGATGGCGGCCTTGGCCCGTTCTGATTACCACTCCCCGAATTTCGATAGATATGCTCCGCATTCCCTTGCTTGGCATAACCACCTAGAGTTGACTCTATCGCCTATGCAAATTTCGTTTTCCCATTGTACCCATCTTGTTTGTCTTTGAACACGCAAAAGATCTTCTCAGGATGATCCCCACGCAAACAGTAGCCAACATAAGCTCCTCTTCTACGGGGAACAAACGGGCGACGAATGCGAGCCAGTCGTCTCTGATTTGTTGATATCTGTCTTCTTGTGATTTGAAGTAGTCATATCCGACTGTTCTGGTGATAAGAACGTCCCTAGTGTACGGTTTCAACTGGCCATCTGTTAAATCAATATAGCCATTAGCACAACCAATTTTTGTTAGGATCCTTGTCACAGCGTTCGAGAAAAGTTGAATCGTAGATTTCGGTCTTGAAGCAAGCAATACGATGCCAAAGATGGGATAATACACATGAGCCCACTGCTGCGCTAACCTGCAGATTCCCACCGTTCGTTAGACTCAATCTCAACATAAGGTTGGCCTATCTTACCCTGCTTCTTTCTGCCCTGCAATTGCGCTCAAGAATTGAACATGAATAGCTAACCCAACATGCTGTACTTTTGCGCATCCAGGCTATATATAGTTTGAGAAGCGATAACCATGGGAACGAACTATTTGTAGAGAAGAAAGCGGAGGGAGAACGACATTATAGCTAGAGAGAAAGTGGGAAGAAGGAAGAGGCACAGCCATGTATGCACTTGGACGATGCGAGTTCGAGAGGTCTGCATCTGGAGCATAGGAAGTTTATCCTTGACCATTTTCCCAACAGCTCACCCGCATTTCAATCCTGCGAAACATTGAGCCAGTCCCTGACGGTTGCAATAGAATCGGCCTTTTGCACATCCATCCTCCGAGCGTTGCGATCCCTGCGGAGATGCTTGGACACCGCTCTTTGCTGATCTAGCTCTCCTTTCAGCTGAAAAATCAGCTCAAGAACGTCGTTGTAATCATCCACTTCCTCCCATGAGGATGGCAAGGGCGGATCCACACTCACAAACTGCGAAATTATTTGGTCCAATGAGGCTGCCCGCCCAGAGTGTCAATCTGTTGGCTGCAAAAAGAGGGGTGGAATCAGCATCTTCAAGTTTCTTCTGTCGAAAAAGAAATGGCTACCGATAAGGTGTATCGCAAAGCATTTTTGAGCTCTGCGACATTGGTAATGGGTGCATCCAAGAGTCCGCCAATCTTGCCTTGACACCATGGATGGCTTCGTCAAACAACTTGGTGGTGTCTTCCACCGTGTGTTTGTGCATTGCTGCGCTGCCTTTCTGAACCGTTCCGCCACTCGACTCTAGATACAGAAACTCGTGGCCATCTACCTTGGCGAAACCTATGACATCAATATTGAAGGTCATTGGCTTCTCTGATTGCCAGCTGGCCCTTTGAAGTTCCTTCACCGCATTTGAGGCCTTCTCGATCCATGCGAATGTCAACGTCCCGAAAGTTTGTTCCAGGTGATTGAGCATCGGCCCCAACCTTGTTACAATGAACTTTCGTTCAGCGCTGTCCGGGAATGGCCGGAACCTAACCGCCGACCAAAAGTCAAACAGCACCGCGGTCGCAAAGTGCATCTCTTGGGACTTGGTGACCTCTGCGGTGGGGAAGAAGGGCTTTGGAACTGCAACTTTGCGCACCTTTCCGCACTTCTTGGGCACATGATCGTACTGGTGCTCGGTCGATCCGCACCCGGTACAGCGACGCTTCTTGGGCGGCTGGGAAGCGTCCAAAGCAAGATCGGACGCGTCAGCAATCCCGGCACCTTCCACCGACACAGAGCAAGCAAATCGGCCATAGGGTCATCGGCATCCTTGCTGAAGTCGATTAACTCGTCGTCGGACTCTGGATCGGACTCAGGAATGGGCTGGTCTCCTGGCGCGGTTGGCACCTCTTCCGTATCCTCCCCATCCTCAGCAACGCCCAAGTCCTCCCCACCGCTGTGAATCCGGGGCTCTTGCCACTGGTTTCGCGCTTTCCCAATACCTTGCTTCTGCTCGGGTTCCTTGGCGCCGGCAATAGCGGGGTCAATGATGTTGTCTTGCGGCTCGTCAACCAAGTACCATCGTTTGTCCAAGAGCCTGTAGCTGAGGTTTTGTTTGTTCTCCAGGATCTTCAGGACCTCATCATCCTCATGCCGGCTGCTGTCAGGGCTGCTGTACTGTGCGGATGCGTGGTCGTAGAGTTTGTCTGCATTGAATCGGAGCAGGACTTTGCAACATGCAGACTTGCATGCGACATAATTCGACATAATAAACATTCTAAGGCTACAAAAAGTCTTGTCCAAGTTCCTGGCTGTAAGGAAATGCTGCCATGATTGTGGTTGAATGTGGAAGGAATGTGGTCCAGAAATGTCAAAAACGCGTGCTTGCCCTGCTGGACATCTCAACATTACCCGTAAGACGGATGAGCTCTAGGAAGGCCCGGTGGATGTGATTATGCCGTTCCCACGGCAACGAGTCTCTGTTGGTGTAATCTAATATAACTATAAATGCTATAGAAAAGACTATAATAGTGTCCCGTTCACCCTCCCGTTTCCCTTTGCCGTTGAAGAGCAGGTAGATCCTAGTAGTGGTGGGTTGAGCGACTTGAATATGGTCGTGGGAGGGAATCACATCCACCGGGCCTTCCTAGAGCTCATCCGTCTTACGGATAGACTTCATAAATTCGTCCATCCTTGGACAGATTTCGCTCTGCAGAAGGCCCGGTGTCAGTGATAGTTCGTAGATCCGGCCAGAATGGCATGTTCCACATCCCCGGACTCATCGATCTGTCGGCCCGAATGGCTGAGGGGCGGGACCGGTGGGTGTTGCGGTACCTCGCGCAGGTAGTGACGGTAAAACGTGCGGCTACGTCACTCCAGTTTGCCGCGGCAAACACCCTATCGATGGCGGCACCGCGGAGCCATGCGGCGGAAGAAGATACCCCGCGGATAGAGTGGGGCGGCGCCGCAATAATTTCTCGAATCCAGTTGGCAATTGTGTCTCCGGAGGCTTCCCGGTATGGGGCCCGAGTAATCAAGAAAATGTGCGAGGTCGGATGGGGTGTCGGGCGGCGGTCCTCAGTACGACGGAGAAGGAGGAATAGGTGGTGTACCGGGCATATCCGAATATCCGCCGGCCACGCGCGCAAGTAGCGTCGTTTCTCGAGTCCTTCTTTCACCTTAAATGCTTGAAAATGGACCCCCTCTAAGGCCTCGTCTAACGGCCACGTCCTCCAATCAGGCTCCGATGTGGCTCGAATTTTGTTGCGCGGTTGAAAGCGCATCCCCTCATACAAAATCCTTGCCACGTCCGATCGTGGGCGCCACAGTGAGCAAAGACTCACTAAAAACGCTGTCCGTTTTGTCAATACATCCAGCGGTAAGTCTTGTGGTAGTGGTGAAGTCCGCAAGTGGTCCAAAATTATCATGGGGTCCCAAGTTGGCGGAGGAAGCCGCGGGCGCGCGGTTCGATCCTGTAGTCGGCGTAGGAGATCGGTCATGGTGGGCGTCCGCCCCAGCTGCGGTCGCGTCGGGTGAAGACGCAGCCAGGTAGAGGATATGGTGCTCGAGTAGTTACGCAGGGAGTTGAATGTGTGCGTATTCGCCATATCCATCAAGAAATTGACCGCGACAGGGACATCGTATTTGCTTGGATCGTGCCCCTTCTCGAGGCACCAAGCACTGTATTTGCCCCAATTCGAGTCCTTGTTCCGTCTAGTCTTTGGCCTAACCTCCTCTGAGAGAAGGGCTGCGGCGGCGGGCGAGAGGCCCTCGTGTAATTTGGCCGCCCGGATAAGTTCCATGCGACGGAGTCCCAACTGGCGGGACCCACTCCTTGTGCGAATCCCTGTTGTACCGGTCGGAACAAGCTGTGGTGAGCCTTGATCACTAGGGGCGGCGCTACGCTCAGGCGCAAGAGCTCCGGCCAGCGGGGAGTTATCAGTACCAGTTCCCGCACGCGTTGTTGTTGGAGAATACGGAGGACGTCCGGGATGAGGATCCACGGTGGATTGGCGTACGCTCCCGTAGTTGGCCATTTCTGGGCCAGGGCGTCCGTGCCTTCCGCTTCCGGATCTGGGCGCCAGCTGAAGAATCGGGGACACTGGCGGTTCAGGCGGTCGGCAAAAAGATCGATCGTTCGAGTTCCGTATACTGCTTGAATCGTCTGGAATGCGACAGGGTGGAGTTGCCATGCGTTCCTGTCCCAAGTTATTCGACTCAAGCGATCCGCGTGAACGTTCTCCTTCCCGGGAATGAACTGAGCTATCAGTCGAATGTTCCGTTCCATGCAGATCGTGCCGATCTGTTTCGCAATGCCTAGTAAGAGCGGGGACCGGGTACCCCCTTGGTTGTTGACGTACGCTAGCGCCGTCGTGTTGTCTGTTCTCAGACGGACTGTTTTTCCGCGCCATTGTTCCCGGTGAATCTGTAGCGCGAACAAGATTGTCTTCAGCTCTCGGTAGTTCG
The DNA here is from genome assembly GCA_025602905.1 of Phlyctochytrium arcticum. Lineage (NCBI taxonomy): Eukaryota > Fungi > Chytridiomycota > Chytridiomycetes > Chytridiales > Chytridiaceae > Phlyctochytrium > Phlyctochytrium arcticum. The sequence goes on along the minus strand of JAHLKI010000028.1, from coordinate 251,027 downwards.
AACTCTGTTGGCGCTCCCATATCGACCAAAATCCGCTGGTCTCCTGGTTCGTGGAATTGGTGAATCCCCATGCGCGACTGGACGCGTCGGTCGTAGTTGTCAGCGTCTCGTCCGTCGCCTGTGGAATGATGCATTCTCCGTTCCAAGTCCGTAGTGAATCGCGCCACCACGTTAGTTCCGTGAGAGCCTCTTTGCTCAGTAGTATCGACGCGTCCCAGCGGCCCTCTTTCCGTAAGCCACGATTCTGCTCCCGTTGCAAGTGACGGAGCTGGAGCAGCGCGGGGCGGGGCGGACCGCCTGCGCCGTACTGTTGAGCACCCCAATCAGCGACGCCAGGCGGCGGACCGTCATTTCCTGGTTTAGAATTGCTTGGTCGGTCATTCTCCGGATGGACCGGACCTTGTCTTTGGGCAGCGTCAACGTCATATTCCTCGAGTTGACCTGGAATCCGAGGAGTTGGATGGTCTCGGTTGGTTGTAGAACCGATTTGGCCAGGTTGATGGTGAAACCCAACCGCAACAGCTGTGACGTCACCTCCTCGAGTGCCGTCGTTGTTTCCTCCTTGGTCCGTCCGAGTATCAGTATGTCGTCGAGGTAAAACACTAGGCGGATCCCCTTCTCGCGCAGGGGTGTCAGTGCTGCTCGCATCAGCTTGGAGAATATCCGCGGTGCGTTGCTCAGTCCGAACGGTAAAACGCAGAATTGGTAGATCTTTCCCCGCCACTCGAACGACACGAACCGACGAGCAGCTGCGTGAAGGGCGAGGGCATTGTAAGCGTCCTTCAAGTCCAATTTGACCATCTTGTCCCCCGGGCGGATCAAACCCCGAAGGGTAGACATTCCTTCCATCTTGAAGTGATTGTATGGGATGTGCGCATTCACGTGTCGGACATCCAAGCACGGACGTGCTTTCCCGTTCGGCTGGTGCACTACGAACAAGTTTGAGAGAGTGCATTGCGGTCGCTCCTCGGGGTCTTGGATCTCCACTATTGCCTTCGTGTCCAGCCACTCCTTGATCTGGCTGTCGAGAATCATTTGATCGTTCATTGCCAGACGAAACTTTTGTGAGCGTGAGCGAATCTTTGTATGGGGTGGAATTTCGATTGACACTCCCTCCCGAATCATCCTGCTGGCCCAAGGGGCAACTCCGCTGTCCTGCCATTGCTGCCAGCACCGCTGTGTCCCCCGTGGGGTCAGCTCTGGTCTGAGCGGCCATCGCTTCGCCCCTTGCGAAGTCGCTCGTTCCAGTGTGGCTATCAATTGGCTGTCGGGTTCCCGTTCTGGAATTGGTTGGTGTTTTGGTACTGTTGGTTGGTTTAGCCACGGCCCCGGCCGCGGCCCCTGTCGTTTCCCTGACCTCGATATCCTCCACGGGGTCGGTGTGGTTGCTGCGGGCGTCTAGCATCGGTAGGCGCACGGTTTCGATTGGCAGCGAGGGAGAGAACCTGTTGTGTGTTCCGTCTCTCGTTTGCTTGGCGCCAGGTTTGGACCAGGTCGTCGCCAAAAAGCCAACGGTTGTGGAGCGGCTCTTTGTCTCCTGCGTCTTTGATTTCGGCGGGCATCTTAGCTCCGGAGATGAACGCTTTGCGGCGCTTGAAGCGGGTGGTGGCTTTGAGGTGCGCTGTGTAAGTGACTTGGTGTTCCAACGAACGGGCCAAGTCTTCTGCCCTAGCGAGTAATTGGTCGCCATCGAGAGGTTCTCCGGTCTCTCGACTGTCTTTGAGGAATTTGACGAGCGTGTTAGCTTTCCAGAGGAGGATTGCTTCGTTACGTGCGGTGACTCCGAAATCTCGTTCTGTATCCGCATACTGCTTGTCGAGCTTGCCCACTGGATGTTCAACGCGTTTCCCTTTGAGATCTGCAAGGGCTGGATCGAGCTCGGCTGACTTGCAGAAGCCTCCTCGAGGTTCTCGTTGTTTACGCAAAATACGCCGAGTGTAGTAGCGAGAAAGGCGGGCGTCGCTTTCGTCGTCGGGAGCCAGGATCTTGCGAGTTTCTTCGGGTAGATCCCATTGTCCAGCTTTAAAGGCTTCGGCGGCGTGGGTAGGTGGTTCTTCGTCTGAGCTAGAACCATCGGAGTCGTCGTCATTCTCCGAGTCCCAAGGATTGAGTCTATACTTAGCTTTCTTGGGAGGAGTGTTGGTATTCTGTTGGGGAGCCATGATCGTACGCAGGGCGTCCACTGAGATCCCGAGGCCTGCCAGCGTATTGTGCAAGGCCTCGACTTCGTTAGTTTGAGTAGGAGCATTTTCAGCCATAGGTGAAGGTTGTTTAGTTGATGGGTCGTAGTCAGTTTTGTGTTAGAGCTTGTCGATGTTGCCAGACTCGCTGCTCTGAAAACGGCAAAGGGAAACGGGAGGGTGAACGGGACACTATTATAGTCTTTTCTATAGCATTTATAGTTATATTAGATTACACCAACAGAGACTCGTTGCCGTGGGAACGGCATAATCACATCCACCGGGCCTTCCTCAGCGCAACCCGAGTTTTACAATAGGGAGGCACAGTCATTGTAGCATTAAGTAAGCTGATCCGACCTGGCCGTTTTACTGTACGTTTTTGCAAAACATTCGTTCACCATCTGTCCATTTCCACGCGATCTTTTGCACTACACACCTCCAGTAAACTCTCGAAACTCACCTCAACCGGTATGGGAAGGAGACTCTGTGACTTTATCCGAACCTTTTCTGACAGGATCTTTAGTATTCCGACGCGCAAGTGACAGCATGCCGCCGAAGAGGAAGGTGAGATGGGCATCTTGATCAACTTGAACATCAAGCGCCGCTACAGTCTACTGATCGTAATTCCTTCGTCATTTGCCTTTTTTCTTGAACCTCGGAAATCCTCAGGCTGTAGGCTCACGCGTTTGGTTCTATGAAGTGCCTGGAAGAAAGAACGGCAAGTGGTACTTTATACCCGGCTGTTTTGGTTGTGGGACCAAGAACTCCTCACGATTTTACAAGTTTGGATATGACGAGCTTGGTAAGCTGGCGATGAATGGTGTGAAGCCTCAGCTTGCGCGTAGGGCCGCTGCCCCGTATGCCTGCGAAGGGTGTCGATCTCGATGGTATAAATACGGATTCTTCCGACCTGTGGAAAGTGTACCAGATGAATCGCCGGAAGCAAATGCAGATGAGGATGAAGCCGTAGTCATAATGGTTGATCATGATGAGCCGGAGAACTTGGATGCCATCACCATTATCACTCCTTCGAAACCGGATGAAGAGGATCCCGCAACGGTCAATGACTTGAATAAAGCCATGTTGGACTTTATCAAACGTCCTTTCGACGGGAATCCCTTTGTCGATGTCGATGGATTCATTGCGGCATACCCACGTCTGTACGAGCTCAAGGCCACCTCGATTGGCTTCAAGGACACACCACTTCAATCCGTGCTCTACAGGGACCGCATGAAGAGAAAAATTATTTTTTCCATCTGCTATGAAGCCCATACCATGGATAGGAGGTGCGACTATATCAAACGAATCGTTGGACGGCAGATGATCGGTCAGTCATATACCCTGCAGCGATACTTTTCGAGAGTAGGGATCTGCTACAATCCTTCAAAGTCGGTTGCCCGTTCAAACGATCTAATCCTGGAGTCGCAAGAAGCCGTGGTGAAGGACATTCTCCAAACAAACCCCCTTCTTGTAGTCACGATTGACGATTTTCACTGGTGTCAGATTCGCGCCATACCAAGCACAGCTAATGCGCCAGGCAAGTTTACGAGCGCAAGAACAACTGCCAACTATGCAGTGAAGCTTCATCGAGACCTCAAACCACTTCCCCCTGGTATTGGAAGTTTGAATGCCTCTCTCCTGCAGGACGTGTCGTGGATCCCCCAGGTCATCGAAGGCCCCGGAAGCGAAAGCTATGCCAAGTTGCGCAATGGCGAAGTTCTCTCCAAGAAAATGTATGCTTATAGCATGGCAACGAAGGCGGCATCTCAGGAAGACTTCCATATTATCGGGAGCGATAATAATCCCATGAAGTCAGCTGATGACCTTAAGCCCGTCATGGACAACATAGAGGCTTTTCTGTCCAAAGTAGGCTATCCTGGCGAGGATCTTGCACACAAACAGTCCTTTGTGCTGGCCGGGGATTTTTACGTATGGATGTACGTCAACAAGCTGCTCAGATCCCCAAAGTACCAGGCTTTACAACCACATGTACTGGCAGTACCCGACTTGATGCATGTATCACTCAACTCTCAAGAGGCCATCCTCATACATGCTTGGACGCTGATTCATCCCCTCTGCATTGCTGGGTACCCCGAGATTGAGAACACCACGCCAATCAAGATGCGACCTAAACGCAGAACAGCTATGCTGGCCCTTGCCATGACCGCATGGCAAGAATGTCGAGAGGAACTTCTAAAAACCTACAAGTTGGCGGCCAATCATCCTGACGCTACACCCGTCCGCAAGGCTATGATCGATGCCATCTTGTGGGTTTTTGAGGAGGCTATTCCTCTTTCCGTGGACTGCCCATACTTGTTAGCCAGCGGTGATCTTCGTCAGATCAACATGTGTCTGCAGCGCCTCTTCCCATTGTTCACCCGTCTGGAGAAGAAGAATTACGTGAACATTATCCTATTCCAGCTCGCCCTCTTGGAGAAATTGCCGGCCCACCTCCCACAGGATGTCCTCGTCTCTGTCCTATTCTCCACGTTTTCCAGCGAAGACCTAGAGGTCTTTCATTCCATCCTTCGCGCTGCTATCCGCTTTTATGATACCCACGATCAAGTGACCCGGAAAGCGTTCCTTATCACAGCCATGAGGGGGGAATCTGCCCTCAAGCAGCTGGCAGAGATGACTGAACGCGAATTCCAGCTTCGCGGACTTCCGATCCCGACGGATGATCATGACAATGATGAAGAAGATGATGATGAGAAGTCCAGTGCACCGCTTCCCTTGGAGAAGGCGATGGACGATGTTGTTCCCAGAATGGTTTCTCATCTGAAAGATCTTTTTTCTACCCTTCTATCCTTCTCGTTTGACGTAAAAGGACAAACTGGAAAGTTGTCGTATTGGTCCAATGTGCCCCACTACAACCTTGTGGTAAGGCCTCCCCCTCCACCCAGCCCAAATTCTCCTCTTCCATCCCCATCAAGTCCTCCAGTTCAATCCCCTCCCTCCTCTTCATCGTTACCAACACCAGGGTCCAGTCCAGCAAGAAATGCAAACAAGGAAAATCCCGACAAGATCATAGTTACCCTTCGAGAAAGCTTGGTCGCAATCCCTCTGAAGCGTCAGACGTATGTTAATCTTGGAAAGCACGTCAATATTGTCGATTATCAATCTGTGCCGAAGCCATCGTCTAAATCCCCTCTTGGCGACATCACCAATGGGCCAGCGAAGCCATCAGCCAAAGCCCAGAAGACGCGGGATTTCTTAAACACGAATTCGTTGACAGGAGATCGTGCAGGCTGCGGATGCCTAACAGATGATTGCAAGTGCCCCAGCATGTTTCAGTGGATTGCCAAGCAATCGCTGACCAACTTTTGGAAGAACATTGACAAGGTTCCAGCGCGTGATGTTGAAGGTGCGTAAAGACAGGGTACTCGCCTGCCCCTCAGGCGCTGGTTGCGCCGCTACACCATGAACAATTACTCACTTTCTTACAAACATTGTCTAGATTGAGATATCTCAGCCTCACATCGATGCGTTCTGCGTTTGACGTTTGGGGTCCATTTCCATACCCCATGACAATCTCATGCTGTCGGTTTGTAGGGCGTAGTTTGCACCTATTACACAGTTTGGCGCGGTGAACATCCTCCCACTTATATTTTATCATATGTTCGATCATTTCATTCACTTCTTAGCACTCTTTTACATTAGAATTTACATCAGTATAGCACCCATCAGTTGTCGCGGAAATCGTTCGGACCGTCGGACATTGCTTACGTAAATTTTTGGCGGGAAAATCTCGGGTTGCGCTGAGGGGCCTTCTGCAGAGCGAAATCTGTCCAAGGATGGACGAATTTATGAAGTCTATTCGAAGGATATACCACTAGGCGAAAAGCTGAGGGTCCATGTTGGCCGCCCACTCCGAGGAAGAGCAACGATACCACCAGCAACAGCTTTCTGCCACCGCCAAACATGCTCCCATGCCGTCGTCTACGCTCAAGTACCAGCAGCAAGTTGCATATATCCAGCAGGATCAGCAGCAACAGCAACAACCTTCTACCCCAGTTCGCACCAACCGCACGACTGTCGTCTATGCCTCGTCCTCCACGCAGCGTCGATCGTTTGATGCTCGCAACTACAATGGTGCCCAGCACCAGTTTTCAACCCCGTCAAAACAGGCACCGCCGATAGCCGCAATGTCCGGCTACCGACCGTCTGCCGTCCTCTCCCGCGATAACAGCCGTACTGATCGTCCAGGATCCGTCAATGGTTCGATTGATACCCCTGTTCCCGATAGAAGCTATAGCGGAATCATGTCCCCGGACAATGGATCCGAATCTGAATTTGTGGATGATGACTTCAAGCGTCTGGTGGAAGAGTTGGACAACGAAGAATTTGCGCATAATCAGCAGCAAGCAACAACTGTGGGTGGCGACGGGCGTGGTCAGGCCAATGAGGCGAGAGTAGATGGCGGCGGCGGTACACCAAATCATATAAATCAGGCAATTGGGGCAGAACACTTTATTGAGCAAGAGCCTGTCCCGGATTTTCATGATCAGGATGACGATGATGATGACCATCTCGAAGAAAACTACCAAACCCCTGTCGGCAACGGTTCCAGGAATGGGTCGATGGACATGGACGACATTGAGGGCGACCACAGCACGGAGGATCTACCGATGCAATACCTGAATGCCCCGTCGTTAGAATTGTTGGACGCAGAGCTGGATGATCTAGAACGCGAAGAACAGCAACGAGAACATTATTTGCATCCAGATGAAGAACAGTATCATCAACAATCACGCTTTGAGGGCTTGACAGAGTTGGAACTGACTGGTATTGAGCTAAATCAGCAAGAATCTCGACCAGACTTTCCACATACTGGCACTGCCGAACCAGGATATGAACAGAGTAGTCGTCCGCTTAGTCGACAGGAGCGTACACCCGGACAGCGCCCGGATCAATTGCGCTCTCAAGAATCGAAACAAATCGATGAAGCAGATTGGTTCTATAGCCCACTGGCAACCCCCACCCCTGCGAATGTTTCATTGAGGCGGGGTTCAGCTTCAGGTAAATCTCTTTACTAAGTGCTGGCGATATTGAGAGCATTATCTGATTTTGAGTTTCCACATTGATAGACGGATATCACCATAATCCCCACTTTCCGCAAACGCGGCCCAAAAGTGCCGCAGCTGGTCGCATTTCGGAGCTGGCAGATTATGAGGAACCTCACAGACCCGCCTCTACGCATCCAACAGCAGGACCTCCTCACCTGCGTACGTACTCACCCCCGCTCAATGCGTATCTCGATGGCCATGATGCGAATACTGAAGAACAGGACGACAACGTCTTTCATGCGACTGATAACGCAATGAGTGATACCCGCGCGCGAGTACAAACTTCAACGTCCTCGAAATCATCACCTGGCCAATTCATTCATATTATGGGTGGTGAAAGAGGTTTATCTCCTACACTTGATCTTTTGGAACAGGCTCAAGATGAAGTCGCTCGTCTGCGGGCCTTGAATGATGACCTACTGCACGAAAATGAGCAGATTCGCGCCGAAAAGGATGCCATCAAAACAGATCTGGCGGTCCGTGAGCGAGAGCTGACAGAGGACTTTGACCGCGAGTTACGCGAGATGCAGCAAAAGGAGCGTACCGAGCACTATGAATTGGAACGCCAACTGGATCGCAACCAGGAGCTTGAAAACCAGGTAGCTGCCATGCGGCTGGAACTTGAACGGTCCCAAGTTGCCCAAACCCAAATGGCGTCCATTCGATCAACACTTCAGCGCGAAAAAGAACTGGATGTTTTGAATATCAAGAAAGATTTAGCAGCGCAAAAGGAACGACAACTCCAAGAACTTCGGCGAGAACTGGCCCGCGATAAGGAAAATCATTCTCGGCGACTCAAAGATGAGATGGAGAGCCAGCAAGAAAACCTGAAAATGGAAAAGGAACGTCTTGAAAAGGATGTCGCCCGGTTACGAAAGTTGCTGGAACAGCGTGATGAAGAGGTTCAAGAACTTGAGCAACGATGTAATACGCGGATGCGTAAGCCCGAAACCGAGGATTTTGAACAACAGCATAATGCATATGCCGACCAAGTCAAATTACTGGAAGACCAAGTCACCGAATTGCACCAGCGGTACGACGCTCAAATGGACTTGCTGGAACATCAACTGTTACAAGAGCGCGAGCATTCTGACGCACTCCAAAAACAAGTCAGCGAACTCTCTGCAGACCGGCAGCCCCCAGTATCCGAGCTATCTTTGAGCGAGCTTGAAAAGCATTGTCCTACTCAGCTCCGCCAACTACGGGCCTCCCTGGAATCGAACCAAGCTGCCCAACTTTCGGCTCTTGAGTCTTCGCATACCGCAGCGCTACGGGCAATGTCTGACCGTCACAGCTCCCAGCTCGCCGACGTTATGAGTCGGGCCGAGGAAGAACATGCCCAGATTGTCATGCGACAGCGGGAGGAAATACGAGCTATCACAGTCCGGTTGAAGGAGCAGTGTACGCAAGCGTACGACTTGGCGATCGCCCGGCTGAAAGAGGATATGGCACATTCCGAAAAGAAAATTCGGGAGAGATTTGAGATTGAGAAGCAGCGGTATAAGCGAGAAATGGACATGGAGATTGAGGATTTGAAGGACCTACTCAAACGGGAGAAGACCAAGAGATCTGCAACCCCTGACTGGACATTGAATGAGAGCACTGATTCGGCTGAGCGCTTGCATCGCCGAGTTCAGGAATTGATGGTTAGTTTCCCTCTTCGAATTTAAATCTTTGGTCCACCCAGCTCACAAGACTTGTTTTTTTTCAATCGCAGGAGAGCAACACTGCCCTGAAAGAAGCACTTGCTCAATCTACAGTCACTCATCAACAAGCACTTTTGGACGCTCAGCATCGTGCGGGCCGCGATCTGTCAGCGATGCTCCAGAAAATGAAGCAAAAATATCTAGAAACCCTCAAAACCATGCGTGACGATCTGGCGCGTAGTAAACGCTTGGGAATGGAGCGACTGGAAGTGGAATGGCGAAAGAGGAGAACGGCCCTGGATAAGGAATGGCAAGCAAAGTGAGTGGCTGAACGGGGTGTTTGATTGTCAAATTTTGTGTCTGATGCAAGTTTTGTTATGACAGACTGGATGAGGCGACACGCTACTATGAATCTGGCGGCACTGCATCTCGACGGCCGGCCGCAGCTTCATCAAGTAGGAGACATCCTCTGCCATCCTCGCCACCCCCGGCCCGATCGGCCCCACAAGTACCAGGTGGGGCATCCCAAGAAACAGAACCGCCTACGAAAGCGGTCTGGAAGCCGCCAGGGGCAGCAGTGCAGCCCCAGTTAGGGGCCAGTCTTTCCGGTGCGCGGACAGTCAAGCAAACGCGATTCCGGGAGGGCAGATCCTAGGCAACTTTTTTGGACCAGTTCATCCAATGGTGTTTTCTTTATCAGAGATGCACGTCAACACCCGGATTTTTGTTTTTAACTTATTCTACATCTTCACGTGTTTATTCAACATGACTTTTTCTCTTGTATCTCGCGTCGATGATCCATTGATCCTGTCCATGAATGTCGTCTGTGAATGACAACGAAAGCGTCGCTGTGTATGTGATCTATGTTCAGGGGATGGTGACCTAATTGTACATGCTGGGAGAAGAAGATGGCTATCTCATCTGTCTCGCTAACTCGCGCTCTATCTTTGGATATATGATATCCGAGGTATCGCCTTCGAAATTATGCAATATGCCTTTGGCGGAGTAGTATTCTAGCAGGGGTTTCGTAAGTTCGTGGTATTTGTCTAGGCGGTATTTGAAGGTTTCCTTTGTTTCAAATGTAAGACGCGAGAATGCTCGAAGATTGAATGGGGTAACTTACAACATTGTCGTCTGGCCGTTTGGCAAGAGGTTCGTTTGTGAGGTCATCGTAGCCGGGATTGATGGGAGGGTTATAGGACATGTTGTATGTTCGACCCTATGAATCCACAGAATCACGTTAACTGGTTGCAGTGGGCATGCTAACCGTGAGCAAGCATACGCTGGGTGGGTGTATCCATCGATCTGAATATCGCATTGCAAGTTAGGACACATTCGCTCAAAAAGATGTCAACAAAATAATCGACTGACCTATGATTCGTTGCATTATAACTGAGTAAGCAAATACCCCACATTAGTAACTGTAAAGTGTCTGATAGATTTGTAGAGGGTACCTTGTTCAGGCACATCAAGGTTGATGACCAGATCCAATGGTTGAGATAACTTTTGTAAATGATCGTCCAACGTCTCGGCTTGCTCAAGAGTGCGCGGGAAACCTGCGACATGGTGTCAGTGGGATGTCCAAGTATGGGAAGTCATAGAAGAACTGAGTGTAAATACCGTCCAGCATCCAGCTCTATTATATGAACAACTTAGCAAACTAGAAATGGCGCTCAGCAAGTGGCACTTACGCGGGATGGCAATTCGCCCAGGGCAGTGAGGATGAGCTCCACCACCAGCTCATCTGGCACGAGGGCGCCTTGTTCAATGTACTTGTGGGCTTCCATTCCTACAGATGTCTCCTCTAGAATGTTTTTCCGTAGAAGGTCGCCGCTGGATATGGGAACAATGTGAAACTTTTGGCCTATCCGTTTCGTTTGCGTGCCTTTCCCAGCACCTGGAAAATAAGTAGATGCTTAGTGAGAAGGTAAAGACATTTTGGTTGATGTTAGATACATACCAGGGCTACCCATGATCAGTGAACGCAACGGCCTCTTCGTTGTTGCTGTCGCCAAGTATCGTTGGTGCTGCCGCGTCCCTATGGCATAGATCTCGCTCGCCGCTGGCCGAGCCCGCGCCAACGTCCACCACAACGCAGTCATTGCCAGCTGCTAGTCCTCCGGCAGCCGTCAAATTGGGCCCAATCCTGGCGATAATGTCTTTGCGGTCCGTCAATGGGATCTGGTCAGGAACTTGCCAATTCCGAATCGCCCCGTTGTTCCGGGGCTTGTCATCACTTGGCGGTTCCAGTGCCCTTGTATAACTCTGGATAAAGTGCGGCGCTGTACATTCGAGTGCGCCGCCATTCCTGCTAGAATCGTTGTCCTTCGAAATTTCGCAATGGAATCCTACTGTACCATCTTGAGTTTCTCAGAGTAAAGCAACAGAAAGTAGAGAATGGCAGGGACAATCAAACGGCCCTCACGGCCAGGAAAGGTGTCTCGGCGAGCTACCCTGAGAGCCAAAGTCAAAAACCAGTCGAATTATTACCACCAGGCGCAAAACTGTTCGTTCCTCCTTTTCGCACCACTTGCATATACCTTACTAACGTATTACTATCGAATATAGTATTCAAAATCCGGGGGAGTGTCATTCCGAGAATTCTGCTTCCGTCCTTCCTGATCACAGCATGGGGTGCCGTCTGGACCGTGTTCTTCATGGTCCCGCGAGTCAATTTCCTCAAGGGATTTCTCCCTGATTCCACACTTTTGATTACCATCGTTAGTCTGGTGATGGGTTTGCTTCTGGTGTTTCGTAACAATACGGCCTATGACCGGTACTGGGAAGGTCGTCGTCTCTGGGGACAGCTGGAAACGCAGGTGCGCGTCCGAGACGTACTATGCCAGACGACTTGGCCTAACAAATCACGATAATCACTAGATTCGCAATTTGTCGCGCTTTGTATGGATTGGGGTAATTGCCCGCGATGCTCATGAAGCTATGGAGAAGCGCGGGGCGATGAACTTGTTGATCGCATACATGAATTCCACCAAGCACTACTTTCGCAATGAGCTGGGGCTGGACTATGATGATGTGTATCCATTCATCAACCATCTTCCGGACTTTGCACCTGACCGAAAAGACCCTCCAGACATTAAGAATTTGCCTCTTGAAATTTCGTTCCACATTGGGGTTTGTTCAAAGTACTCGTGCTCCCCTTCACCGGCAACTTATCTTTCCTAATTTTAGGCCTACATTATGAAGGTCCGGGATACCGCTCAGATTGATGTGTCACAATTTGGATGCATGAATAATGCACTCAACCTGGCAATTGAATGCTTCAGTGGATTTGAGAGAATTCGCAACACCCCTCTGCCTTTTGCGTATTCGATCCACCTGAAACAAACGCTGATTGTTTACTTGCTATCATTACCTTTCCAGTTGGTGACTGGAAACAAATGGGGGACAAGTAAGTAAACAAAGTGAGTTTACACGTGCCGCCTGTAACTTATCATGTTGTTCCTCAGTTCCATTGCTGTTCCTCGCCTCATTTACTTTACTCGGCTTGGAAGCCATTGGTGGCGAAATTGAAAACCCGTTTGGGCTTGGTATGTGTCCTTTGTCTTTCAACACGTTACAATCGGATGCTAAAGGGATCCTGCTAGATGACAATGATCTTCCCGTGGACGATATTTGCGATATGATTCATGCAGAGGTCGTCAGCATCATGGACCGACCAGACAAGCTTGATCCAACTCGATGGAAGCGGCCCTGGGAGGATTTGGCATCGTCGCAAGCGACTCTTGATGAGGTGGGTTGCTCTTTTGCTGTGATTTGCAACACAGCAAAGCTCACTCAGTTACACTAGGCATCCATGAGAGCTGCAGCTGCACAAACTGGTTGAACCCGCCACAGTATACCCTTTCCGTTGGATGAGCCGTAGACGTGTATATTTATGTTTATCGGAATCGCGAACGGATATAAATCCGGTATTGACCCTCGGGTAGCGACAACAACCATTCGCCGATCGCTCGTAAACCCTGCTGACCAGAAGTATGACAGTGAACCTGCCCACATCAGGCTTGTCCTGTATATATGGATCGACACTATTTTCCCATTTATTTGTATTTATGTTGTCAAATCTCTCCTCTTTTGTGCATATGTAATATATATATTTTCCATAGATGATGTTGTTTATGCGACCTCTACCATCACACTTGTCAACCCCCAGACTATTTACAATGGTGTTTCAAAAAAGGGAACTTCGTGTTATTCAACAATCCAAGAAGTCGGCAGCCATGAGCAACTCAAGTGCAATCTCAGGCTCAATTACGAAGTCGGGTATCTCGGTTGTGCTGTTTGTGTATCGGACTTTGTAGTAAAGGTACTTGCAGACCTTCTCCAGGATCACTGCTCTACAAACGAACATAGATTAGATACATGAAGAATCTGATAATGCCTTCGATTGCCTGCTTACTTGATGTCACGGAAATTGACGGTATTTTGCACAGACTCGGTGAATTGCCCTGGATCTCTGTTAATTTTTGCTGAAATTGTAGAGAATCCCTTTAAACCACATACCTGGACTTGACAACATATTCTTGATAGTTCCGGACGCCATGGCGCATTTTCGGTCAATCATGAACTCAAAGCCGTCTGCGCTGACAAGCTTGACATTTTCCGCCAGCAAGTCTTCAGAAAGATTGGCATTAGACATGATGCCGACTATTAGTTGATCACAGTTCAACTCCTGAGATTTTTGAGGAAAACCGACGGAGCTTTGTGGGAAACTTGTCATCAATTGAGATCACGTGAGCACGAAAGCGTGAAATGTCAGAGCGGATTTTGGGAATTTGGGAAATCACCCAAAGGAGGTTCCAAAAAGCAAGCAGGAGTATTGTTGGAAACCCCCCACTATGAAGAGATTGCTGCTGCGGGATGAACGAAGATGAGATTGTGGAAAGGCTGGAAAAGATCAGCGAAAAGTGGCAAGACAATCGGCTTCTAGTCAAAGAGTTGTCGGCGCGTGTGAGTGCTTTGCAGGTATGTCGCGGCAAAAGAGAAACGCTTTTTATTATTCCAACTGTGAGAGTAGATCCCGAGGCCTGTTGAGGTACCGCAGATAACGGCTGCAGGTCCGTCACTACCCATTCATATCTCATCAAATCATTTTCTCTGACCGACCTATTTCTCATAGAATATGATAGTCGATACGGCGATATACAGAGAGAGAATCAACTACTCAACCAGACCATCAAGCAGTATGAGACTACACTTGAGATTTTGATGACAAAGTTTCGCTCCCAAGCGGTTCGTACCACTATCCAATAACATGCGCTTTTTCATGAACTTGACACCATCTGCTGCAGCACTCAATTCAGAAGGAGAAGCATGATCTGCAGCTGAAACTAGAGCATACTTTACAAGAAGAGCGGGTATGCCGTCTGATTTTTCCAAGTGGCAAAGTAACCGTATCCAATTTATACGGTATTCTAGGTCAATAATACCTCGCTGAAAAATGAAAACACAATCCTGCAAGAGCAGCTCAGCAATTGCCTCCGGGTTATGCGCGAAGCACTCAACGCCGACGACGTAAACGTCGACGTCGTCCTAGGTGGTATGGCCAAAGAGAACGAAACACTTCGGCAGATGTTGCACATATCCGGAGTTGATCTGCCGCAGGACGAAATATTAGCTACTTGAGGCTGGAGCATGGGGCAAACCATCCGCGCCGTGCGGGAGACACCAAGATCCTAATGTCACCGAGTTGGTTCGTAGAATCGCTTTACAATATATACACAATACGCTGTCCGTAATACTTTTGGTACTATAATAATAAAACTCGGATTACAGAGCGTCGAAGTTGATGTAGTGGAGAGCCCTTCTTCGCTCGTGGGCGTCTTCACGCTAAATGAGAGCTCAGAAGATCGGCGAAACTCAGTTGGATGTTGAGAACGCACCTTTTCCAGGTAATGAAGAGTTCCAGTGACAGAAACCAAAATGATCAGAGAGGTCAGCAATACCAGCATGACGGACTTGGAGGCCGAGCTTGGGTTGACAAATAACACGAGTTTCCAACTGAGAGGGATAAATGTGAGCAAAAATAACATCAACGCCGGCGACAGTGGACATTACTTGTCCGGACGCGCGTTTTGATCCTGCTGGTAGGGTATCAAGATGAGCTGCGAGTTTGGAATGACCCCAGAATAATATCCTGTGTGTTCAGCCTTGATGGGAAGACATATCAGCTACAACCGCCAGGCCCGAGTACAAGCATGGCGCACCTTTCGTCGTGTCACTCCCACGAAAAGATCCTCCAAGTAATTATTTGTTCTGCCCAGACCTAGCAGAGAATAGGGGGTTTGTAATGAAAAGTATGTAGTCTGTGGTAGTTGGGCCGCTGGCAATCGTGAGCCCCGTCAGCAAAAGTCCCCAACGATACACGCAAACTGAGAAAGATTTACCTTGAACAGCCCTTCTGCGGCCATATGTGTCTAGCACGGTATATTTGAAAGTGGCACCAACGTAATTCGTACCATATGGCTATGGCGAGAGAATTAGTTTGACCGTCCAAAACAGACAATGCAGAACGAATCTGTACGAACCCTTGGTGATGGAAACCTTTCTCCTGAAGGACAATATTCCGGGCATACTCCATTGGTAACTACAGAAGATTGTCAGTATGATTGCTGAGACGGCAGTGTGAAAAAATCCAACCTAACGCCTTGAGAAAGAACGCATCATGGTAGAAATTGTTGAAATATGCTTTGATTCTGAAAGTCCCTCCCTCATTTGAGCTAGTAAGGATGTCAAGTGTCCCATCCTCATCCAAATCCAAAAAAGACGCCGCAGCAACGCTTGACGATTGTAAGAGTGATCCTGTGTCTATAAGTTCAAAGGTACGCCGACCTGCGCTGACTGCATGTAAGGTGCATGATCCGCGGTCACACGGGACGGAACGCAAAAGTCGAGTTCCCTTAGTGGTGCTGGCCAGAATGTCCGGATACCCATCATTGCTTAGGTCACCTTGATGTCCCCCGCGTGAGCATATAACACGCGTATGTTGAGACAAGGCCACTTACCCACTCGAAGCGAGATTGGCGGTTTGCCTTTTATTCTGTCGCTCGTCAGCTGCAAACCTTCTGATGCTCCCAGTAAGTCAGCAACAGGAATCACGACATGCCCCTAGAATGATAAATAAATTAACGGCGTGATACCGAACTTTCATTTGTCTGTCGCCGTACCCCCGTGGTTTCATTGAACTCAAACTGAAAGTCCAAATCGGCCTTACACAAATCATGCGGATCTCTGCACTTATTCGTGGTAGTCCCGTCACAAAGGGGGATCTGCTGGTTATGCAGCACGTGGATGAAACAGGTGGTCGGTGAGTTGCACGCTGGGAAGATTATGTCCATTGTTCCGTCGCCGTCTACCGAGTCCGTACGTTACTTTCAGCCAGAGCTAACATTTTGCTTGTGTATAACACATACCCATGTCTGCAAAGGACAACTGGCCAGATCCTGCTGGCAAGGGGCCCCGTTTGCCAAATACAAAGCCTTGGTCGATAGTATTCAACCAAACTTCAAAAGAAATCTTCCCAGTGCCATCGTCACAGGTCAACACGAGATCTTTACGCAACGGTTATTCAAGCTGTAAGAATTGACCGAAGCAGTTACTGGGACAAACCGGCTAGACAGTCACCATCGATATCCACAAAGGCATTGGAATGAGGTTGAGAAATCTTGCATAATTCAAGTGTTGAATTGAACTTGACCGGCACGCTGCACATGTCAGTTGATGAGTATAGTTCATGTAACGTCTTTCCGAAAATCTGGCTACCTTTGCCCGGTTCCAGTATATGGACTCCATAGCGACAAGTCAGTTCCGCCTGCTTTGTAGCCCAGAAGGTTGGGCTTCAAGTCCCCGTAAAAATCAACAATCATGGGTTGAACAGCACTAGATTTCTCCAGAGGGAATGATGTTGTATCTGTACAATGATAGTCGCTCAGCCATGGTCCCGCAATATACCGATCGTCCACTATTTAGCTTACTGAATGAGTCCTTGGCGTTTCCATAATAGATTTGCATGTTCAGATCTCCTTTTACGTCGTTTGGATTCTTCCGTCCCATGACCAGCATGTCAAGTTTGCCATCGAAATTAAAGTCTCCAGGCACCACGGATGTGATGACACCGTCCCCCGGATCCCAGGAGACCTTTGTCCCCGGTATTATATCGAATCGAAAGTCCCCTACACCAGATTTCAGATTAATGTCCTCCACATGCAATCGTCGATCTTGGTGTATACCGTGATTCCATCGGTAGACTGCGACGCTTGTTTGTGCGGTATTCAGTACAAATATGTCCGTGCTGAAAAGACCCAAATGCGTTAGAGACCCATAATAAACTCTCTTTAAGAACGGCGCAAACCCTTATACAATTTATCACTGTCAAAATCACCGTAGGCGGCGACGAGACCGTCCACGTTGTTGAGACCAACATCCAAGTCGAAAAGACCAGAGGAAGAGAAGGTCGGAGTCTTTGCGGCGACACAAGTTGCTAGTGCCAAGAACCCAATGGGCCTCCAGGGAATCATGGCCGTTCCAGCCGTTAATTTCCAGCTAGTGACAAACCGTCTGTGAATTATGCCAATATTTGACAGCCCTCGGGTCTTGCTCCGAACCCTCGCGTGTGCGACCAGAGTGTCAACGCAGGTAAAAATAAACTCGTCCAGGGAAATTGCAGATCTGCAGATCAAGGAAGATGGACTCTACGGAAGAAACGCTACTGCCAGTGGGCCTTCAGTTTGTCGAGGTTTCTGATGTGGACACCTTGGGGGCGGTCGCCAACGAGTGTGGCTACAGCTTTGGAGTGTTGGATCTGCTGCTTTCCGAGCGCGGACAGTCCTTATTAGCGGCAGATCGCAAAGATCGCGAAGCATTCTCGCCAGATGATTTGCGAGTTACGGACGTCAGCTGGTCTCAGTTCATTGTTGGTGGCATCTCCCATTACGATGCCCTTGATGCGCCGGAGGAAGATACGCGGCAAGCTGCCGAAGCGCTAGTCAAACGCCAGGTCCAATGGGCTTCGCATTTGGGATTGAACGCCGTAATGTACAAATTCCCAGCGACGGAAAACTGTTTGAATTTCGCGCGGGTGCTGAATCATATGCTGGGGATGTCAGCTTACACTCAGGTTTGGAAGAACAAACACATCTCGTGTCTGGGATCGAAAAACTTACTCTACATTCTTTGCAGACTTGGGTACAGATACCTCTGGATTCCAAAAAACCCTCAACCTGGAATGATTGGAATGTATTGAGAACGATCTGCAACCACAACACTAAGCTTGGCGCAGGTTTGTTACACCGTGTCTAACGTTCTCGATTTGCAATGCTGATGATTTCGCAGCGGTGGAATTGGGGGCAGAGCTTCCTGAGGACACGATACTTGAGCAATGGCAGTCGGAGCCCATCAAGGCTGTAGTCATCCCGACTTCTGTTTTTGTACCTAATGGCAAAGGTTTCCCCGTCTTGCCAAAAAGACATCAAAACTTCCTACGCAGTCTGATGGAGGTGAACGCGTTTTAACAGTGAATTGTGACAATAATTGAATATTGACTTGTTCTCTCAGGCAAAGGTGCAATATATCATTCGCGCTGCGTCGGAAACAGAGAGCTTGCACCCGCAAGGTGGCTTTGCTGCATATCACCAATACATCAACCACCTTTTCCGTACGAAACCAGAGTTGGATGTTGTTGACAAGTTTGCCACGGGATATCATGAGTAGGTGCCTTGAATTAGATCGATGTGCGCTAGGCTAACAATATGTGTAGCTATCTCCAATTGCCGCTTCAGGTAACTTATTGTGAACATGCGCCATCTAGCGTCGCATTGATTAAGTGACTGCAGCCTTTGATGGACAATCTTGAGTCTGGAACTTACGAAGTATTTGAGAAGGATCCCATCAAGTATGCTGAGTATGAAAGGGTGAGCTGGGTACAAATGAACAGTTATCTATCAAAATGATTTACACATCTGACGGACAGGCTACATTCCATGCCCTGAAAGATCGCGTTCCAGACGATTCAGACATTGTCAGGTCCGTAGTGTCATTTATCGTTCCACAGTGGCATCACATCTCATCCCACTCTTCAGTGTTGTGATGGTTGTTGGAGCTGGCCGTGGCCCATTGGTTCAGCGAGCACTTCAAGCCGCGGAGAACGCCAAACGTAAAGTGAAAGTCTACGCCGTAGAAAAGAATCCCAATGCTATTGTCACGTAAGTGAGGATCTTTATCCTACGTGACTGAACATACTCTTTAACATTGAATACCCTTTAGACTTCAGTCCCGAAAGGAGTCAGAATGGGGTGACCGCGTTGAAGTTGTCCACACTGATATGCGACACTGGAATGCCCCTGTCCAGGCGGACATCATGATCAGCGAGCTACTCGGGTCATTTGGTGGTAAGTGTATACTATAATATGAATCGGTGTTCACAGCATTTATTGATCGTTCTGTTCTGTATAGACAACGAATTGTCTCCGGAATGTCTTGATGGCGCGCAAAAGTTTCTCAAGCGTAAGTGTATATTATTGTCTTTAAAAGCACCGCTCTTGCTGATCTCTACATTCATGCAGCCGATGGCATCTCAATTCCTTCCGAATACACCGCTTTCATCTCACCTCTATCATCTACCAAGCTATACAATGAAGTCCTTGCTTTGGGAGATGAAAAGAGCAGCAGCGAAACTCCTTACATTGTCAAATTCCGTGCCGTACACGAACTTGGTGGGTGTTGGGTGGAAATCTGAAAATCTTGCGCATTGTCTTACATTTTTCCACCACCCAGCGGAGCCGCAAGCTGTTTGGAAATTCGAGCACCCCAACCGAAAATTGGATATGCAAAACGGCAGCCCTGATTTCAATCAGCATAACAACCGCTATGCAAAGCAACGATTTTCCATCACCAAGGATGCCTTGATGGTGCGGTGATAACCTCCAACGCACGTTTGCACTTTCTGGAATCTGATCTCTGTTTCTTCTTCTTCTTTGCGATAGCATGGCATTGCTGGATACTTCGAAGCTGTACTGTACAAGGATGTGATGATTAGCATTCACCCCAAGACCCATTCACCTGGAATGTTCAGCTGGTTCCCCATCTTCTTTCCCATGAAGGTATGTTCATTTTCGCGAGCCTCTCCGTTTCTTCTCCTAAGTTTTACCTTGAGCAGACCCCCACATTCCTGTCAGCGGGATCATCGGTGGACATTCACTTTTGGCGGTGCTGTGATTCGCGTAAAGTCTGGTACGAATGGATGGTGACCCCCGTCCTCCATACCGAGGTTGAGGGCAAGAAGAAGGAAACTTTGCTGCTGGGGGGAGCTTCGACTCTGCACAACGATGGTGGTCGCTCGTACTGGATCGGACTCTGATTTGCCATGAATTTAAATTTGTTTCAAATATGTAATGTGCTGCTTGCGTTAATGTGTGCTTTGAACAGGAATGCTTTTTGTATCTATTATAAGTTGACCATTGTGGTGGGAAGGTTACCTACTTTCTGCTCAGGTTCTTTTCAAGCGACACAGTGCCAATTCTGCCTTCATGGCGTTCGCGTGCGTCTCTGTTGTCCATCAATAAATCCGTAGCTGACACCTGTCATCCACGCTGTTACGACGCGTCTGCTGTACGCAGTACACACCCCGTACACCCCATCGGAAGCAATCAGAAACACCTTTTCGAACGTTGACATGTATATTTCTTTCCCGTTTCCAGATTCCAGAAGTACTGGCAGCCGGCGACCTGATTATCTGAGCACCTTAGGCCAGCAGCAGATCAATTCTCTGCCATTGAGATGGCATTGATTTTACGGGATGTCGGCCACCCCATCTGCCCTTTTCACACACAAATCGATTTTGAAACCTCCTTGCTATTTCGCTTCCACGGTACTTTGTGGTGGTTGATAAAAGTTCTACGAGTCAGGACTTCCATCGCTCGGACTTGCATGGATGGATTCCCGCGCTTGGTGCTTTCCCGCCCCAGGAGGCAGAGACAGGAGGTTCGGAGTGCGTGGCCATGGCACTGGCCCATGAAACCCGCATTAGAAAGCCAAAGTCGAAAGCCTGTCGGTCTTCCAAGTTGGATGTACTCGTAAGGATATGGTCTGCTAATTGGCAAACATATTGAACTTTTCCCACCCCAAGATCACCGCTTCCCAACCTCACGCACACACCCAGAAACTATCGCAAGGGGACCCGTTGACCTTTATTCCAGCAGCGTTGAATAAGTGTATCAAGTGTCCGCCCATAAAAGTGGTTTTCGGCCTCGGGCAATGCTGAAAATCTTTCGACGGGGAACCACCAAGATCTGTCGAGCATGCCAAAAGAGAATAACCTCGCGTTCTCATGTCGTGCCATGTTGCGGGACGTATTATCACAGAGACTGCTTGCGATGCGCGGTAAGCAACTTACGGTCGGGATCTGATAGGATCGTTACTCAGATTCCCCAAAAACATAGGATTGTTCCCGTCCGGCTTCTCATCAATACGTATCGCGCAAGACGATTGACGCTCCAATTCTGTTATGCAAGGATGACTACTTGCGCCGGATCTATGGTCCCGATGCTGATGACTCTGAGCTGGCTCGACGATTCCATTCCAATGACACCTGTGGGGGTTGCAGGAGGCCAATCATGACGGGGGTGCCAATGGAAGTTGACCCGTTGGGGAACGGACATGTGGACGGATGGCATCAGTACTGTTGGCGAATATATAAAGTAATACCTGGATTCGCAAAACTACTACGCTGCAGATATTTAACAACAATACGTTCCCAGATTTGGAAAATCAAACTGGAGGACTTTCATCCACCCAAACTCTCGCTCTTTGACATTGAGACATTTGACGCAGAATGCGTGCTTTGGGAAGACCGTGTCCAAACCGCGTTTGGTAGTATCACGGAGTTTGGCAAAGTCCTGGAGCAGCGACGGCTCATGTTGGTCCGGTCCTTGATGGACGGACGGCGCGCGGATATTTTACGCGTGGCAAGGGAGCTGTGGGATCAAGTCGATTTGCTGATGAACATTGACCATGCTTCGAGTAAGTATTTAAGGCCTAGACTCACGTTGCTTGAGAGACAAAATTGCTGAGAGATCACTATAAACAGCGCAAGAACTGCAGGATCATTTCCAGTCGCTCCGAAAGGCAGTCAATAAATGTATTACGCGGCTGCAGCTGAAACCACAAAACGCTCTTCAACTTCGGCAAATTACGGAGGAAACCATAGATATGCTGGATAACTCTACGGACATGGTACAGAGCCTGCTCCTGGTTGCGCTGATCTGGTCCATCAAACAGGTTCGTTTCAAAATCAGACTATATTGCACAAACACTCTTTTCGAAGCTAACGATCCCTTTATGCATTAGAATCTGCATACGGGCGAAATTGAAGCTCATCTGCATCGACTGGAACTTTTGATGCGAACAGTACCGCGTCCTCCAGACACAAGAACTCGCCTCCCGGCACTCCAGTACCAAAGCGCCCCCACCAGCTCTCATGACTCTTTGCACGAAGAAGAACATAGTCAAAACACGCTTGATTGGGCTCACAATATTGAGCGAGTTGTAGACGCGTACGGAGAGTTTGAGTCCTCAACGACGCCCCTTTTACCCCGCTTATCGCCACCCATACAACCCACAGCGAAAACAACGATGAAGACCGAGCCGACAACCATGCTTGTCAAGTCACGACACGACAATGGGTCGGCGGTCGTGCTTACCGAGATGGCTTCACTGTCCAAATGACCCAAATGATACCCGCGTCTGTCCAGCTTCGCAGTCCGGACTCTTGCGCAATTATACCTTGTACCCTTGATTGAACCCTTGATACCCATTACCTTTGATACCCCGCATACCCCACACAGTAGTATACCAGTACATTTGATTTCTAGCAGATAAAGTAGTATCCTAATAATACAGAGTGCTCATTTGTTCCTCTCGTCTCGCGCTGACGTTTTGTAAAATTGCGAGATACTTTCCACAGCCCACACCAGCTTTCATCCTGTCTCATTTGCCAACAACAAAGAAACAACTCGAGGATTTATGCACGGAGACCATTAGTGCAATCTTATTCCAAAAGAAGGGTAACGGAGTAAAATACAATAAAATTAAGATCAAAAATAGGCCATCATCATTCCCTACCGCCCTACAGCACATTTTAATGAACATATCGATCCTCCGACTCTTGCAGCATCTTTGCCGAGGCTTTTGCATCAAAGAACAGACCCTCTGTTTCCTCCACATCCTCCTTCTCGATCGTGTCCCGACCATTGATGCGAGCCAAAATTTTTGATGGAGTCAGCAGTTGGATAGCGAATCGTAACGAGGTTTTGACGCCGACATCGGCCAAATGGGCAATAGATTCTTCGGAGAAGAGAATGTTTTCGGTCTTTGCTCGGATATTGAGGATGATGGCAATCTCGTCGTGGGTGTAGGGGAGAGTTCGAATAATAAGAAGACGATCCAGAAGATCGACAGGTATACCGTGGGGAGCCAAAACGTCCTCTGTGCCACTACGAAGAAACAGATAAGTAAGGGAACAGCTTGAAACCATAGATTCCAATGGAGCTTACCGAATGGTACACATTCCACGATTTGTAGCAAAAATAACGATAGGTGAAAGTGAGGATTCCAAAGCGCGGTTCAAATATGTGAAACATTCAATATCCAGCATGTGAACCTCATCGATGAACAACACTCCCGGAACCAGTTCGGCCACACCCTGCTCGATATATTTGTTGACAACTTTGTTGATCTCCTTTCGCAGCTTGTCCGTGATTTCAGTCTTCTTTGGTTTCATGAGAGAGCCCATCATGGAAACAATGTCATGGCCACCCTAAATACCAGAGTCAGAAAGACAAATCTCCTATTCAAGACTGGGTGCACAAACCTGAGGTCGCGCATTAGCAATGTCCAGATCGTGAAGAGTGACATCTTGAATGATTTCCTTCTTCTTGTGCACTTCGCCCTTGGGGAGTGGCACATATTCTTCAGCCTCCAAATCGAATTCCGTAGCGTAAGCGTCCGATCGACCAACGCGCTGTACTCAAGAATGAATTGCTGTCCTTATGTTGACACATTTTCTCATCCACAAACCTTAACCGCGCCACTGTTTGCCTCGATATAGATCACATCACCGACAGCCACCTTCTCCTTCTGCAAACTTTCGAAGATAACCGGGTCCAGCTTCAATTGTTTTGTTCCTTTTACGGTTTTGAGGCCGATGATAACGTGGGAGATAGTCTTTCCGTATCCTCCCAGCGCATTCTCGCTCTCTTCTGGTGTGAGCTCTGTGATCTCACCCTCGTAAACCTCCTTCACCTCCTTTATCCGAAGTCCTTATGCGAATGTCAAATTTAGCGCGCGTCCAAGTCGACAGTGCTGAAAGACAAAGTACCTATGGCTCTTCGGAAGTTTTCCATCAAGACTTCCGTCTTTTTCACCTCTGACGAGAACACCTCACTTCCCACCATTGGACAAAAGGGCACTTTAGGACCCAACTCCTGTGATAGGGCCAGGGCCATCGCGGTTTTGCCCGTTCCAGGAGCCCCTGCCAACAACACTGCACGTCCGGCCATCTTTTTTGATTTGATCAGATCCACCACGATACCGGCCGCCTGCAAAATGCAATGTCATTACAGGTCAAACATTGATGAAAGCTGCCAAAGCCCACCTCGCGAGCATTCTCCTGACCAACGAATCCAGCAGCTACTGGCTCCGCGGATCCGTCATCCTTCAGACCCAGGCCCTTGATGTGAGAGTGCGTGGCGACACTTGAAGTACAAGGGTCAGCACCAATCCAGGAATGGACGGAAAATGCACTGATCTACCGCTGCTCTTTTGTGGTGCTCTGAACTTCCTGGATCTTCATTTTCTGATTATCTGCTTCTGCGTGTTGTTCTCAGTGGTGCTATGTTCCAAAAGTCCTAGTACGTCTCTGCACACCGATTTATGAATCCGCCGAGTTCACGGAATGTGAGGTTTCGCGTCGGTCGCGCGCAGCAGCTTGTTGCCGTGCCAACGTGCTCATTTCGCCGCTTTTGGGCTGTCCCTGCTAAGCGCTCTTTTTCTTCGGTCACGGTACCCCAAGGCCTTCGCAAGCTGTAGCTGGGTTTTTTCACTTCCTCTGCCGTGACAGGACCAACCGATTCAATCTACTCACACCAGAGGTAAGGCCTGATTTTCGTTACAGGGGACGGCGGACCGTTGCCGGAAACCGAGAGATTGCAGAGAACTAACCTATGGTCTTTTTTTTCCTTGGTCTTTTTACAGTCAGGGTAAGTTTTTGTTTATCTTGGAAGGGACCAAACGAGCTGGAATTGGAACACACAAGACAACTTGGACGCTAGCACAGTTCCTGACATTCCTTTACCTCTATAGAATCGAAAAAATGGGCAGATTGCATGAATACCAGGTTATTGGGCGCCGTTCCCCCACTGAGAGCGAGCCCACTCCCAAGCTCTTCCGCATGCGTCTCTTCGCTCCCAACGAAGTTGTCGCCAAGAGCCGGTTCTGGTACTTCTTGAAGCAGGTCAACAAGGTCAAGAAGGCCTCTGGTGAAATCGTGGCTGTCAACGAGGTATGGATCAACGCTTCTTGGAGCCGGGGAGTTGTACGAGGAGGACAGACGACTGATTGAGTCTCTTGCGTGTTGCAGATCTTCGAGAAGAAGCCTTTGGCTGTCAAGAACTTTGGCATCTGGATCCGTTACAACTCCCGATCTGGTACCCACAACATGTACAAGGAGTACCGTGAACTGTCCCGCACTGACGCCGTAGCCTCTTGCTGTAAGTTTTGAGTTTAACGCTCACGGTTGCAAACACCCGCTGATTGTGCGGCTGCTTTTCCAGACCAGGACATGGCCGCCCGCCACCGTGCCCGCTTCGGCTCCATTCAGATCATCAAGGTTGACGAGGTTAAGGCTGCTGACGTGCGTCGCCCATACATCAAGCAGATCTTGGAACCCAAGCTCAAGTTCCCTCTGCCCCACCGTGTTACTCGCCCTTCCAGCAAGCGTTTCCGTCCCACTTTCTCTGGTGTCCGCCCCAACACCTTCTAATCGTCTTCTGTGTGAATGTATTGAATTGCACATGACCCTGTTCACGATATATCTTTGCCTGCTTGTGTTGTCTTTGCGATAGTCCGTCCCTCGGAGTCAGACTATTTCCTTTTGGATATTCAATTTGGCTCATTGGTCATCGGGGCATCTCGTTACGGATGTACAGTAGTGCATGGATTGGTGGAGAAGACGTTTATCAAATTAAATAAGGTTTTGGGAATATTTACACAAAGTTGCAGAATGAGGGGTGCGTTCATTCAAACGTTCTCAGTCTACGATGGTAGATGCCAGTGTTTGCTGCATCACTGAATGGATTTGTGAACATGCATCCACACACAATTCCAGCCCCTGGACGGCATCAGCCCTGTGTTGAGTACGAACCCCAGAAATTCATACCAAGGGCAAAAAACTCACCTTGACGGTAGTGGTAGTATTTGTCTCCCCGCTTTGAACCACATGTGTGACTTCATTTAGAGAAGGCATGTATGACAGCATAACTGTTCCGTTTTGATGTGCTTCCTCCTCGCCCGTAGAATCCAGACATGTCATGTTGTTAAGGTATCCCTAGACAAACATCGGGATGAGTAAAGTTGCCATTTCGGATGTGTGGACCACAAGGGAAAGTTACCGCTGAACAAGCCGCCACAGTATCCACCATCTCGATTCCAGCATCCGCCAAGGCCAGTGATGTGCAAGTTATCGCTGCTGCCAGACAAGCTGCCGATCCGTCGCTTTCGATAACCTGAACGTATACATCCACCACTGATTTTGGTAACAGTTCCAGTCTGAGGGATGGAGCAAGCGCTTGTCGGAGGATTAGAGAGTATTCCTTCTCTTGAGCATCCTTTGAGAAGGGTCCAACATGTTAGATGGCAACCGACGTGTATGACATGACCTCAAAAAATACCTTTTGATATCCCCGTCGTCGGCCACCTGCGAAAGGCGCAAACTTGAAATCACATTGTAGAGCTCCTTCCGCGGCGTTTTTGGATCTCAGAGTCTGACGGGGTCCATATCTAAAGAACCAATGCAATGAGCTCAAACTGGCAAATTCACACTGTCTGTCGAATGCATACACTCCACAAGTCACTTTCATCTTGCCGGCTTCATAATAGGCACTCCCGTTCGCTTGCCGTATCACACCCGTCTTCATGACTACCACCAACAAGAATTGGTCAAGATGTCTTGCAGCTTTCCTCCCTACACAGAACTTACATAAAGGCCGTATGCGGTCCACATTCCGGCCGTCCCGCCGGTTTTCCGGGTCAAACGTGAATGCTTGTGAGCTTCCAGGTTCAAGAAGTGGCACAATCGACTTTTCCGGCCCCTAAGTAATCGCAATTGGTTAGCGTTGTTTTGACTAAAAGTACCAAAGGACTTTTGCTAGTTACAATAACTCGTTTTCGATCCATGTTTGAACGTTTGTTGGCCGAATTCCAGGTTGCCAAACTTTCCATCAGAGCAGATCCTATAAAGAATGTGGCTGTGCAGAAAATATCCCAGCGTCAAATTCAAGATTTCAACTTTCAAGACTTTGAAGTCAAGAAGTCCCTGCCCACCATGGCATCCCTGGAACACGACTACTATGCGCTACTCGAGATCAAATATGATGCTACCACGCAAGATATCCGCAAGGCGTATCGGAAGACCGCCTTAAAGTACCATCCTGACAAGGTGGGAGCCGAGGACAAGAAAGCGGGTAAGCGAGCACTTCTGCCAAAGCTTTTAACCAAACTTACGAGCTCATAAAGTTCCTTTGCAGCCGAGATGTACCATCTTCTAAATCTTGCATCCGATACTTTGTCGGACGATACCAAAAGAGCCGCATATGATGCGCTATACAAATCGCGCATCGCCCAAAAGCGCAAATTGGATGCCATGGATTCACATTTGCGCCAAGCCCGAGAGTCGCTGAATGCACGAGAAGCATCAGCCAAGCGGAGTAAAGATGAAGCTTTCATGGCACAAGTGCACCGCAAGAATGAGATTGATCGTATAAGGGAGGAAGGTCAACGCAAGGTCCAAGCTGTGGAAGAGCAGCGGCGGCAAATGTTTACGGCCAAGCGAGATGCGGCTTTGAGGGAAGCGGCACAAACAGCAATTGAAGAAATGGCTTCGGTGACGGATTGTACTTTGCGCGTCAAGTGGAAGCGGAAAATAAAAGATATCTCGGTGGAAGACTTGGAGCGGCTTTTTAGCAAGTACGGCAAGATCGACAAGGTTATTTCGTCCGCAAAGGGAAAGGCATTGGTCGTCTTTTTGTCTGTTCTGGATACAGTAAGTCATTTGCTTCCAATTTCCGCTGGTAACATCTATAAACGTTCTCGTCTTTTAGCATGCGGCGATGCAAGATACATCATTTTTTGAATCTCACGGAATACAATGCTCTTGGGCCGGCGGAGCCGAGCCGGAATATCTGAAAGGATGGTCGGCCACTACCCGTCAGCACGGGACACCATCTGCTACCCCAAAGGATGCTAGTAATGATCATCCAGCACAATCCACATCTACGCCCGGGGCCGCCCCCGCGACAAGTCTATCTCATTTTGATCCGAACGAGTACGATGACGATTACGAAATGATAACGCTTCGTAGGATGCAGGAAGCAGCGAAGCGGACGGCCGCTTCAACAGAAAGTTGAATTTCCTGGCTCATCGGACTTTCATTATTGACTACGCACTGCACATTTTTTGGAGTTAATTGTAAATATAACATATACACCGTGTCTGTTGACACTTGAACAAAGAGAACTTATGATCCACGCCGGACGTCTATAGTTGTACATACTAACTCTTACCGCGGGCGGTCATATAACGATAGTTGCGCAAACGGGGGTGAGAACCACTACGTACATCCAATGGGGAAATGTTAAAACGACACCCGGCATTATCCAAGACGTTTGAAGAGCGGATACGAGCGCGTGGAGCATCTCCTTAACCTGTCCTGGACCTTGAGCCCATTTGGCCGAATTTAGTCCGTGGGAAAATCACAGGCGCACTCCAAGCGCGGTCACTCTGCAATAACCTTGCCACTGCACACCCTCTACCGGAAAGATATGCCAACAATTCTCCCTCCGCATTATCATGTGTTCTATCACTACTACATAGGTTCTGATGGTCCTATGGGATCCCCATACTTGAAGGCTTGTCACTCGACCCTGTTTGTGGTCAGTTCTGAGCGGGGATTTCACAGAATTTTTAGATAAAACAAAAAAACGAATAAACACAATCAACACTTCGTCACTTGACTCCGAAGTTCGGCTTTTAGAGAAGCGATTGGCACGGCGCTGTATATAGTTGTCGTAGCACCAGGAAATGAAATAGTTGATTTCGACGTACGTTTTCCAGACATTCAACAAGGTAAGGTGCTCTCCACCGGGTCGGAAAAAGCCGAAGACATGTGTGGGAAATGTCATTCTTGATATAACTTGGCAGACCGGTGGCGGAGGATGATGAGCATCTTAACCGATATGGTGGATAGTGCTTATTTCGAATGATATCTGGTATAGTTGACAAAGTGTCTGTTTAAGTTCCAAATTGGCACGATATGGCACATCGCGCGACCATCATTGGATTCGATGACCGTTGGAGAGACCCTGCGTGTCCAGTCCTTTCAGAATTACACAATTCTCGTTCTAAGCTCTGATGTTGTCGGGCTGTAACTTCAAGATGCGTCGAAAGCCCGGCGTGACATTGCAAGTTGGCCTACAGACTCAAGATGTGAGTGTTCAACGTAAGAAAGGTAAAACCCGCTCCATAAAATTGCAGTTTCATTGATACCATCTCCCGCGATGAAGTGTTCCCTTCCGTGTTGCTCTCCCACACGCACATCGTAAATGAGTCCAGAGGCCATACCCAGATGGATCCGTCTCTGGCAATATCGCCAACGTGCAATAGAATAACTGAAATGATCTTAAGAGTGATTATCATCCGCGTGAGTACCATGTTGTGCAATACCCAGTAGAGGGTTCGATGTCCCGATAAAATCCCTCAGCGTGCGACCAAAAATCCCTGACCAAGAGAACGAGAAAAGTTGAATGTACGAGAAAAGGAAAAATCAGGATACGACCAGGTCGAGATTCTGATGACGTCGGGGGCAAAACGAGTGGGGGAAATAAAGCAATCCCCATAGTTTTAAGCCAGATTGATTTAGTGAGCAAGTGAGGGTCTACCATATCATCTTAGTCCGTGGGACTTTCCGAGATCCGAATTTTGATTGGGGTTACATTTCTTTACAAACAAATTACGAACGAGTGTGAGGCAGGGAATCAGAGAGATGCATTTAGTTGTGAAACGGAAGCGTATTCAAAAGTCTCCTCTTGGTAAAGCTACCTGTACATGCTGCATATCAAAAAGTTATCGCACCCTGAAAATTCTTGAAAGTTGTGTGACGAGACTACTTGACTTTACATTCAATTCAACTTGCCAATAGAATCGTAAATGATGGTACGATCTCTACAATGATCAGTAATCAGAATATGCGTATACGATATAATTTCCTGGTAACTTTTGTGGGGAAAATGAAGCGATGCTATCAATTCTAAACTTAATTTTGTCGTTCATAACACCCTACATTCCCTAATAGTTATACAAAAAACTCATAAAGTATGGACAGCCTGAGAGTGGAGTTGGAATCAAGTCTTTCAAGGGATCTACCGGCCTGTGCCCATACCAACTCTGGTGCAGCTGACCAAATGTGTTGTGAAACCATCGCCGCATGGCTTACCAATTGAGGCGTCACCGCTGAACGGTCAACTCCCGATTGACCGCTACTCATCTATTGCATCTCCGTACTTGGCGTATCAGATAGATTATTCAGTATGCGTAGTGAACTAGGGACTAGCTCATATATAACCTAGCATCTTTCTGTTCTCCCTCTTATAATACCTTAAGGAGAATCCTCTGCATAATACATACTCGCACAGCGTATCACAACAAAATGCATACCAAATGCCGCGAAAAGGTTTGGCCAGTGTTTCTTCAGAGCAAACTGTGCATTTTAGAGCTTATTTCGCCACTAGTCAGCAAACTATTGGCTCAGTGACGGACATCAGACGGACATGTTCGCACGCCAACCGGGACAGGTCCTGCACTTATGGGTAACGCAGCGCTAACAAATGGTGCGGATAACAAGACGGAAAAAAAGTGACTCGAGACGACTTGTGCAGGATAATACTGAAAGACTAGACTGGGGCGAGCTTTTGGGCTACCGCTATGAGTGTTTGGATTGTGTTGAAATCAAAGGTACCGTACCGTACCGTAGTCTCAGATGGCCATCGGAATTCACCGGAGATGCATAAGTGGACCCGGGCTTACCCGAGACAGTATAACGTCTGGCAACATGGTGAGAGTGATCCATATGACAAGTCCCAAGTTCTTGTCAGCGGGGATGCCGATAAGTTAAAGAGTATTGCAGATTGTGGAGTTACCTAGAATCATTCTTTGAATAGGAACGTTCAATCAGTTTCTCCCTGAGAAATGCCAAAGGTGTCGCGAAATTGCTCATAAGGTACACATTTGTGGCCTTTGGAAAGGATGAGGAGGCAAAATTATCCGTTGCAGACGATCG
Organism: Phlyctochytrium arcticum; assembly: GCA_025602905.1. Lineage (NCBI taxonomy): Eukaryota > Fungi > Chytridiomycota > Chytridiomycetes > Chytridiales > Chytridiaceae > Phlyctochytrium > Phlyctochytrium arcticum. The sequence goes on along the minus strand of JAHLKI010000028.1, from coordinate 219,517 downwards.
GAGAGAATGCATGTACATACAGGGCCGATACAGGGACAAGTTTATTTGCAAAAAAGTGTATTTACAGAGTGCGTAGCAGGAACAAAAAGGGTAGTGGATTCGCTACAAAGATGCTGCTGGAAGGCGGCCGATTCATGCCTTGGCGGCGTGTTTCTCGTTAACGAGAACGTATCGGTATCGAGCCTTGCCGTCCTGCATATCCAAAACAGCCTGGTTGGCGTCCTTGAAGGGCCGGGTCTGAACCCAGCTCTTGACATTGGCCTTGACGGCCAGCTGCAGCATGTCTTCAATTTCTTGGGACCCACCAATCGCTGAGCCACCGATAAAGGCATTGTTCATGATCAAGGGAAAGACATTCATTGGTGGCAGGGGCTCTTCGGGTGCACCGACCAGAATAATCTTGCAACCGGGCTTGATGGCCCGCACGTACTTTTGCAGCGGCATATCCGCGTTGTTGGCGGTGACAATGATGCCATCGAGTGATCGGAAATTGGTCTTTTCCCAGTCGGCCTCATCCTTGGTGGCAATAAACTTTTTAGCGCCCATTTTGGCGGCATCATCCTTCTTGTTGGGAGAGTGCGAGATGGCAACCATTTCCGCACCAAGGGCCGCCCCCAAAAGGAGGGCAAAATGACCGAGTCCACCAATACCAACAACACCGATGCGCTTGCCAGGTCCAGCCTCGAGTTGCTTGAGGGGCGAGTAGACGGTAACCCCTCCACAAAGCATGGGGGCAGCAACTTCAGAGGAAAGCTCCTTGGGGATCTTGTGGGCAAAGTGTGCCGGCACACGCGCGTAGTCGGCGTAGCCTCCGTAACTCTTGGAATTGTCGGGGTATCGACCATTGTAAGTTCCAACCTGGCCCTTGTCACAGTACTGTTCCTTGTGGTCCTTGCATTCTCCGCAGTTTAAGCAACTGCCACTCTGGGCACCGACGCCCACCCGATCTCCAACAGCCACATTCTTGACATTCTTGCCGGCGCGCACGACCTTGCCGACAATTTCGTGGCCGACGACGGCGGGGTAGTCTGTTGCGCCCCAGCCCGAGCGCAGAGTGTGCAGATCCGAGGCACAGATTCCGCAGTGGGTAATTTCAATGTCAATGTCGTCCTCTGTCCATGTTTTGGGCTTGTATTCCTCCCATGTCAAGTTGCCGATAGCGTTCTTGTCCTTGCCGACCCAGCCAAAGAATTTGTAGTCGCTGTTGGATGCCATTGCTTGTATTGTTGGGTTGGTTGATATCTTTTGACCTCGAATGTAGATATGCCAATGCAGGAAACTGGGGGTTCCGGCGGGCGGGGGTCCCCCTTTTATACTCCGTAGATCCAATAGATGTCCCAATGCCGGAAACTGTGACGTTTACATACTGTGACTGTGCCGCTTCATACTTTGCCGATGACAAATCAGAATTCGACAGCCTTCGAAATTCGATTCGTTTTGACCCCGCTCTCCGCCGTTTTTTTTTCTTTGTGGGGCATATATGCACATCTTATTATGTGTGGGAAAGTCATGGTGATGGGCGTGGAGTCCTGGACGGCGGGCGAGGCAGAAATATATAGGCGGCCGCCCATGTCGAACCTATTTTGACGATGGGATCTGCGTCCAGGAAGATGATCTCTCGAGCCACAGTATATTCCTCATCTGGTTGCCTCCCGCACCGCCTTACTTTTACTTTTACTTTGGTGGAGATGCCTTAAGGAATATTTGTGGAGTTGACCATAATTTTGGGGGATGGCCGAATGTCGAAATGGTTATCTGATATATAACTGGGAAAAGTCCTTGAATCAAATGTGCAGAAGAAAAGATCAAGTATATGATTCTTATGTCTAAGTCGAGGATGTGGCATTTGCATGACACCAACGATCTATTGGAAGTCTAGAAAGCACGTCGGCGGATGGTACTGTTGTGTGGGTGTCTCCGGTGTCTTTGCCCACGACGTGGGGATGGGTAGACACTACAGACTCCATAGACTATGTATATAAAGGACAGCATGTTGATGCCCTCGGGTTATGAATAACCTGTCAAAATGTTCCCAGCTCTGACACCGAAGTTCCCACCCACCCAAGTGACCCAACCCTTTAGTGCGTCGCTTCGCCCACAAGCATTATCGCAAACGTCCACAGTTCTTGGATAAGCCTTTTCCGAATGGTATAATGCACTTTGACTTTTGACATGTTGCCTCGTAAGCTCGTACTCATCACTCGAAACACTGCAGTGCTTGAACCCACTCGCAAACTGGAGCTCGTTATCGGGACGGATAACTATATGAGATACAAGCCGACTGGCGCTGCCAACGATGCGAATGCTATGGGTGACCTCCTTGAGGGATATGGATTTGAGGTGAGCTTTCCCTGTCTCCTTCAGCATGAGTCTATGCTGACTTTTGCACAGGTGTATCGCGCAATCAATGCACCGTACAGAAAGGTTGCCAGTTTGGCTGCTGAATTTGGTACTTTGCGTCGTCGAGATGATTTGGCAGTGGTATTTTTTGCTGGGCATGGTGCTGAGCTGAACCAAGAGAATTACTTGTGTCTGCGAGCGGATGAACCAGCGGAGGGTGGAAGATGGATGAAGCCAAAAGTCAGAGATGCTGAGAATACAGTAGGTGGAGAGTGGTCGATGATGCGAAGACGCTGGACAATGGAGCCACTAACGAAGCTAGACGTTTTACAGCAGACAAAATTTGTCGACGAAGGTACGGACGAAATTCACCAGAAAAAGACAAATTTGGGTCTAATTTTTTTTCAACAGATGAGCCCGTTGACGGGGAAGAAGCGTACAGACTCTCTACCTTACTTGATGTGGTCACGGACGTCTTCAGCCCACGCAAATACGGGTTATCCACCATCGCCATTATTGATGCATGTAGAACAGATGCGGAGGGGCGAACAGTTGCCCTTGACCAACAGGTATGGTGCAACTCCTGGTCTGCCCTTCCTGGCGTAGCAATTCAACCAACCTTTTTTCAGTTCGCACTCCCGCCAGCCGGTTACTTTCCACAATCAGTACCTTGTCGCATTTGCAAGTGATCCGGGACGTGACGTCAATGAGTCTGGTGAGCACGGGGCCTGGACAAAGGCGTTCCTACAGCAGGTCAAAGAGACTCCGGACGATGATATTGTATCGCTCTTGACGGTAATAAGTCCTCCCACTACCAATCGTCTCGGTATCAAGCTAACTTGATTGGGTTTCTAGCGAACCCGCAATCGCCTATTTTTTCAAACTCGAATGGATAATAGCAGTGAGGAACCTCGTCAACCGCAATGCTCATGGACGCATGAGTGCTTGCATAGCAAAATTACTTTGCGTTGAGTCTCCCATGTGCTTATAGTGTTAGCATTGTACCCCCTTCCCGGGAAGGTTACAGTAGAGTGGGCGCGCTCACAACGCGCCCATTCCGCTTTCCTGGCCTAGGTAGGGATTAAGATGACCCCAGCTTTAGGGTTTTGAATTATGAACAAGCAAGTGTGGGAAACAATCAACAAAAAGAATGTCTGGTTTGTTGCTTCATTGTCGGGTTGTCTGTCATAGAGGTTTTTCCTAGAAAAGGATTTAGCCCTGTGGTGTGCGTAGCAAGCAGCGAAACGTTTAAAAACTTATGGGGTAGCGACACTGCCAGCGCGAGAAATGAAAGGCTGGTCCCAAAAACTATAATATTCAATTCCCAGTATTCATTCTGCATAGCTGGTTTTCATTAATGGCATTTGTTTTTGCCGGCGTTTTGGCCATTTGCTGGTCGGCAAGTGGATACTTGGAGAGATGGTAAAAGTAAATGCCCAAGCACAAACTATCAGTCAGTACGCAATGAACTTTTGATGCAATACTATTATATGATGCATTTTGAGCCTGCCCAGCAGAGTACATGGCTCAGGAAGGCTTAACCACTTGATCTCTCCATGTGAGGATCTACATTGTCATTAAATGCTCTTCAGAAGGTGCCCAATTGACAACAAGGTCTCTAGATATATATGGAGGTATGAATACATTACTATTAACTACACAATCGTTTTCGCTCGCTTTCGTCTTCGCAGATATCGGTGGCTTTTCTTTTTTTTCCGCTGACGCTGCTACTTGGCCTCTCCTGACGGCAAACCCCAGAGGGCAGACACCATAGCCAGGTGTGTCCAAGATCGTAGGAGCTCTCCCCCAATGCAAGGGAACAAGCTCGCGGTATCGTGCCGTGCCGCGTTCGGTGATGTTCTTGACTTTTTGTAGGCGTTCAACTTGGACCTGAGACAATGTTGCATGCGCTACTGTTGCTTGGCAATAGTAGTCGTGCCCGACTCGCGGGTGTTCGATTGGACCGGCCCAGGTCTCAATAATGCGACCATAGCATCCTTCGCACGCAAGTAGTAAACAGATGATGGCCCGGTTTCTTCATTTGTTTGAATTGGATTTTGGGATTGTGTTTAAATATCTGTTGTTTCGCTGTCTTCTTCTTCCGTCGTGTGTTGTAGTGAAATGCCTGCTTCTGTTTTTTCAGTTCTTGTATATATATAATTCCTTTTTCGTTTTGGTAGTATTCGACGTGATGTTTTTGATTACTTTCGCACTTGAAGTACGCCATCTGCTATTTATCTATTGGCGGTAGCACCGGTTCATTTTTGTGGAGATGCTTGCTTGTAGGACCGTTTATATGCCGTTCTTGTTTTTGACGGAATAAGCGTTTTTCATTGATTTTGGGTATGTTTGTCGTCGTGCTGCCTTTTCGTTGCCTTGTCGGACATTGAGAGAGAACAGACGTTGAAGACAAACGACAAAGGCTATAAGACGAAAACCAAGACCAAGGCAACAGACAAAAGGCAAGAGACAAAGACATAAAAAGACAGAACCCCCCTGTCAAGCTCCGGATTTTCCCACGGCAACAAAGATAAAGATTGGACCTCCGCGCACATCCTACGGTGAAGGAACCACCGGCCCCCTCTCACAAGACATAGAGTCGGATTGAGCCAGACTCCCAAAACGGCCATAAGTCGGAGGTTTTCCTCACAAACAGGTCCCGCTCGCCCTGGAGGAGAAGTGAATCAACATGGAAGAATTCAAGCAAGGGTCATACAAGTGAGGACAGGAAATGTCAGAACGGGAGGGGTTTAAATGTTTCCAGTAAGCGAACCGAGTTATATATGGAAGGTAGACAAGAACATCCCAAAGCCATGGACACGGCACGATACGAGGGTTGGGGGATAGAGGGAAGGATGGCAAGCCAGAATATTTCCTAGCGCGTAGTAGATGGTAGGAATACAGGTCAAGAGCAAGATAGAAGGATAGATGACAAACAATTGGTTACTCGAGGTCCGGCGTACAATTCAGGAGTAGTCTGAAATCATTGACATTTGTTGCACGGCATTTCCGCAGTGGAGAGATCAAAAGTTTTATGCAGAGATAGAGCGATAGCTGGTAGCTAATGCATGCCAGGCGTGATCAAAAATTGTAGTAGGACAGCGATGGAAAGAAATAAATGAAACGATAGCGGGTAGTGCCAGGCTTGCAATGGAGAGATCAGAAGTTATTGTAATTCAATGCGGGATTATGACATGTGAATTTCTTGAATGTTCTACATGCTTCGAACGCACCATTATCCAGGACCGTAGTATAGAGACATGGACTGGTCTGCATCACTGCACCAGCTGCATCCCATACTGCATCGGCATCCTTTTATTCCTCGTTAACCTGTGAAACGGAATGAACATTGGTGATTCCTCGCGTGATTCATCACATATCATATCTTCCTCAGTGTTTGCGCCCCTGCGAGGGCCGCTGGCAGGCAAGGGGCGTGCAGGGTCTCCCTCGCCTCATGAGTAATGGCATTGAATAAAGTCGGCATCTACTCTGTCACATCTCTTCCGAGTATTCCGATATCTGAGTACACTTCGTTCGCATCACTGTCTCCTAGTCGTAATTCATTGATGGAAACAATACAACAATACCTAGCTGCCACTAAGACTGAAATGGTAGCTAATGCACACCAGCGTGCGATGAAGAGATCGAAAGTGATATAAGATAAAGATGGAAAGAAAAGAAATGATAGTGATATCGAATGTTGTCAGTTTCAAACGGTAGCTATGCCAGGCGCGCGAAGGAGAGTTAAAAAGTTTTAAGCAGAGATGGAAAGAAATAAAACGATAATTGGCAGCTTGTCAGAAACCAATGGCAATTATTGCCCGTCAGGCCTGCAATGGAGAGTTCAATACTTATATATATATAGCAAGACAAAGAGGGAATAAAATAATACGGTATTTAGCAGCCTGGTACAAACGGTTGCTAACTTCTAAGGTAAGGCGCCCAAGGGAGAGACCACAAGTTATAGTAAGGCAAGAAATAGTTCAATATTCATGCAATATTTTTCCCAATACATATCGCTTCCTGATTGTCCAAATGATACCCGCGTCTGTCCAGCTTCGCAGTCCGGACTCTTGCGCAATTATACCTTGTACCCTTGATACCCATTACCTTCGATACCCCGCATACAACACACAGTAGTATACCAGTATATTTGACATCTAGCAGACAAGGTAGTATCCTAATAATACAGAGTGCTCCTTCTTTCCTTTCGTCTCGCGCTGACTTTGTGTACAATTGCCAGATACTTTCCATAGCCCACACCAAAGTTTTCATCCTGTCTCATTTGCGAACAACAAAGAAATAATTCGAGGATTTTTGCACGGAGAACATCAGTGTAATCTTGTTTGAAAAGAAATGTAACGAAGTAAAATACAATAAAATTAAGGTCAAAGACAGGCCATCATCCTTCCCCACCGCCCTACAACATCACATTCTAGTGAATATATCGCGATGAAGGAACGCCGGAATGGATGTCTAAGGGCACTTTCGTTTGGGATCGCTATCCTCTTCGCAGACGTCATCGGCTTTTCTTTTTTTACCGCGGACGCTGCTACTAGGCGTCATTTCTGGGGATGGGAGTGTCGGTTGGTCCCCTTTGGTGTTGAAGTCAATGGTTGGTTTTGGTTTTGGCATGATGGGGGTGGAGGGGATGGGGGGAGCGGCGAATGAAGTCAGGGTTGGAACATCTGCCGAAGCTGGAGCTGGGACCGCTGATGTCTTTTTGAGACATGACCGCAGGGAACTGGCAGCTGCTGGCCTTTTGGTGGCCGATACCGCTGGAGCCTCACTACCGGCTTTGCTGGCATGGTCGGCATCCTCCTTCAGGTACTTTTTGTACAGGTCTTTGTCGTCTATGTACATATCGATTCCTTCGGGCAGAGAACTGTTATAGAATATACGCGATAGGCTTGGCAAGTATAAGGGGGCATTATTGAAATTGCGCAAGAATGCGTAGTGTTGTTGATCCTGAAGGGAGACTCGTTGTGAGTATATGTTTTGCTTTATTCATCATGCGAACAAAACGTTTACATACCTCGTCATTAATGTAGGTGACAATGCCGTTCCACTCATCAATCAATCGCAAGTGTCGGGGAGCGTCGGACGCTGGGCCAGGGCTTCCGCCTACGGTACCGTCTGCGAATCGAATATGGCGACCTGGAGGAGCCGGCTGCGAGATTGATGAGAACGGGTGATCCTTGTACCGGAGGTAGGTACGATATGCGTCCTCATGCGCAGCAGCAATTGCAGCGGCCTCTGCAGCAGCTGCTTGTGCTGCCGGGTTGGAAATGTGACGGGGCGGTGGAGCAGCTGACGGATGAAACGGGTAATGGTGAAGAGGGGGAGGTGGGTACAACATAGACGGGTGCGGAGGAGCGGAACGGGGTGGTAGACCCAGAGGGTGTGGAGGGGGAATACTATCATATCGAGAATGAGGCTCGGCCGACATAGGAATTCCAGCTGCGCTGGCCGGATGACGACCCTTGGAACGAGACGGAGGTCCAGCAAAGCTAGCACCATCATACATGCTCGACGAAACTGACGCGCCCGGCAAAGGCGGTCCTGGGAGTCGCCCGTAAGGCGGCAGAGGGTAGCGAGGTCGCGCTCCATTCATGGGAGGAGGTGGTTGAAGATAGGGGTACTGGTTCATCATGAACGGAGGCAGACCTGTTCGGCCGGGGTACGGTCCCATGCCACCAAAGGGGACCTCATTCATCCCAGGCTCTGGGCGAAACTTGCGGTAAGGGTTGTTGCTCGCGGATGCGGATGAGGAGGTACCGGCTCGGCTAGCAGCCGCCGCAGAGCTCGGAGGAAGAACATTGCGTACCGCCGGTTTAGGTGTGGTGCGGCGGATTGTAGCCGGCTTAAGGGCGGGAGTAGATGTCGACGATTTAGGTGTGCTGCTGGCATTGCCGGCTCGCAACATGGGGGGAATAGGTGGGCGGTTGGACATAGTTGGAGTGCGCTGTTCCGTGGGTACTTGCAACATGCTAGATAGAGGGATGTCGGCCACTTTTGTAGGTATATAGGGATGAATAGGTTTATTGCTAGGTGCTGGGCGGTGTATGATTGACAACACCGGAGACTTGAAGTGATCGACGACGATCTGACTGGTATACTGATAGCGGAGATTGGTATATGGGTATAACTACTAATGAGATATTGGGACGAAATACACAGGATGGAACTATTCCATGATGTGATTTGGGTCGCGGAAAGATCTCAAGAGAATTGGTGGAATTTAGAAGATTGGAGAGTGGGCGAGGCAAAAAGTAAGAGGTCTGGGAATTTCGCTGGGGGAAATCGGTAAGATTCCTGGCCTTTTTATCTTAACTTTTCGGAGTTATGAGGACCATCTGGCATTAAGACACCACAGTAAAAAAAACCTTAGCTTGGGACGACCCTTGTACACTAACCCTCAAAAATTCAACATGCGACCTAGTAGGGATAAACACAGTATGATGTAAAAAATGTCCGTCGCCATTTTCTGCAACGCAAGTATATCTCCGATCAAAAAATTGTGGTTATTTTTTCGGTTCGTGAAGGTAGTCCATCTCGGACAAAATTGAAAGGCTCTGGAGGAATAGCCTGGTTATGATAATTATTCTGGTTGTTACAATTTTTTTTTGAATCCGTAGTTTTTAGGCATTCGATGCGGAGAAACTTACTTACCATCCACACTGAGGAATGAATGCAAAACGAAAGCGGAAAATCGGACTTTGAGACTGCGCCACGTGCCTAGAAGGTTGCGCATAAAATTCACCGGAAAAAAATTCAGTCTTGAATCTTGATGAACCTTCCTCGATTGTAATTATCATAGCAACTATTCCATTGCAATTTCTCTAGAATTTATGTTTGCAATAAATTACTGATGTGAAGAAACAGACGATGTACATGGAGCAAAGATTTAATTCACATCAGTTTTATGAATTTGCGCTTGACGGCCTCCTATATAATACCATAGGGAATCTGCTGACCTTCCCGACGAACATTCGTTTGGGTACATTTTTGTTGAATGTGCATTGTAATTCGGTGCGGAAAAACTTATTGACATCATGCTGAGGAATGAATGAATGGGTGTCTACGGAAAAACGAGAGCGGAAAATCTGAGACTGCGCAATGTTTAGGGGATCCAACCTAAATCCAAGTTTGGAGTTTTCCTCAATTGATGACTATGATGAAGACTATACCATAGTCCCCCGGCGTCTCCCGACTTTTCCCCGGAGTGACCCGGCTGTGTCCTGTCCTCGGGGGGTGGGTTATGCCCATACATATCCTAGCATTCCTACAATAGGCGTACATAGTTATTTCCAGTATAATCTTCTCTGCTGTTTTCTCTCTTGGCCTTTATACTAGTAACCCACCTATAAAAGCTACTGTTTTCTCTCTTGGCCTTTATACTAGTAACCCACCTATAAAAGCTACTGTGGGTCTTGGCCAACCTGCACCTGTGTGATTCTCCTACCATTACTTTTGCGCAGTAAATTCCGTCTGAGTGATTGTCCCCCAGTTCGGGATACATATATTGTGCACAACAAGTGCGTCTGCCCTCGGATTACACTAGTGCCATTTTTCGTACTGAGGAATTTCACCACCGAACCAAACTATTAGCACGCCCAACGTTGTTTGCTAACGCGCCTACTATAGCAGGTACTCGCATACCGTACGGCAGCATGAATGACCCAATTTCACGAACATGGGTTCTGATAAGTTTATTAAATTGCTCGGCATGTCCGAACGTACTGTGGTTGAATTTGTCATTACCCGAAATGGATCTCGTACTTTCAACTGGTCATGACGGGTAGAGAAGCATGGTTACTGGAAGTTGCACCATATTACTTCATAGCCAAAGAACTCAAAGACAATCCAGGCAAGAAATTACCGAGAAAGATAGGTAAAGCGTCCGAGAAGGTATCGTCTCCCGGCATTACTTCCCGTCCGAAAAAAATCATTCCCCAACTTTCCCCCAATGTTTTTCTTCTCATGAAGTTACTCCCAGGCTCAAATATGGCATCTTACACATATATCCGGTTGCTACATAGGCAAAATATACCAGGAACACATGATACATATGAGTAGAGTTTGTCCACGTTCTCCCGGTAAAATCCGTCTGGTTCACTTATGAACTTCGTATTATACTCCTATAAAAGCTCTGGGCTTTGGTTATCCTGATTCTTTGTGATTCTCATGTATGACTTTTGCGCAGTAACGTCCGTATCGCAGCTTTTCTGAATATATCCAGTACACAGCAAGTGCGTCTGAACTGGACTACCTTCTTCCTTCTCAAATAAACCAGTCTTGGTGAGGTCTGGGATCTTTGAAAAGTATCATCCTCCACAAAGTCAAAACGAAGAAGTGACGGAGTGGGATTTATGTATTTGGCCCGAGATCCTGCCATTCCTTGCGCTAAACTTATATACATCACAAGATAGAAACATCGGAGAGAACAGAACCACAGCTATAGTAGTGCACTCGAAAATATAAAAAGGGCTCGGATTCGAGAGAGATGCGTCTACGGATGCGTCTGTCAAAGATGTATGACTGTGCCACGAAGGCAGCCCTCCACAATCAGGCAGGCCTCATTCTTTTTACCCCATTCTTTTTACTTCAATTTTTTCCGTGTAATCCCTGATTATATTGAGTGCCTTCCTATATAAGTATCTGATCGTTGTTACGAAGTACTCGAGGACCTCAGATTTTGTTCTTGACCAACACCTATATGCATACAACCTGCTGACAGCGTCAATGAGGTTCCCACGGATTCTCACCATCGGTTCTCCTCGGATCTCCAACCGAGTGAAAGACGAACCACCAGAAGGGTAGCCAAAGAAGAAGCGCACGGGAAGCCTATCGCAGTGCGGGTTCTAAGCTTAAAATATTGCTGTCTGGTGGAGGCTTTGAGCTGATGGTAGCTCTCACCAAATGTATAGAAGGATGGGAAGAACTCGACTACTTCCGATACCCCTTGGGCCAAAGGTGGATTCATCCCCTAGAATTGACGTCGCACCGAAGCAGTTCCGGCACGATGCTTCATTGCGACCAGCCGCGCCCACATTGGGCAGTGGTGAGCGCGTGCCGGAAAGATACGGGGAAGCTTTGCTGAGGGGTATGGGGTGCGAGGAGGGGGTGTCTGTAGGAAAACAAAGGACTGAGTATGTTATACCTGCTTTACGTAATGAGCTACCTTGCTGATATATTTGTACTAGAACAACTGCCCAAGCGAAAGTATCATTAGTACGTCCATTCTGGCCAGCTTTTTGCTTTAGCCATCTTGCGATTTTGGAAAACGAAAGAAGCAGGCTCGATCTCCCTTCATTGCCCGACGACATGTGGTCCCAGGCTTGAGCGAAATCAAGGGTGCAAGGGAGAGGTACCGGCACGATGTTTCCTCCCGACCGGCCGTGCCCACATCCGCCGCTTTTGAGCGCATGCCGGTCGAATTATATGGTGATGCAATGTTGAGGGGAATGGGCTGGATACCTGGAAAACCATTGGGAAAAAATGGGAATGGGTTAGGTGAGCCAATCAGACATTGTCGACAAGTTGTATTTGAGACGGAAGTTACGGCGCAAAAGTCACCCAAATGTCAAAGTATAATAAAATCACACCGAGGTAGGATAGCCAAAACTCACGGTAGATTTTATAGGGGTCCAATAGAAGGGGCACCAAAGGAGACGGCCTATATACTCCTCTGTGCGGGAAAGTTCTGTCCGTTCCACAAGATGTACCTATAGAAACAATCCAAATGTCAAATGTGGTTCGAATTAAAATCTTGTGGTCTTGCCCTCGGCCTCCCACACAGAATTTATAGCTCTAGTCTGCCTATCGTAGAGATAATCTATGTAATCTACTGATAGTTTCGCCCATTCTTCTTGCAGGGCTTTGATGAGGCCGGCCTTCCCCGAAGGAAGGGGACGTCTCTCCCTAACTGCTTTCTCCAGAGTGTTCCAGCAGTGTTCTATTGGGTTAAGATCTGGAGAAGTTGCAGGCCATTTGGGCTGCAGCAGCCGCATTTGCTGATCATTCTTCCATGCAGTAGTCGCCTTGCTGACATGGCAAGAAGCGTTATCTTCCTGCAAAAGGAAGCAACTGCGGTCGAATGGGGAAAAGTCTTTCAACCAGGTCTGATAAACAGAGAGGATGTTGTCGCAGTAATAGACGGAGTTGATTCTTGCTCCATCACAAATCACAAGTGGCCCAACTCCCCCATGCCAAATAAAGCTCCAAACCATGACCCCTCCACCGTTCTTTTGCACTCGTGGGATGCAATTTTGGATGGCGTATTTGTGGGTATCCCCCGGCTCACGCCAAATTTTCTTTGTTGCAGTGCCGAACAACGTAAAGAAGGACTCGTCCGAAAAAATCACATGCTGCCAGTCTTCTTTGGCCCAATGACGCTTGTCCTGGGTCCATTGATGTCTGTAGGCAATGGACTTTTCAGACAACAACGGTTTCCTAGCTGCAACGTACTTCTTCAAACCGGTCATTGTGATGAGGTTTCGAAGCATGTCCATGCTAAATTTCCTGCCCATCATCTCCAAGATGAGCAGGATTTCTTTCAGAGGTGATCTGTTGTTCGTGACCATGACATGGTAGATTAGAGCAACATCGTCATCCGTCCATTCTTTCGGGCGTCCGGATTTGGGTTTTTTGATCACCGAGCCCGTTTCCTTGTATTGCTTGAGAATGCGGGCGACCGTCCGCACACTGCAACCAAATTGTTCAGCAATGCGCTCGCTGCTTGCTTCAGCGAGCCACATTCCGACCATTTGGTTGCGGGTGTCCCGGTAGTTCTCAGAGTCCGGCTCTTCTTCCTTCGGCACTTTCCGCTTTCTATTGAACTCCACAACGTCATCCGTGTCATCGAATGGTTCTGCAGTCATCGAATCTGCAAGACTAATGGGGTCCTGAACAAATCACCCAAATCACTCATGGTGCAGGTGAGGATCGCGCTCTGAAAGTATGTTTTTGTAGTGATGTTGGCAGCAAATGCGCGTCAAAAAGTACTGGACAATTCAAGATGGCAACAAGTAAAAAGTGAACGCGCGTTATACGGCCTATAGACGGCCTGACGCGATAAATGAACTACATTATACCTTAAGAGGCAATTATGAAACCGGAGGCAACCATGTGGATGGAACTTTGGCTTGATGGTTGAAATCAACCAAAAAATACACCTCTTGTGGAACGGACAGACCTTTCCCGCACAGAGGAGTACGAGTCTCGCGTGGGGCAAGTCACCTCTCAGGCTGCGCCAGGTGCTTAGTCGCGCGACTTTCGGCTGAATTCTCGGCCCAGCAAGTTGGAGCTCGATTCCCGACCAGGGATTCCTCCAGAGATCCCCAGCATTAAAACGAACGAAATGGCTTACATCCAACCCGCCACCAACAAACAGATTTGGGTCAAGGCCGGCAATGTGTCGGAGGTTCTCGTCAAGGAGACTCCATACCCGACCCTCGACAAAGACCAGCAAATCCTGGTCCGCGTAGACCGATTTGGACTATCGGCCAACAATGTCACCTACGGCCTCCTTGGGCAGTCCTACCAGTACTTTGACTTTTTCCCCACATCAGAGCCCACCACAACCACTGGAGGCGAGATCAGGTCTCCTCAATATGGCATTGTGCCGGTATGGGGAACCGCAACCGTCGTCGCGTCGAACCATGCGAAGCTCCAACCCGGTGCACGCATATATGGTTACCTGCCCATGTCCCAATTCGCCATTTTGGATGTATCAACCCGAGGACTGACTCCGCAGTGGTTCTACGTCAATCGTCCCCATCTGCCAGATGATCGAAAAGTTTACAATCAGTACTTTATCTGCGCCCAAGATCCGTTCTTTGACCCGCGCCGTGAACGCGAAATGATGCTGTTCCGACCATTGTACTGGACCAGCTACTTTCTCGATGATTACCTCGCTGTTCAAAAGTATTATGGTGCAAGACGCGTGGTGGTCTCGAGTGCCAGCAGTAAAACTGGGTTTTGCTTTGCCTGGTTGGCGCAGAAGCGAAAGCAACAAGAAGGATCTCTGGACGAGATTGTCGCGTTGACCTCGAAATCCAACGTCGACTTTGTTCGTCGTCTTGGGTTTTACGACCAGATCCTCACCTATGATGATCTGAAAAAGGAAGGAACGCAGTCGCAAGTGCCGACCATCTATGTTGATCTGAGTGGTAGCGGCCAATTAGCTCAGGACGTTCAAAAGTTTTATGGAAAAGAGTCTTTAGTCAAAGCCATGAGCGTGGGGATGTCGCACGCCGATGGCAATACCAAGTCTTCCGGCTTCTTGCCAGGCACCGAAATCTTTTTCGCCCCTGAATGGATGAAGCTGCGTTCTGCGGAACTACGGGGAACCCTCTTGAAAGTCATGGTCAAATCCTGGGCTGAGATGATGAGCCGGGTAGATGACTGGATCCACATTGACGAATTTCATGGCGTTCCGGCTTCTCGTGATGTTTTTGCACAACTGGCGGGGGCCAAGAAGCAGGCGTTGCGTGTAGGTCCTGACACGGGGATCATCACCTCGCTGTGGGAGCGTGGCCAAGTTCCGGACGGCCCTTGGTCAAAATCTGGCAGCAGATTGTGAACTTTCCTGGACCTATTCCAAAATGGGTGACCATACTCTGCCATTGATCTTCCATATCCTCTTGAACATCATTCTCAGATCCAGCTATTATATCTGATGCATTCCCTACGAGCGTTTTGTGCTTATCTTACCCTCCCTTTACATATTATAGGATCTCTTTACATCTCTTTACATATTAGCCCATTGACTCTCCTTTTTTCTCGTTATGTCACCTCAAAATTTCTCATGTACTTATATCGTTTCGTTTCGTATCATTGAATGGATGATGGTAAAACGAGTATAAACAAACCGACCTGTTTTCGCAAATTTACGAGAGGAAACTTTTACCCACCTTTGGTTGCCCTTGGAAGCTGTCGACTAGTGGAGCAAGGCGCTTACCCGTGGATGGACGTTCGTAAACTCCCATACGCAACTGGAACGTGTGGTCCCTGACCCTGAGCGCATGCTGAGAGGAACCCTTCCCAAAGTCGTTCGGTGGTTGAACCTATCGACCAGAGAAAGCTTTAGTGCAATACCTGGAACAAGGCCCCTCTCATCCGTTCCCCAAAGGCCTCTTGATAAATCAAACTCGCTTGCAGTATATGTGCATTGGCCTTACTGCGAAAGGTAACATTTGGCCGAAAAGTCCATGAAGAGTCGTTCTAATCACAATTGTAATGTGTTAGCAAATGTACGTACTGTGCATTCAACAAATATCATATTCCGAAAAGGTAGTGTTGGCCTATCGGTGCATTTGAGTTTGTCCCGACGACAATTTTGTAAACTTACGACCATCATTTAGTGGGCAAGATCATGATCGAATGGAAATGGCTCTTCTCTCTGAGCTACAGCATGCTTTAAAGTATCCAGTTGAAACACATAGTCCAGGTTGGAGGGAAAGCAATCATATGGAAGTTCAGGGATCATCCAGCAGTAATGTTACAAAGTCAATACGATCGATCTATTTTGGCGGAGGAACTCCTAGTCTGGCCAGGGTGAGTAATCACAGTTCGGGGTTGCCGAGATCTAGTTTCTGAATCACCGTGGCATATAGCCGGACATGGTTCGCTCCATAGTGGATTATCTGGAAAGAGAGTCCTCACTGGAGCCCAATGTAGAAATCACGCTTGAAGTAAACCCGACGGTAGGTAGTCGTAGCGCATTATCCCGATGTAATCCATTTTTAAGCAACGCTTCGCAGTCTAGTGAAGTGGGCAAGTTGGAAGAATTCCGATCAGCAGGCATTAATCGTCTTTCAATGGGGATTCAGGTATAATTTTACATTACCAACGAAAAGAAGTCAGATTTTGAGCCCTTCATATCCAGGCATTAGACAATGCTGCATTACGCGCTTTTGGTCGTGACCATTCCGTCCTGGAAGCGATCGAGGCTGCCAGAAAAGCAACATCGTTGTTTTCCAATGTTTCATTTGATTTCATTTGGGGAAGAGAACGCCAATCAGTCAAGGAATGGGAACAAGAGCTACGCGTAAGAATTTGACTTCAGGTAATATGTGGAACGATGAGGAGGTCTGACATTTGAGATGAGCAGATGGCTGCCTCTTTGGGCGCGACACATTTGAGCTTGTACCATCTCACAGTTGAAAGAGGCACCCCATTGTTCAAAAATGTAGAAAAGGGGCAGGTTGCACTTCCGGATAATGATTTGGCTGGACAACTGTACGAGCGCACAGTACAGGTATACGCGCTTCAAATTCACTGCGATCCTGCGAATGTTAACTTTCGGCGAAAGGTTACTGCCGAGGAAGGATATGAGCAGTATGAAGTTTCGTCGTTTGCCAAGAACGGGAATCCAGAATTTCGGAGCAAACATAATTCTTCATACTGGGATGGATTAGATTACATCGGTACGGAGATATGCCTTTGACCGAGATCTCCAGTACACTAAGCACAACCCTGCAGGAATTGGTCCGGGGGCGCATGGGCGAGTATGGGGACACGCCGACTCTCGCCGGTTTCGAACATTTCGCGTAACGTACTCCAGTGTATTTTCTTAATGATTGCTGGCTAACGTATAAAAAAGATTCTGGATCCTGAAACCTGGAAGAGAAGCTGTGAAGAAATTGGTCATGGGTAAGAATCAGTATTCATGACGGATTCGTTGTGTGTCTGATACTGTTTCTAGCATGCGAAAGGTGGTGCCCATACCCGAGCTGGAAGCTGCTCAAGTAAGTTAGTTTGTAGATGATAAGGATTCTGGGTTTGTGCGGAAGGAGTGATGAACGAAACTAGGAAATGATCATGTTGCGGCTCAGAACTTTGGACGGCTTATCTTTTCACCAACTCAAAGAGCAGGGAATCAATGTGGACCTTGAAAATGTACGTAGAACTTTGGCCGAAAGTAACATGATCACACCTTAATACCACTTCCTAGGTAATGGATTGGACGATGGTTCAAATCTTTATTCAGTCGGGGCTTTTAGAATACCTGCCAGGTAGTGATGCGAACAATCCGAACGGTGTACGGCCAACCAAGAAGGGACTTGCGGTCATCGACGGCATATTGGCCCAAATCCTCAAATAATTTATTCGAAATGAAAATATGTACATAGGGGAGACGTTGCCAGCAAGAAAGAAGAGCTACACCACTTTTATCCCTTCTCCTTCTTTTTCCCAAACATGCCCCGAAGACCCTTTTCTTTATCTTTTCCTTCTTTACCGTCTCTCGCCAAACTCGCCGAAGTACTGCTGCGGCCCGCAGAATCCAAATCCGGCTTACCGGTCGGTGACGTGTTGTAAACATCGCCAGATGCAGTCAGACTCTTGGCCACTTCGCTAGTCGGGACCGGGTTGGCCAAATCCTTTAGACTCTCGACAAGTTGGGTTGCGTTGTAAATGTGGGTTGTGCCAGTCACGACATCACGCTGAGTCTCTTGGATCACTTCATACGTGGCTCGCATTTCCGAAAAGGTCAAGCCTCCAATGGAAAACAAAATGATGCGAGGTCCATTTTTGCGCAGCTCAGATACGGGTGCTTGTTGCTGCTGCTGCTGTTGTTTTTGCTGCGATTCTTCGGAGTTGGATTCCTCGACCGGCTTTTTCCGAGCAGTCGCCCAGGATGCCCGCGTCGTGCGGAGTGAATTGGGTCGACTCGGGTCAGGGGGTATCAAGGACAGAGCCTTTTCTCGCGGTGTTTTGCCGGTAGGTGGAGGCGGAGGCGGAGCGGGCACGGCATCTTCTGGAGGAGGCTCGGTCACCCATGGGAAAATTGTTGCGTCCAGTTGGTTACGAATTTGATCCTATCATTGTCAATGAGGTTGTGTTGCTCATGAGCCTGAGCGAATTCAAATGCATACCTGAAGAACACTTTTGATGACGGGCGCCCATCGACTCAAATCATAGCTTTCGCCCTTTCGTTTCTTGCTCGCTTTATGATGAGCATGGTACGCGTACTTTCCGCGCTCATCCTGGTTTTGTTTCTTATCCTTGGACTTGCTCAACCGTACACCAAGAAAATTCAAATTGGTAATAGCTTGTGAGTCTTCCAGAGATAGCTTTGCATAACCCAGCAAACGTCGGCGCTCGTCGTCTTCGATGCCATTTTGTGTAATGATGTACAACATCAAAAGTCGCAGCTTGTCGATAGAACTACAAAAGAGAGAATTAGGTATGGGACTCATTCCATTTAATATACATGGTCACTGGAAACATACCTGATCGTGTCACTATCCAAGACGGGTACCATGTCCATCATAACATTGGAAAACTTAATTGTCCGGCCATCGACATTTTCGCCCGTGGCCAAATCTTGCTCCACCGCAGCAATCATATCCAACTGTCGCTTCTCAAATAGACTTTTGCATTCTTGGCAAATGTTGATATGTACGGAAAACTGTTTATAAATAAATATAGGCGAACCGATCAGTTTCACGAAAAATTGGACACTGTACCTTGGCCTTCATTTCTTGGAACTGTGGGAGTGATCCTAGGGTATCTTTCATATGTTTAAGTGAATCCACGCCTTTCAGCCCGGCTTCACCGCCTTCTTGATTGAGCGCTGTGGCTGCCGCTTTGTTGTCGGTCAAGAAATTGTTGAAGGTCTTCCGGATGTACTCTACGGCATCGGCGTAGTGCCAATGTCGGATTAGCATCTGCGATGGATTTAGTACATAGTACAACTCTTCCATTCCATTGAAAAAGATGGGAGGCGTACCCAGATGGGATCATTTTCGTCCAAGCTAGCCGAGTTGGTTTGCACAGCTGCAGCGTTAGCATCCGTCGATACTCCGCCCTCACTCTTATACCTATAATGGGATAACTATTAGGCGCATATCCCAAATTCCCACTGATGACTTGCACTTACAGGTACTTTCCACCTTCCAAAACCAAAAGATCGTTCATCATAGCTTGATACGTAAACTCGTGAACAAGCGGCGAAACCATGTCCAACGACCGATCAACAATAATCAAGACTGAGCGTTTATACGGGCTTGGTGGTGGAAAGTCGGGGTCTAAGCGGCATAACGCGTCAAGTTCTTCTTGAATGCGATGGGCGAGTTTGGCGGACAGGGTGTTGGAGTTGGGAGGGCCGTAGTAACGAATGTATGGGTAATCGCCCAGTGTTGATAATACAGATATCATCTAGCATACATTTGTCATTCGGGGCCTGTTTTTTATTTAGCATTTGGCTCCAAACTTACCTTTTGCGCAATACCGGTAAGCTCGGCTGCCATGTATGGGGCATTTTGAGGGTTGTAGAGGTTGTACAGTGATAATGGCTGCTCCATTGTAAATACTTGGGATTCACAAGCTATTCATCCACTTGAGCAAGTGTGTAGCACAAGCCATAGGTTAGTGATTTACATACCCAAGAAATCTACATTCATTTCCTTTAGTGTTTTCACATATGTGATGGCTGGGGACGCTTTAATCTTGTCAAACAGATGATCGGGAAGGGCTGGCAGGATAAAACACATTTGTAAGAGAGATTGATTCAGGAAGTCCCTTGAACCATACTCTTACCTGCCACAAAGAAGAGATGAACAGCCGCATACGCCTTATTCCCCTTATCAAAATCCGCAATGACTCTATCAACACTAGACTCTGTTGGCGTGATGAAATAGATGGCTTCCTTGTTGGGATATGCCTGTCGTTTCCTCGTCAAGTCCTCCACCACTAAAAATCATTTTCGGGCTCAAAAATCAACAAACAGGAATCAGGAGATGAAGGCACACGAATTACGCACGCACAGGTGACATTCTCTTCCAGTATATCGTGCATTCGACATGCCGTGTTGAGAATCTTGATTGATTTGGGATCCACTACAACAATTTTCCATCGGCCTGGTGGTTGCACTGATTGGACCATGTCCACCAGTAGCCCTAGAAACCATAGAATAATGATGAGTTTGGATGTCTGCTTTTTCAAATGGCACGATATATGTCCTACGTTTCTTAATCAACTCTTTTATAGACGACATGTTGAGTTGCTTGGATATGTCTTCACGGCAAGAAGCCGACAGTTTCAAAAGTTTCTAGTCCCAAAAAAATGCGTCAACGCGTTGCAGCGAGCTTTACGCGTACGCGTACTCGGTGCGTAACTGAATTTTGGTCTTCACTTTTTAAATTGATACACAAAAACCATATATATACAAAGCAGCGTCCAGCGTCATGAAGTATGTATCTATCCTATCTTTTACAAATCATATGTCCTATATATACAAAGCTACAGTATATGTGTTGAGAATGTTTCAAAAGCTGTTCAACCCTGTTGCTGTCCGTTGAATCCTGGTCCGGCCCCAGCAACGAGTTTGGGGGAGAAGAGATCTCCGGTAGCTTTGATGACATTGGCGACCTCCGAGTCTGGCACGGCTTGTCCTGTGGCCTTCAGTTGACCCAACTTCTGGAGCTTGGGTACGAGCTTTGTCGCTGCTCCGGGACATTTGAGGGTTTGCAGCGATGCCAAGGTGAGCTGAAATCGTTGGAGGGTAGAGTCGAGGTCGGTGCCCATAGGAATGTTGGGGTGCTGCTGCTGGACAGTGGCAGCAAGCTCGGCATCAGTGGGCGGGCAGCGGCAGGGAATGCGAACGCCGTTGATGGGTCCGACCGAGTCACCTTGGCAGGCGGGGTTACCGGGAGCTACTTCGGTTGCGGGGATGAGGGCGGCATTGAAGCCAGTAGGAGTCTTGGGAGCAGCAGGGGCATTCGGAGCAGGAGCAGGAGCGGGAGCACCGGGGCATCCCGCAGGAGCAGCAGCAGGAGCGGAAGAGGCAATGCCTGCAAAGAGGAGGGTAGCGATGATGGTGGAAGTAAAGCGCATGATGGAGTTTGAGTGTATAGGTCTAAGAGTCTATGTGCGATGAGGGTGTTTGGATGAGGATGTGGTTGAGGGGAAGAGTTGAAGATGTCCTCCTTTTATATCCTCAAAGTCATCATACGAGAAGGTAACGCGTCCAGTACGTGTACCTCTCGCGAAGCCGCTTACGCCCACCATCTCTCAGTTGGCTGAAGCGCTGAAACCCGACCTTTTCGCCAGACTTTTTCCCGAGTGTTCAACGCGCGACGAACGTTACCTTTGTGCGGGCATCGGCGGGCAATAGTCGGAGTTTGCCGGAGGCACAGCCATGCGCCACGAGATGGACCTCAGGGCGTCCGTTTCAAGTTTCGATCAACGAAATTGATTCTGCCTCAATGGTTTGTGCTCGCTCCGAATGGTCGCTGGTATCATAGTTTATCTTGAGCCCCCCCTCGGGTCCTCGGGAATGTAGGGGACGGCATCCGCTAATTTTTCGTTGCTTTGCTGCTGCTTATCGTGGTCGTCAGAAATGTTGAGGGTGATAGAGTCCTCCTTCTGCGTGGGGATAATGGTTGTCCTTGAGCTCTCTTTGTAAGTATATAGTGGGTGAAGAAAGTTGACACATTTAACAACACTATATTAGCCCACAATGTCAACCGAAGGTTCGTAACAACAACTGCTGCAGAAACAGCACCGGAAGCAGCCAGTTAGCATCGGAAAGGCTAGCTCCGGAAAGACTACGTACATGTAAGTATGTGTTAGCCGAGGACAAAATGGAGATCAACGAGAAAAACGGACTTGGTTGTCCATAGCGAATCAATTCTCACATTCACAGCAAAAAGCAGTCCGTCTATGTCGTTAACCTTAATCCTGCCGTCACTCAGCTTCCATACGGTGCAAACATTGATATATCCGGGATACAGTCAACTGCAAAGAAGTGATGAAGCAGTATTTCGGGACACAGGTGCGTTTACAGCCATTGGAAGGTAGGAGTTCATCGCATTTCTACCTGGATATTATTCACAGGGTATATGATCTTTTTGTTGTGGACAAGGACAAACCATGTCGCAAATAGAGAAACGTTTCTTGATCAACTCTTGTATAGACGACATGTTGAGTTTGTTCGGATTTTTCTTCACTTCCATATGCCGACCGTTCGTTTCTGCTCCCGTAGTTTCTAGTCCCAAAAAATGCCTCAACGCGTTGCGCGTAGCCAGCGAGCTCTACGCGTACACGAACAGTGAACTGGATTTTGATCTGGTTCTGGTCTTCACCTTTTAAACTGATTGAGGAAATCCGTATATATACAAAGCGGCGTCCAGCGTCATGAAGTATGTATCTATTCCTATCTTTTACAAAAATAATCGTATGTACTATATATACAAAGCTACAATATGCGTGTGGAATATTTCAAAGGCTGTTCAACCCTGTTCCTGTCCGTTGAATCCTGGTCCGGCCCCAGCAAAGAGTTTGGGGGAGAAGACATCTCCGGTAGCTTTGATGATGTCGGCGACCTCCGCGTCTGACGCGGCTCCGGCCTTCAGTTGACCCAACTTCTGGAGCTTTGGTACGAGCTTTGTCGCTGCTCCGGGACATTTGAGGCTTTGCAGCGATGCCAAGGTGAGCTGAAATCGTTGCAGGGTAGAATCGACGTCGGTGCCCATAGGAATGTTGGGGTGCTGTTGCTGGACAGTGGCGGCAAGCTCGGCATCAGTGGGCGGGCAGCTGCAGGGAATTTTAACGCCGTTGTTGGGTCCGATCGAGTCACCTTGGCAGTCAGCGTTACCGGGAGTTACTTCGGTTGCGGGGATGAGGGAGGCATCGAACCCAGTAGAATCCTTGGATCCAGCAGTCTGAGCAGCAGCCTTGGATTCAGCAAAAACCTTGGATCCAGTAGAAGCCTTGGGAGCAGCAGGGGCCTTGCCTGCAGCCTTGGAAGCACCTGCGGCCTTGGGAACGGGAGCAACAGGGGCCTTGGGATTGGGAGCACCTGCGGCCTTGGGAGCGGAAGCACCGGGAGGAGCAACAGCAGGAGCTGAAGATGCGATGCTCGCAAAGAGGATGGTAGCAACGATAGTGGAAGTGAAGCGCATGATGATTTCGAGTGTGTAGGTCTATAAGAGTCTATGTGGAATGAGGGTGTATGGATGAGGATGTGGTTGGGGAGAAGAGTTGAAGTTGTCCTCCTTTTATATCCTCAAAGTCATCATACGAAGCAGGTAATGCGGAGGTAGCGCATCCAATATGTGTACCTCTCGCGACTACCACTTAGGCCCACCATCTCTCGGTTCCAATGGCACCATTGTGTAGACGGGTGTCCGACTCACATAACGAGAAATTGTGGATGGGTATACACACATGTTTGCAATATGAGGACAAGACGGTCCTTTTGCGGCAGGGACAGCTCGGGACAACTTCGTTCGAGAGTCGATTTGAGTAGTAGGCGGAGTAACCATGATAGCTCAAAATAATGGTCCTGATATTAATACATATGCTACAACTACAATTGGACACTTCATGTTACGTTTAGGCCCCCATAGTCAGAACTAATTTCGTTGACCGAAGCTTGAAACGGACGCCCTCGTCGCCCTGAGGTCCATCTCGTGGCGCATGGCTGTGCCTCCGGCAAACTCCGACAATGCCCTGCACAAAGGCAGCGTCGTAGCGCGACTGAACTGAACACTCCTGATTAACTACTCTCCTGAACACTCGGGAAAAAGTCTTGGGTTTCAGCGCTTACTGTCTCCGGGTCACGATCCTCTTGGGCAGTTAACCTGAAGTCTGCTCGCCCTACTTGATCCCATCTCCGATTCCCGGCAACACAAACTCTCAACTTTGACCGATGCAGCATTTGCATATCAGTATACCGTTGAAGCTTTGTTTTCCCCATCACTTTTGCCGCCAGGCATGACCACGGCCTTACATCGCTCCGCCCGTCACGCTCGAGGCCCCATGGGAGATTCTGATCCCAGCCTCTAGCTGAACTGGAACGCCCACAAAGCACCACGAATCTGTTTTTTAAATAAAGTTCTTTCCAGTAGTGCATCTTGCTCGTTTCCTGTTCCAACGTCGAAACTCCCCACTCTCTTTATTTGAATTTAGTGATGGTTGTCAGAAGTTTTGGGATGCCCCTCCGGAAGCTCTCTCATTGCCCTGTTGGCCGTTCGTTGGTCTGTCCTCTCTCCACTCTCTGCATTATCCGAGCTGTACGGCGATTCACTAACTTGCTATCAACCAAAATTTTATAAAAGGCCTGCATTTGACAACGCCGACTACAAACAGCTCTCCCGTCCCCTCTCGCAACAAACCAGAGTTCCTACCATACGCGTGCATGCCGCGGAAACCCATCTGTATTGTTGGCTGGTCTATAGATCTAGTATATAGAGGGTAACGCATCCAGTCGAACAAAGCAGGAGCTGTTTTGTATAAAGACAAGACAATGGAGACATCTTCCCGAATCCCGTATTTTTATGATTGACCATATCTAATCTATAGAGTAAAACCAGCCGACGGTGGGACCAATGGGTGGGGCACAGTTATGGTTGTGCTGCGTTGGCCATGCTGTACAGTACACTCTCCAGTTTTTCCCCTGGGTTTTCCCCCACACTTTTTTTCGAAGTGGTCTCCACCCTTCCTTTTTGACGGTCGTCCAGCGTCAGACAATCTCCGAGAATCACTGCCGACATGCTCCCTCACCGGCCCTTGTCGCGGTTCCTTGGTAATGTCGATCCAGTGACGGCGCGTAAAGCAATCTTGATCGTTTTCGGGCTGGTCCTGATCAATGCCGCACTGTGGATCTCGGCCTGGTTATCTTATGCACCATACCCCGACTCGAGAGCTATACTGATCCTTGCTTGGACACTGGGTCTTCGGCATGCAGTGGACGCAGATCACATTGCCGCGATTGACAATGTCACGCGAAAGCTGACCCAGGAAGGACGGAAACCGGTCACTGTCGGACTGTGGTTTGCGCTGGGGCATTCTACGGTCGTAGTGGTAGCGGCCATCATATTTGCAGTCACTGCAAAGGAAGTTGCCGGAGGCGAGTGGGGCATCACAGGGACGATTGTGAGCGCTACATTCCTCTTTCTCATTGCCGCCATCAATCTCGTGTCTTTGATTGCCATCTGGAGAGGATTGAGGAATGTGCGGAATGGAAAGTAAGTCTGGGATCTCCAAAACTTCCCCTTCGAGCAGTGATTTAAAGCTCATCTTTGATTTTAGGACGATCGACGTTGCGGAGAGTGACCGGATACTGAAAACCGGAGGTGTCATCGGTCGGTGGTTCCGGCGGGTTTACAATTTCATCAATGCTCCTTGGAAAATGTATCCTCTCGGACTGCTCTTGTAAGTCATTCCCCTCGTTTGTTTATCTTGCCGGAATTCATTCATCTATTGTACCTCAGCGGATTAGGATTTGACACAGCTACTGAAATTTCGTTGCTAGCCATCAGTGCTGCTCACGCGGGTAGTGGAATGCCGCTGGGTCTGGTCTTGTTTCTCCCTGCACTTTTTACAGCTGGAATGACACTGATTGACACAATGGACGGGATTGCCATGGTAAGTTGCAGATGTCGGTTCCACCCTAATCGCAATTCTCATCATCTTTCATGTATCCAGCTGGCAGTGTATGCATGGGCCAATATCCACCCCGCAAAGAAGCTTTACTACAACTTTATCGTTACCCTTTTGTCAGTCCTGATTGCCTTTATTGTGGGAATCATTCAGGTTCTTAGCATTGTGGGTGAAAAGTATGAGCTATCAGGAGGCATCTGGGATGTAGTTGGGGGAGTAGGCGAGAATTCCGACACGATAGGCTTTGTTATCATTGCGACATTTATGCTGATGCTTATCGTCAGTGCTATGGTATACCGATTTTCTGGGCTTCGAAATGTGGATCAAGCGATGGATGTCGACAAGACTGTCACTGATCCCAACACTTTGGAGGAGCAAGGATTGGTTCGCTCGGATTCTTCAACGGCACTTGGGTCTCAGCATGGCCATGAGAAGGGAGATGTGACAGTTATCACCGTCTCTAACGACCGGACAGCCAACCATGAGCAAGGACAATCACCTCCACACTCTGAGATTGTAGTGAACTAGCCTTGTATGCTAGCTAATCCAAAATAGTGCAGTCAAAATACCCGAGAGAGTATATACCATTCTGTAAATTTCAAACTAATTTTTGATAAACAAAGAAAAATGGGAGTCTGAACTTCCTATATACCCATTCAGATCTGTTAATCTCTTTTGCAAACTTTTTTTGTTTCTTAGCATTCATATAGTTATCTTCCACGACTAAGCCACGTAGATCGTCGCGTTGTTTCGAGCCGCTGAGTTTGACAAAACCGCCGGAGTGCCCTCCTAAAACTGAATTTTGTGTGTGTTATTTCTCCATTTGCATTTGCAACACCTTTCTAACGTCCTGCTTAACCGAAAACGGTGGAAATCGAGTCCTTGTGGCCTCACAAGTGCCGCCAGATCCCACCCGACGTTGGTCTTTCTATGCTGTTCGAAACTTCAAAGTGTTCAAAAAATTCTTATACCCTAAGAAGTGTCTGTGAATACTAACAACAACAATCCTCATCATTTCATCACAACGAGTGCATCAGTCAGTAGAATGTTTCGACGTGTGCTAGGAGCGATTTGGGGAGTCGATGAATCCGGAGGGGTATGTTTACGAGGAGGATTGTTTATGCTTTCTTCACAATAATTAACACTCTCATCAACTTCAGGATACAGTCCATGTCACTCGCCCGCGACTGAGGTTCGATAATGGAATCCTGAATGGATCAAATGGATCAAGCCTTCAGCGCTCCACCGCTTCAACCCTTCAGCGCTCTACCACTACCAAATCATCAAAAGCGTCGGAAGAGCCTGTATCACCTACTTCTCCAGGATCAACCATCCTTTCCTTTTTCAAGAGACCGTCCGGCTTCCGGAATGGTGAAATAAGGCTGGCATTTACCAAATCTTGCTTTGAGCAAATCATGTCGGATCCCGATCACTTTCAAAATTTCAAAGAATTCAATGCGGTATGTATAGCTTCATGCACTTCCAAAGCCCTTGGCGATCCCGCTAAATCCAGCTTGTAGTCTTTGATGTGCCACGAAAATATCGACTACTACGAAGCAATTGTGGAATTGGACGCCATCTTGCTTCGCAAAGTCCCATCTTACATTGGTCCAACATCCCTGTCCCGCTTTGTTTACGCTGGCGGCGAATCACCCGCCTCGCTCCTCTACTCCAACCCCTTTATTGCCCACAGCTCACCGCCGGTACTTATCCCTGCAGAAATTCTACCTCATTTCCTTTATTTCCACGCGTGTTTCCTGGCCGATGACGCGCCAACCGAAATCAATCTTCCCGCAGCAGAGCGACAGAACATCAGCCAGAAACTACTGCATAGCAGCAGCGATCAGGTCATGACCGACGTGTTTGATAGCGCAACGGACGAAGTCTTGAGTATGCTTTACTTTGATTCGTTTGCAAAGTATGTCGAGAGTCGCGTCATATCTGGGCCGTCCTCGGGCGATCGGATGTGCTTTTCATCCGCTCCGCCGGTATTGCCTGAACCCGAAGTTTACAATCCTCCGTCTTCTTCCATTCCCACGGAGGAGCCGACAAGGACATCGCAAGATTCTGTGGCAAGTGCAAAGGAAAGCGAACATTCTCGTATGAATGCTACCATGTCGTTTTCCCTTCCTTCACCCCCTCCTTCTCCATTACCTCTCAAGGCTATGCTGACACGACCCCTGCCATCACCATCAGCCACCAATAGCGACTTGAAGGTAGCAACAACTCCCGTGGCGGTGACAACGGAAGAAGAACCATTGCCAGCTGATGCAGAATCTACTGTCGTCAACACCAATCATGCTGACCCTATGATCGAGGAAAGCGCCCCAGTATCTGACGACCAGCAGCCTACAGATATTGAGAAACCTCCGACAGATGTTATAACGGTGCTTTCAATAACAGAAGACACGGCAGAGGACACGCTAAAACGAACCACATCACAATCCACCGCCACCAGCAAGGATTCTGCCCAGCGTTCCTTGCACAAAACAAGTATTGCGCATATACCCGTCCCAGTTGCGCCGCGGCGATATTCGCATCGACTCACATTCTCCGGAACCAAGATATTACCTGCCCCTGCTTCCTCGTCGTCTTCGCCACCAAAACCCAAACACATTCCAATCGTCATTCCAAGAATCGCAGACCCATCTGTCAATCCTGCCGTATCTACTGATCAATCTAGATCATCTATCGATAAAACATTACCTCGTATACCAAATTCTATGTCTCAGACGACCGATTATTCCGTGAACACAACCGATGTACCTCATCAACCTCATCTTGAAGTTCCCCAGCACCCTACTCGCCCACCACTCATTCCCCGGCACAGCACATTATCCACAATGTCAGTCCGATCCCACGAAGCCGACCAATTCCCCGTCCCTCCCATCCCCCGCGACCCAGACCCAACCGGCCCCAAATCCCTTTTTCTCCGCCGCAAAAACATGCCCTGGCTGCACACTGGCCCGTCCAGTCCTCGGGGCAGCTCCGATACAGTTCGCTCCGAAACTTCTGTCCCAAGTCCGACCCGGAGCAGCATGGACAATACATCCATGCATTCATCCCGCTCACGCATGTCGATGGTGTCTATGAAGATGAAACTGATGGGGGCGAAACGGAAAATGACTAAAATGGTGGAAAAGGTTGGCCACAAAAACAAAACATACGTATTATAGATAGTTTATAGATATAGAACTACTAGGATTGATAGATTTTATTACTACCATTTTGTTTTACACATCCACAAAACTAACGGAAAATGACTAAAATGGTGGAAAAGGTTGGCCACAAAAACAAAACATACGTACTATAGATAGTTTATAGATATAGAACTACTAGGATTGATAGATTTTATTACTACCATTTTGTTTTACACATCCACAAAACTAATTTTGAAACCCGGTAAAAGCCGTTGCTCCGGTCCTTGTACTTTTCGGATTTGCGGAGGTTGCAAGGTGCGCACCGACTTGGATCATTTACCAGTGTCAAGTACTTTCGCACAGAATGAATGGGTAGCGCGGGACATGATGCTGTGCAAATGGGAGAAATTGTTTGAATACAATACTGCAAATTGATAATTTCACCGATAAATACATAAAAAAAAGTGCCGCAGAGCAAAAGAAATACAGAGATGGATGAAGAGAATGAACCCCCAGGGTTTGTGCTGAGCTTTCACTACGCGCTCACTAAGTTTGACTGCAGACATCTACCTTGATCTATGATTACCACGGCTCTGCCTCAATAGTTTGGAACTTTGGCAGCTTGTGATTGTGGTATGTAAGTTGAATCTTGGGTCTTGAGAGAGCATTCGGCCCGTTGTACTCGTAGTTTCCCTTGACGTTAGTTTTGAATTGAAAGGTTGCTAGCATGATTTCCTTCATGCCGGCAGGCCATTTGGTAAAGTGAACAAGGATCAGCGAACAGCCCTCCAATCCTTTGTGATCGGTGATGCGGAGACTGCCAAGGTTGGCCGACTTGCCGACATATCTGGCAACAAAGTGGTCTTGATTCGTAGCCTTGCTGAAGCCTATATAGATCCCGGCTTGGTGGTACAGGTTGGGATTGCCAGACAAATCGGGGTCCCCTTCATGGGGTACTTCAATGACCTTAAAATCTTCAAAAAAGGCTTTGGTAGACAAAAGTACATCTCTACTGAGCCCGGGTGTTGTTGAACGCTCGACAGAGTCATCAGCTACGCCTGTGCGATCACCCACGTACGCAGGATCGAACAGCTGCTCAGCAACCGAGGAAACAGTCTCATTCTCATTCACGCGGGAAGGTGCGTTACGACTTGACTGATCTTCAACAACCGAGACGTACAAAATTTGAGGTTCACCACTGAGGGAATTGCAATCGTAAAATAACACCTTGATGTCGTCCGAAATCCCGCCAATTCGAGGATCAATCAGTTCAAAGTCCAGAGATAATTTGCCACCCGCATCTACATGCCCACAGAATTCTTCGTCAACAGGGCTCACCCCCAAGATTCGGGCAGCATCCGGCAGGTCAACCGGGAACTCAAAGAAGACTTTGAAGTCAAGTGGAAACGTGGTGGACAGGTTGACAATATCGACAGATTCCCGTTGCACGGGAATGGCAGGTCCAGGGGTGACAATCTTTTGATTGGAAGCCATCTCGCCGGTAGTCAAGGCGCCGCGCGGGTTTCTCGGATGTGTAAGTCCTGCATCCGAGTCACTAATCACATCAGTCTCTTCGTCTTCAGTGTCGGAAGCCAGCAGACTCCTCAACTCTATCCGTTTATGAGATACGGTAAAGGTCTGTCCCTCTTGCAACACTCCCCGAATGGAAATGTTCTCTGTCATTTTCGTCACCTCCATCTCCACGTCCGGCTTGACTTGTTCTAACTCTCCCGTTTCGGCACAAATGAGAGCAGGACCTACAACAGGAGGTTCCTGTTGCTTCGATGTTATGCACAGTGTACCGAAAATCACACCTTCGGGAGCAGTCAAAGCACTTGAGTCGGGAGGCAATCGCGAATCTTCCCTTGCATATGCCCGAACTCTGACTTCAATTGATCCTCGAGGAGCAAGCGTCACTGATCCAACCAGTGGTGAATTGGAAAACCGCGATAAAATGTCAAGCCGAACGTAATCCGCAATTTCTGGGGCCAACACGCAACCCGTCTCAAATTTCGCCTCCTCTTCAGACGTATTCACAATAGCAAACCAAGTATCGCAGGGCAACGTCGATGGAAGATGTGGGTGGGTAAGCGGCGGTAACACCAATTCCCCTTCGACTAGACGCTCAAACTTCAATTCGAAAAGAGTCAGCTGGCACGTAACAGAACAACTAGGCGCATTGGCGGGATTATACACATTGGTCCCAATAATCTTGACAGACCTCGGACCGGGCGTGACTTGGTCCAAAAGGCGCGGTTTCAAGGTTGCGTCAAGAGATATGGACGAATTGGCTTCCACGCGGTGCAGAGGTTTACGGTCGGCCGCGGCGCTAGCCAGCTCGACTGCATCTGGCAATATGATCTCACATATAAGCGGGATCTCCACCGGATTGCGAAGAGTAAGCTTAAACTTGACGTCATTCCATCGGTTAAAATGTCCAACTTTTCCCAAGTCAAGAGTTTGAGGCTCGATTGTTCCTCGGGATATGCCGTACCACGCCAGCAGATCAAGCGCAGCGAGAATTGTACCGGAAACACTGTCAGCCATCGTACATATTCCTGGGATAGAGCACTTACGCCCCGAATTAAGCGAAGTGAGAGATTCGTCCGAGCGAGCTAGGGACGCTGGAGTGGGCACTGAGATGACTAGTCGTATTGTGTCAAGTCCTGCGATGGTTATGGTCGGTGCGCTGGCCCGCGGTTGCTCAGAGTCATTGCAAAGCGCGATCGGTGCTGTATCTACCAGCAAATTGCCCGCCGCCAAGACCTTCACTGTCAAGTTCAAGTCGCTGGACAGAATGATTGAGACTGCCTCCGGTTTTAGATTTCTGACGAGAACCTCCTGATCATAATTGGGTACGGCGTCGTCGCGTACGGATTTTGCCAACGTTACCATTGCCGAACTCTCGTCCGACCCAGCAGCTGCTCCACTCCCGCTTCCCCTTGTAAGCTCCACATAAACATCTTCCCACGACAATTGCGGAAACGTCCTTGTTGATATTTCACGGGGAGTTTCGCATTCAGATGAATTGTTGAGTTCCAACTTCAATGTCCCGCGATCCACAAAGTGCCGCACCTGCACAAGAAGCTTTTGCGCGGAATTGTGGGTATTCACAATCTCAATCATTTCAGAGAGAAGACCATATGGAGGGCACCGGATCTTGAAATTAATGGTCTCTTGCAAAACAGGCTCCGTTGGTGCATTTCCGGCAGAATCCGCTGATGTGGTTGCACTGTCACCCGTTCCGCCATCTCGTTTCCCGTCCAATCTTCCGCTGTATGCATCAACTTCGATTTCCGTCGAGCGGCATGAGACAACAAATTCTCCTGGAAGTCTTCGCGAAACATTGTGCACTTCAAAACTTCCCGTAACCAGTTGTCCAGGCTCATAGGCGCAACCGAGGTCAACAACGGACGAAGAGACGCCGAGCAGAGATTGTCCAATCAGAGCACTGAAACGCGTCGTGTACGACGTCAAGTGGTATAGGCTCTCCTTTCCATTCTCTACCTCCTCCCGATTTGATACGCTGAATTTGATGCCACCAACAAGTGTTCGACATTCTTCCTCTCCAGACCTCCCAGTATTTGCACCTCTATCAGTGCCCCCTTTACTCCCGCCGCCACTAGCGACACCTCTTCGCGACCCTCCACTTGCCCCGCCCAAATATGGCTGTAAGGCAATATATACAGTTACTTGCTGGCCACATTTAAGTAGCAAATCGACTACCGGAGTCTCGCTGGCTTGGTCTGCAAATATGTAGCACTGCTGGGTGAGATTTGATACAGCCGCAAGGTACAGATCTTCAGATGACACATTCTGCACTTGATAAGGCACGATTCTGGCGTACTTCTTATTCGCGTCTAGGTAGCAGACTCCAAGATCTAACTCGCCTGAACCAGCGAGTGGATCGGGCAGCGCCGGAAACGCCAAATAATTGGGGGAGAGTGCGTAGAAGTTGAAAGTAACCATCAAATCGTCCTGCTGGGTGGAATGATTCTGGATTTGGATAACGCGCTTGGATCGTCCGGAAGTTGTCGGTTGGATTGCAAAGTCAACCCGTCGCGTCTCTTTCGCGTCAAGGGTGCCGACTAAT
Organism: Phlyctochytrium arcticum; assembly: GCA_025602905.1. NCBI lineage: Eukaryota > Fungi > Chytridiomycota > Chytridiomycetes > Chytridiales > Chytridiaceae > Phlyctochytrium > Phlyctochytrium arcticum. The sequence goes on along the minus strand of JAHLKI010000028.1, from coordinate 186,550 downwards.
GCGCCTTGTGAAAATTGTAGGTCAGAATCATCCGGGTTCGGTATGACAGTATATGAGAGAGCAGTTGCATTGCGGTTTACGAGTGTGAAATAACAGTCTTTGCGCTCATTCACTTTGATGTTGCCGATATCAATTATTGGTTGGTCTATGGAGAGTAGCGTCGGCAGTGGAGAGGGTGGGCGTTGAGACTCAGTGTCCGTCGCTGTGGATGCGAGACCAGTCAATTTGGCCAGACCATCACCTGCGGTCAAAGTTCCCAGTAAAGAGGCGATCAGCGAGGTGGCAGTAGTAGGTGCCGCCGCTACGTATGAGCCTAGACCCAACGCTCCATTCGCAACGCTCCCCGGAGTGCTCAGTCCAGACGAAACTTCACTGGTGTGCTCACGCTCTGTATCTCTGCTTCGTTGACCATGTGATGGTGATGGGGTCCAAGCTCCTTCCCCCCCACCAGCCAAGCCATCTTCATTATGAGCAGCGTTGATCTCATGCCGCCTCGAACTTGATGTATGACCATGATGAAGATCCGCTTCTAAAGCTTGATGATATGCTGAAGATGTGTAGCACACTGTCGCTTTAAACGATACTTCCTTGATGATATCAGTGTTTCTGTGTTCATGGACATAGACAGATCCCAAGCAAGTTTCGGTGGAAGGACATGCTGAAGAAGACGGGGAAGTCGAGGCCTGCCGGCGACGAGATTGAGATGGTGACAAGGCAGTGGAATATTCTTGATGACGAGTTGGGCCGGTAGATGAAGGTGTGGGATGGACATGCGCGGGTCTTTCGGTTGTGCGAAATACGACAGCTACAGTTCGAATAGTTCTCGGGTCGGCTGTAAAAACGATGCTTGTTTCTGTACGTTTTACTTTTGGTGCCACTGGCAGGGGCGGCAACGTCGGCACAGGTTGTGAGGCCCCAACAACCGTGCTTGGTGCTTCCACGGGTGCACTTGCGGCAACCATTGGCGGGCTGGACCCAAATGCTCCATCAGAAACTATAGAACTCTCCGTTGGTAGACTAGGTACATTTATGCCAAATTTCGACAAGACTCCCGTAGAGGCCCTCCTTGACGGATCGCTAACCTTATCTGCTTCAGCCTCGACACTCTTTGATGTGGGTCCCGCCGATGATGGACGACTTTGACTCTCTTTTTCTGTCTCATCCTTGGTATCCTTATCCTTTACCTTGTCCTCCTTTTCCACGTACCGATCGTCAACGATTCCGTGCCGCAGATTATCCAATTTTTCCATGAGCTTCTTCACTTTCTCATTGCGACCTTTGCGTTTCGCAATTTTCAGTTTTTGCTCCAAATGCTCAATTTCTTCCTCCGTTTCCTTGCTCAGCATCATCGTTGGCCGCCTCCGTCGTCGCTTTCGGACAGTTGGATTCCGACTTGGTGTGTCATCGTCTCCCTGCCCTTCGACCAATACATCATCATCCGCAACAGCTTCTTCCACATCCTCCTCCAACTCTTCGTCATGCTCAACGAGTGTAAACTCTACGTGACCAATACAGTGTCCAAAGCGTAGCTCCTCGGGATCAACACGAACTTCAAACGTGCGACTCTTTTTGAAACTTGTGTTGGAGATGACAACGTACTGTGTTCGAGGTAATGCGGTACCAACTTTGCCGATTCCAAAGTCCACCGAGTGGCTTTCGATCGTGAAAGGGGCTGGCTTGCGAATTTGCGCCTTGACCGAGAGAACTTGGTCATTTTCCCGATCCATCACATTCTCAATGGTTAGTCGCTCGTGAAATGCACCCGCAAGGGATGGATCAAACATGAATTCAACCTCGCGCTTCCCAAATCCTCGTACAACGCCCATCCGCCCGTCACCCAAAATGATATCTCCACTGGCGATTGACCCTGATTTACGAATGGCATAAACAAGGGGCGCTTCACTCTTGTTGCGAATCACGATGGATTTCATACGGTGCTCATTCTTGTTTAAAGAGCCAAAATTGATGTTTTTCTGATTAAGGTCCATGATGGAACGACACAGGGACGAACGGAGTAACAGCTCTCTGACAGGAATCAGATTTTGGTCCCCTTGCAAGAGTTGCTCAAACTGAGGCTGCTGAATCTGTTTATCAAATTCGACCAGTTTCAGGAAAATTCGACCATCTTGCTTTTTAGGTGTGGTCTAGAACTGGGTCAGCTTTGGCTACTACAAGTCGGAAACATAACAAGCCTACCTGAATATTGGCTTTATTGACCCCCTTGGGTTTAAAGATGACCACGACCAGAACGTCTTCATCGGGTGCTATATCAACAACCGACACTGGTTCGAGTCGTCCATCACTAATGGCAGCCTCAAGCTCTCTGTTGAGCTGTAAGCGGCTCTTCACATAGGCTTCTTCACTGGCGAGTCGGGGTATGGCTGGTGGATACTTTCCTGTTGCCGATTCCGCCATTTGAATCAGATGGTCGAGGGAGAGAGATGCAGGATCCACTGCGGCAGGAGGAAGCAGAGACAGTGAGGATGGTTCATGTTGCGTAGATTGAGGGGCGGCGTGGCGAGATCGACGATGTTGATGGGATGTAGAGGGGGAGAGGGGCGCGCGAGATTGATAAGATGTTGATGAGCGACTGTCGTGATGATCGTCATCATCGTCCTCTTCGTCTTCTTCGGGCGGGGAAAAATGATCTTGCTCGTGCTGATGATTCATGTGCTCGACAAAATTGGCTGGGGTTGTATGGGATCCAGGTGGATGCGCTTCAGTGGCATCCAGACGATCAGCAACAGCTCCCCCGCCCGTGGAATCTTTGCGCCCAGTGTCTCTGCCACCTTCACTGTTTGTGCCAGTTCCGCCACTGGCTCCTATGTTTCCACTGGGAGTGCCCTGCAACGTTGATGATACTAGCATTGGATTAGCCCCTGCACCACTGCTACTGCCCACCGGCGTCGCCCCGCTAGCCAGTCCGCCTGTTGTCGGTGTTGCTCCAGACGTTGCAGAAAACAAATCCTCCAGATTCATTAGGGACTTATTCCGTTCACGAAACTGAGTTCTCAGTTGCTTCAAAGTGCCTGGTAAGAAATGCTGCGTATGTTGTCGCCTACGGGGACTCTTGCGTCCATCGTTCTTCGCTATCGATACGGAGGACGCCAGATCTAGATAATCTGCCGAAGTTCCTGCATCAGGCAGATCACCAAATGCACGCAACAACTTGAGATTATTGGGGCCATTGTTGGCAACCGGAACTTTCGTACTTGTGACTGTTGGTGTAGTGCCGCTGGTACTAGACCCTTCAGGGCGTTGCAACTTGCGGTGATCGCTAATGAACTCCAATAGTCGTTCTCGTCGCTGCACAGCCGCCGCTGCCGTGGTTGTCGTAACAGGCGTGGTGGTGTGTGTAGAACTGCTGCTACGATTACTGGTCATGTTGGCAACGCCTCCACCGCTGGACATGACACTGGCCATACTTGCTGCAACTGTTGGTGGTTTGGAACCATCATCTAGCTCCGGCAGTTTCCTTTTGATGTACGTGCAAATTTCATCCGGTGCAGAGGTTTCGACTTCCAGTACGAGCCGCTTTTTTGAAATGTTTGCAATGGTGAACGAGCGCACGACAACCGCATTGATGATTGCCGCTCCAAAATCAATAAAATTAGTAGATGTTGGCGTTAATATACGATAAAATAAGGAATGAAATGTGACTCGGTTCTTGTCAATATTTGTTGACCGCACTTCAACAGTTTTGCTATTGTCTCCACGATTCAACAAGTTTACAACTGTGATTTGCTTGCGGTAATCAGGATTGACTTTGCGGGGGTATATTTCGATCTTGAGCTCCATGGATGATTTGGGGAGTATTTGGAGAGGATCGCGAGAGGCATTGAGTACTTTTGAAACGAAGCGCAATTCGACGTATGCAGCCAGATCGGACATATTGGTGATGGTAATAGGTAAGGCCTTTAAAGTACCGACATCTGTATCACCAAAGTTGATGAGGGGTGGGTTTACTTCGATGAAAGATGTGCAAGTGCGGGCTTTGCACTGAATATTCTTCTTCTCTTTGTTCCTTGCACGGTAGGCAGAGTATGAAAGGGTTATCCGGAAATTGCGGCGGCTCAAACGGCCTCCGCGGTAATCAGCCGTCCAAGGATCCCGTTCCGGGCGATAACAAACTTCGACAATCCGCTCGTTTCCAGGGCGCAAAATCATCTCCTCAATCCGGCGATACTCTTCACCATTGGTACCGACACCTTCGCCTAAAGTCCGCTCAAAAGTATCAGAGTCTTCGGACTCGGCATCATCATCTGGGTCGTCCTCGGGGACATTCATGGTGGCGAGAGCATTCGTAGGCGAGGTGGCGACTCCGTGGTAAGCGATAATCGCATTCGAGGTATTACTGAGAACAGGTATCATAGTCACTCCTGGCGGCGACGTCTCCAACCCATCTGTCATGAACGGTACAATCGCCATTGTCTTTGTCTGATTCAGTAGCAGTGACTGGTCCATTTCACTATCCAGTTTAGCTATCAATGGTGGAGATGGCGGCCTGGAGCTGACTGCGCTACTCGTTACAAACGAAGTGTCGCTGCTTCCATGTCTAGTATGCTGCTGCTGTGACAACTGGTGATGTTGACCTAGACTAGTGGTGGACAGGGCCCTCAGTCGTTCCATCAACTTGTCCCCTGTTGTTTCGGAAGTTCCAGAGTTCCCCTCAAGCGTTACTATACCCTCGGCATCCGGCTCTACTACAGTGCTTGCTTCATGAACCACGTCTTCACGCTGAAAGACGACACCTGCAATCTCGCTAGCAAAGCCAATTTCCAACGGCATTTCCGACACATTGCGCAGAACAATGCGTTGCTTTGCCCATTGCCCAGTCACACAATCTCCGAAATCCAGCACGTTGCCCGAGCTAACAACTAAGCATTCTTCACGGGCCGCTGCGCGTACAATCGCATCAATCGTTGCGCTGACCGTGTTTCCGGCATCATTTGCGTTCTCGAGTTGCAAATCATACTTGAACTCGCCCACTTCACGTGGACGGAATGTGAGACGAATGCGTTGGTGAGAATAGGACGATATAGGTTTCGAGCCGTCCAGCGGTTCTCCCGTTTCATAGTCTGAGAGTTTGAGCCAGGTGTTGTCCTGCCGGTTGGATAGATCCACCATGTTCATGATCCAGTACAAGTCGATTTCCGAGCGATTCCAGACAGTGAAATCTTGGGAGTACGTCCCGCCAACAACACAGTCATCGAACAAGATTCCGGTGTCTGAAATGTCGGTCCAAAGAACAGAGCGACAAACACGCGAACGAAACTTTAGGGATATTTCCTGGTCAGGAGATGACTGAGTACTAGTTACAATAGTACTGCTGTTGTTTGTCGGGGTTGTCATGGTGGTGAAGTCATCTTCAAGCGCTGATGCAGTAATTGAGGCTGATAAAGAGCTAGCATTACTATTTGGTGCAGCAGGAAGTGCAGCCCCAAGCGCAGCGGCTGCTGCTGCGGTAGCCTGCATACTAGCAGTCGAAGGGCGCGACCGAACAAGAGCAGAGTTTGCATCACTCTCTATACCCGCTGACCGGGGTCGACGCCTAGCAGTTCCAGAATCAGACGCGGACACACTGTTGCGAGGTACACCATTGGTCCCATCCGAGCCATCCGCCAACGACTTGTCACCACCATCTCCTTTATAGGCAAAGAAAAACAATAAACCATTGATGTCGAAAAAATCGTACTTTTCATCGTCGTTTGCCACGCCATCCACCTTGATCTTTGCTTCCCCTTCACCATTCTCCCGCCGAGACTTTCCTGGGGTATCTGGCAAAAACGCCAGAATAATCTTTTGCGATTCACCGGGTTGAATGGTAATCTCGTGTATGTGATTGACATAATTGAACAGCTGGTTAAACTGATGACCATGAAGCGTGTTCTGTTCGGAGGATCCAAAGACACCGATGGCAGCTGCAGCCACAGTGTTGGTCGTAACGCGTGGATCACTCTTGGAGGAAATGGCGGTTGCTGGTATTGACGCGGGTTGAACTGGTAGTGGTGGTTGTGAGTTTAGCGCAAGGCCCCCTTCATTATCCGCCAACCCCAAGTCCGAGAAGCTAGACTCAAGCGAGCCTATAGTTCCCTCTTCCTCCTTTCGATCCAAAAACTTGCCATCTCCATCATGATCCGGAAGATTCTCATTGGTAAGTTGAAATGCAATCTGTGCGCCCAAGGTGGATCTAAGCTTGACCGTGATGACACCGCTTGATACATTTCGAAGTTCAAACCTTCGAAGTGCATGCAAACCGTTCAAATAGACACCATCAAGCACCAGCCTGTGAGAAATGTGGACAAGCTCTAGTAATGGCGGCGAAGAAGCAGATTTGCCGGTCGTCACACCCGTGTTGCCGCTGTTGCCTGCAGCTAACGTCTCCATTGTTCCTCTAACTCAAATGATGGGTTCGTTCGTTTCGTATCTCCAAACAATATAATGCACGTATCCCCAAGAGCTCCCCTCCTATCAAGTCGTGGCAAAGATGCCGAGGAAGTTCTGATAGCACGCTACCTAAAAATTTGTCGAGATTGTCCTTCATTAGTCAAAGCTGCCTGGCCGAAACTCCGAAACAAGCATAACCCACCTTTGAACAACGTGATTACAATCGATCCATTCTATTTAAAAGCGTGCCATTACCCACAAACTGTTAGACGCAGTCCGTCCGTATGGAAGTTGGGAGTTTTATAGAACCGAGAAACTTGATTTAGACCAGTGGTAAAGGTTCGAGTAGCCGCAATGCTTTACGGCAAAAGATTTCATTTGCCTTGGCAAGTTCACAGTGATCGACGCTAGGGTTGGGTCTCAATGTTTTTGGATTTCACATTTTGAACACCCACAAAGTCTTTACCAACATCTTTGACCCAAGGTAGACACCATAATGCCCTTTGGTCAGATAGTAGTCGGTCCACCCGGCTCAGGCAAGACAACCTATTGCCATGGCATGGCCCAATTCCTCCGATCTACCAAGCGGTAAGGTAAACTGCTTTTCCAATTCTTTCCGCCACAAACTCGTTGCATATCTGATGATTCCGATGCGTCTATAGAGAAGTAGCGATTGTCAACCTCGATCCGGCCAATGATGCTCTTCCGTATGTTTGGCCTTTTTTCTGATTAAGGAGAATGTTTTTGATTGACGGGGTCTGTTTAGGTATACCCCTGACATTGATATCTCCGAACTCATTACGTTGGAAGACACGATGCAGGAATTTGGGCTGGGACCTAATGGAGGATTAGTGTATTGTATGGAGTACCTCGAGAAGAATAAGGACTGGTTGGTGGAGCGGTTGGAAAGTGTCAAAGGTGAAATCAAAATCCCAAAATCCAGAATAAACAAAAACAACAGACGACTAATTTGATTTTTGGGGTTTCAGACAAGTACATTATAATAGACTGCCCAGGCCAAGTCGAACTTTTTACCCACCATACCAGTCTCCAATCCCTCCTTCACCATCTCACTTCCCCCGCGCTGGATTACCGGCTGGTCTGCACCCATCTCGTGGACGCACATTACTGCGTCGACCCCTCCAAGTATGTCGCGTTGCTGCTACTGTCATTAAAGACCATGATGCAGCTAGAGTTACCCCATGTCAATGTGCTCAGCAAGATGGATTTGGTGGAGGGGTACGGAGAGCTGGATTTCAGTTGGGATTTCTATACCGAAGTGCAGGATTTGAATTATCTGTTGGATCGGTTGAATGAAGGGACGTTTGGGAAAAAGTGGGTCAAGTTGAACGAGGCGCTGTGTGAGTTGGTCAAGGATTATAGTCTGGTCGGATTTCAGACCTTGAGCATTGAAAGTCCGGAGAGTGTGCTCAAGCTGGCCCGGTTGATTGACAAGACAAACGGATACATCTATGGAGGGCTTGATCCGGATGCAGACGCCGATATTGCCGCTGCAGGCTCCGGTTTCTGACCTCCCTAATTCTACCCTCCCACTGCCACTCATCCATCACCCCGCCATTGTAAATAAAGCAAATTTTTTTAAGAATCAAAGAAATAATCCTGATTTATATGAAATTTACAAAAAATGAGTCGCGGCAGATACAAAAGACTCCCTTAGTTGATCTTGAGGAGCTCGACCTCAAAGGTCAAGTCAGCCTTGGGGGGAATACCAGCGGGGTGTCCACTAAGAAAAATACACACACAACATTCAGCAAACACGACTTTAGTGTAAACAGGATGTGACTTACCGTTCACCGTAGGCAAAGTCGTAAGTGATGAGGAGCTTGGCCTTTTCGTTCAAAGACATTTGTGGGACACCCTCGTCCCAGCCCTTGATGACGGAACCGACACCAATCTTTGTGACAAAAGGCTGGCCACGGTCGCGGGATGAATCAAACTTTCCACCGTCTTTAGTGAACTATAAATGTTTTTGTTTTAGCCATCATGGGAGGGAGCGTGCAGTAATGGATTGACGTACGGTTCCGACGTAGTGCATGGTAACAGTGTCGCCCTACGATAAAATGTAAGCCACTGATACTCGATCCCCAGTTAATGATGCTCAGGGAAAGCAAACCTTCTTGGGGAAGTTCTTGCCGTCACCGGGAGAAATGGTTTCCTTTGTAACACCCTACACGATGGGGAAAGCAAGATGGTGTGAGATGGACACTCCAAAATTGCGCAAAGAGACGTTTTTTTTTTCTAACCATTGTTCGTGAAGAAGCGTGAAAGAAGCGGGTTGCAGAGGGTGCGAGAGAAGAAGCAGATGTTGCTGAATATCGGATGAGTGGAAGTGTGCGCGAAAGCAGCATTGTGGAGGTTTCGTTGCCAGGAGAAGCTGGCAATTTGCCACGGACAGGGGCTTTGTGGCTGGCTACTTGGACTCCTGGTGTCCTTGACAACGGGCTCAGAAAATGACAGGTCAAAATCGACGACCTTGAAGGGTCATTGCAAAAAGATCAAAGGACTGATATGGGCAAAAATGCAAAGTGACATGAAATAAATTTAAAAAAAGGGAAAGCAAGAAAGACAACATGAAAAAACAACAAAACTACTTAATACACACACAAAAGCACAATTAAAATCAGCTAATGAGAGATGGCAACTTCGCCCCCATGCTCCCGTCGACTCTGTTCAGCCGCCCGACGGATAGCCCAAGTCAATTCATAGCTCCGGCTACCGTCCTCCCAATCGCAAAGAATCTCGGTGGACTGAATCTTGTTGGGAACCGGGACGGGAGGCAAGAGGGAGCTCTGCGATGAGGCTTCGGAATTTGCCGAGAGGGGGGTATCCGATCCTGGGATGTTCAATGACTCTGTACTCAGCGATAGCGGGGTGTTGATTGGCTGGGATGGCTCGGCGATGGTCGAGAGAGAGTACAAATGCTGAGTCAAGAGCTGGCGTTGCTCGAGCTTGTATGCGCGGCGCTGTCGGACGGCATTGACCAAGACATTCATTTGCGACCAATACGCGTCGTCTACTTCTTGAAAGACGAGTCGTTCCGTATGATCGGTTGGGGACCGGACGTAGACTTTGGGTGGGCCGTCTGCGGCATAGGGGTCAACCAGACGCAGCATCCACCCATCGCAAAACACTTCCAGTTCGCACGCGTAGGAAACGCCATGGAGGGAAATGGTGTGAAGGAGGGACCCGACTGCTCCGGAAGTGTATTTCCAGACAGCTGATGTGACTCGCGGGATACGGTCCGAAGGTGGGATGGCCGATTCATCAATGGGGCATTTGGACAGCTGTCCAGGAGTTTCATCATGGTCAATACCGTGCGCAGCAACCGAGTTGACAATGACATCGCCGCCAAAGTAACGCGACAAATCGGCGAAATGCGTGCCTTGCTCGACGATAGGTGTGCACGAAATGGACTTCATCCACCAGTCGCGTTTCTGGATGCTAGGGTAGCAAGATGCGTAGCGGGCTTGTGTCGCCATGACAGTCAAATTATTTTCGCGAATGATTTGCTTCATCTTTTGCACGGCTCGGAGGTAGCGCATAAAGTATCCGACGGATACAACATGATCGGTCAAGTGCTGAGCGACACTCCTCACCTCTTCAACGGGACTACTTGAAAGGGGCTTTTCGACAAACAGGGCAGCGTCCGGAAAGGCCTTGGCCAGCGTGATTTCCATATCGACTCCTTCCCGCGATCCTCCATGATGGGCGGGGGGAATTCCAATCAAGATCATGTGCGGGGCAAACCCTTCGTCAATCTCTCCCAAATCAATGGGGGTTGATGCTCCCGTCCCGGATTCACTGACGGGCGATGGGGCAGGGGCGACATCAGCAATGAATTCGTGAATGTTTGCATATTGACGAGTCAATTTGTAGGCCCCAGCAGTGGTGGCCGAAGGTGTCGCTCGCTTTGCAGCCAGGACTCGCTCACGCGCAGCCGGGAACGGATCAACGACGGCAGACACAATCAACTGTTTGCCCAGGATCCTAAAAGTTGCTAGATCAGCTCATTGTCTCAATCTCGTTAATTTTTCCACACATACCTTTCCAGGCAAGACGAGTGATTCCAAGGCCCCTCTGAAGATCCAAAGTTGACTCCGCCCGCTCCAATAAAGGCGACCCTCAAAGGCCCTCCTTGGTCCTTGCTGTTGCTGTTGGTCATTGCGATGGTAGTTTCTGATGTTCCTTGGTGACTGATCTCGTTATTTATACCCGCGATCGATGCCGGTCCAAAACTGTACAGAAAAAAAAGCAGCTGGGGTTATGCTAGATACGCTCTGGAAATGCGCTGATAAGGCGACTTTGGATACAAATGGGTGGAGACGCTGGTGACGCTTCACGATTGGACCGACGCGGTTCGGGTCTGTCCGGAAACAGTTATATTGCGCGCAGCGGCACAGCCAGAGTGCGCAGCAGTGCGCAGCCCGTCAAACGCGTAGCGACCTTCCACACATCTTCCTGACATCTTCCCCTCAAGGTCAAGAAAGTCCTGCGTGGACGGTCACTGATGGCGATACCACGGCTGCCAAGTCTCCAGAATCGTTCGGTACAGTTCGATGTTTGACGAAAGTCGGCTCGATCTTCAGCAACTTCTGACTGTCATCTGGAAATGGTGTCAGAAAGCCCTTCAGCACCACGCCGGTCATCAGAGCAGCACCGAAGGCCCCAAAACGGTTGTAGAATGGTACGACCTCCGTCGCAATGTCTGCTGCGACTATATCGAACTTCTCAACAACGACGAAATATTGGGGGAAGGACCTGTCAAAGAGGTGGAGATCGATGAGACTATATTTGGTAAGCACAAATACAATCGGGGCAAGATTGTGAAGGGCCAATGGATCGTAGCGGTGTCGTAAGGGGAAGAAACAAAATGTTCTTCTGATATCCTCATTGCCACACCGGATAATATGCTCCATCTTTTGAATTATCACACTGGGCGTTGCTTTACATCACGACAGAACCCGAAGACGGAATTGTTACTCAACCAGTCCATCACATCCAAAAGTTCGAAGACGGAATGTCGCAGTATGATTGCATGAGGTTTCGCCCTGAATCCCCTTCACTTTTAGGAGAACCAGAGACGATCGGGCGGACAAATCTCACTTTCCATCAGACGCATCAGTTGTTAATAGAATTGAGCGAAAACTTCGAAATGAATCTGGCAACTATTAATAATTGTCAGGACTGGGTGAAAACGGTCATCAAGGGTCGAGAAGGGTGGTCATATGGTGGAAAAACTACAGGAGGGAACCCAACTGATGCTGCAATGGGCGAATGTATGTGTCTTGTATCGCTGTCATCGACCTCTTCATCGTCTATGATACGGGATTCGAACGATTTCAGGTCATGTTAGACATCGGATCATATGCTGTCTCTTTTGAAGTCCTGAGTCTAGCAAATAACACAAACTTTAAAAAAAGTCCGACATTATGTCAGAGTTTGGACTTTGTTTTTACAAAATATCCCATGTCATATAGGAAAAAAGGGGGGTAATATCGATAATCCTAATGTTCCTGATGATCCTAGATTATCGAGATTATCAAGATCAACGATTTGACCCCCCTTTTTACGGGTGTGCTATGGGGGGATGTTACTATTGATTCCTCACACTTCTAGCCCATTTTCGGCCTTTTTTTTGCCTCTCTCATTCTCATTTTCATTTTACTTTTATAAAAAACGTTTTTCATTTCTGTTTCAAGAAATATCTCTCAAATACCGGCTAGAATGGCTAGGATTTCTCTCTTCATGTTTTTTTCTACAAAATTTAAAAAAAAAAATCTCTTTTCTCTTCATGTTTCGAGACAAAAAAAACCTAGTTCAAAAAGGCTATGTCTAGTCTATGATTCTCTTCATTCTTCAGCGTACCATTGCTGAGTTGCTCGCTGCACGAGCGTCCCATTTTTCCCGGAGGTCTTTTTTGTTGACATTCTCATACACTTCATCATCATCACCTGCAAGTTCCCAATCGTTCAACAGCCGGCCACCAACCCATGCGAGTACATTTTTCCCATCACTCCACACTTGACGACGTTCATTTTTAGGGGGAAACAACTTATCCAACATTTCATAGAGATGTTTAACAATCTGCGAGTTCTTTGTGATTCCTTTTGCTCGGCAAAAGTTGTTAAATGCTTCATCAATGCTTGCTGTACTAATAATCATGTTTTTGTCGTTCGTTTTAGATATGGATCCATTCACAAACTGGAGAGGGATATTTTGTGATTCTTCATATTTGGAAACCAAATCAGTAACAATCTTTGGATGGTCAACACGACGAATCCCGTCTTTTTTGTAACTCGTGATGTAAGTTTTGATCAAAAGTGCCAGAAAAGTATCAGCACATTGTAGAAGGGTTTCCTCGTATCTTTCAATGATTTTTTTTTCATGGGGTAGTTTAGGATCGTCAGTAAATGAACAATCAAAAGGGATTATAACAACTTTTCGCCAGAAACCGCGGTGTTTTATCCTCAATATTTGGTAAATCATTCACAGCAATAAACACCTTTGTCATAAGATCAACAACAACTTGTTCTTTGTAAAGTGCTCTTCCGCTTGTCTGATCCCCTCCAGCCACCATTTTCAAGAATTCCGTAAAGAGAACTTTGTCCCCTAGTTAAAAATGACCCCCGCTTGTGTGCTAGAGCCACCAAAGCGGGAGATGCTGCCTGGGCATTCACATTTGCTTTAGTAACAAGTGCTGAAGGAATGGTTGCACCATAATCACCTAAACATATCTTCAATAGTTTTATCAAAAGTGACTTTGCATTGGCACCCACACCATGAAAGAAAAAGAAGAATTGATCTCGCACATATCCGTCTAATGTTGATGACATGATTTTCAGCAAAAATTCGATTAATTCAGTACGTCCCAGCATTACATCATCAAGAAATTTCTCGATGATATCTCGCTTCTCCTTTGGATGCTCATCGTAGTTCAAGTATTTTATATTAGACGACACGGTAGAATAATCATCAGGTCGTGCTTCTCTGAATTCTTCTTTTTCCAAGTCATAAACACCATTGGCACAATGAAGAAGCCCCCGTTTCGTGTTGAACAGTGCGTCTTTACGACTATCGCGTATCAATTCAAAAAGTGCTGCCAAGTGATCATTTTTCTTACTAGTCATGGATAGCGAGTGGTCTAAATCGGTCGCCGCTGTCATTCGTGATTCCCATGTATTACTTTGGAGAGAATCCGCTGCTCGCAACTTTAAGCAAATTTGGGAAAGTTCCTTTACTAATTTCACGAAATAGTCCGTAACCGGACGTAAAATAACATTCCGAAATTCTTCTCTCCATACTCCGGTTTTCTCATCAAAGACCAACCATTTGTTCATGTTAGCCGTAGGTAAGACGGTATTATTGAGGTGTTGAAAAAGTAATTCAGAAACAGCCCGATTAGAAACATCCATATTTTCAATAAGTGTTTTAGTAGGTGGATGAAAATCTTCCCACAACTTTAAATAGTCAATATCGAGAGTTCGATTAAATCCTTTACCAGGACGACAAACAAATTTTAAAATACCGTTATTTCTTACCAGAAATGGATGATTAGAGTTTGTTATATGTTGTCTTTCACAAATGTCACAATAATAAGGTGCTGTGGCGGTGATGATATACAAATTGTTAACAGTAGACGAACTTGCAATTTTGAAGCAATTCTGCCAAAATTTGCTCGACATGAGAGTTTCGACATCTTCATCGTTTAACTCTGTATTTTCAACTGGATTGCTTGTGTAGTTTTGCATCTCAAAATGTTTTTGATGCTTGGTCATTGTAGTCGTGATGTTTTTTAGAATCCAATTCGGAAAAGGCGCCATGGGAACATTGAATTCATCGTTAGTGTCCCATCTGTAGCGTTTTGTTCCTTTTAAAGAGGGTGGGCACATAACATAACCGCCCTTTTTTCTAATGTCAACAGCGATTAAACGATTATTGACATTCATGCAGGATGTCCAGTTCTTAAGTCTTTCTTCTCCTTCTTTACCGGTTAATGAAAAATAGTAATGTTTCCCTCCGCTAGGAGTAGTAACAGTTAAAGTGACAGGAAGTGGTTCGTTTTGCTCGATAAGCGTTTGGAAATCCACAGTTCCGTGATTATTCGAGTAAGTGTTCTTTTTTCCATTAACAGCCGGAGGTTTTGCGTCAACATCAACAATATTCGTCGGATACCAATAAACCGATATTACAGTTAGATTCCCATCCTTCACGCTTGGGAAAGTCCCGCTCAAATAGATAATTGTTTAGTGACCATTTCCCAAGCGGTCTTTTTGTCACTGTAGACGCGGGAATGGGAACAAATGCGGGATTGGCGCGCTTCATTTTCTTCGCGTATTTGAAAAGTTCTGTTTGTGGCATTCTGTGATAAAATGTTGTCCTATCCTATTAATCACCAAACAGAACTTTAAATACTAGCAAACGCATAGCGGATTTCAAAAATATCAGTGTAATATTATATACAGATAGGCTAATAGTAGTAAACTATTGAACAATGCCAGCATCGGATTCTGATTATATTGCTATTGTCCGATTTCTCGATGAACAAAAGATTGTCATGGCAGCCAGTATTCGAGAACTTGCACAAAAACTCGGCATTTCGCATGTAACAGCACATAAAATACTGAAACATCCAGAGAAGCACACATATCTCGATGCAAAAATCCACCGGATACCAAGAGTTGCAACCCGCAATGTCATTTAAACATTCAGTAGAAGTATATAGTTAAACATTGTCATACAATGCCGAAACCTTGTAAAACTACCGATTGTAACACAACAATTCGAAATGCAAAGACCTATTGTGACCGGTGTTGGACTTCCTTTAAGCCTTGTGTCAATAAAGCGACTGGGTGTATCGGGAAAGTGCCAAGAGACAGACAAAGTTGGACCGATAAATGTGCGTACTGCGCATTAAAGATGTATGAGAAAAAGGAAGAAAGAAGAGGATCATAGACTAGACATAGCCTTTTCGATCTAGGTTTTTTTTGTCTAGAAACATGGAGAAAAGAGATTCTTTTTTTTTTATTTATGTAGAAAAAAACATGAAGAGAGAAAACCTAGCCATTCTAGCCGGTATTTTTGTAAAAATTTGACAAAGAGAAAAGAAAAACGTTTTTTAAAAAAGTAAAATGAAATTGAGAATGAGAGAGGCAAAAAAGAGGGTGAAAAAGGGCTAGAAGTGTTAGATTCAATCGGGGGAATGAATCAAACATTTCAATAAGTGAGAAGTTGAAGAATCGGGGGAGATTAAAAAATGACACAGAGAGGGACATAGCAATATCAGGGGGCGATATCGATACTCCTGATGATCCCGATGATCCTAGATTATCGATATTGCGTTATATCGATATTACGGAGAATGTTATAAAGGATTGAAAGTCCCGTAAAGGGCCCGCTCCATAAGCGATTCACAACGATTCAGGTCTCGATGGCTCGATACAGTGTCTTCACCAAGGTCACTAAAAGATAAATTTGGTATCTCTGAAAGGAGAGCAACGATCAACCCGGGGGGTCGTTGCTTTTTTGGATAGAGTGTGAGGAGATGAGACACGATGCTTACGTAAGCAGCCTATTACACGGTGTAATGTGGAAGTCCCTTTCCCGTGACAAGCGGCACCACTCGATGAAATATGGAGAGGAATGATTCATAATGTGTGAGATGGCTCGATGTTTGATGGAGGCGACCTTATCATAAGGTCACATAGTGGAGAAGCGGCCTTATAGTAAGGTCACATAGCGGGCTTCACAGTTGCCGCATAGTTGGGGCATAGTTGGCCCATAGTTGGAATCTCCCCTGTGATAGTGCACTTAAAATCCCATAGTATATACTATGGGATTTTAAGTGCACTATCACAACCTCCTCTTCTCCCGCGGACATGCCAGGGAAAGCAAGCATAATCCCATTCTTCTCAATGTTTGATTGATCAACCTGCATGTTTCGCGGCTGCCATTCGACCCCGCACACCTCCACTACCATTTCTCTAACTTTCTCCAAGCCCTGGAATACTGCATCCCCATTTTCGTTACTGACAAAGAACTGCGCCGCTGGTAGCCAACTGCCTTGTTGGTTTCTGATCATGCATGTAAATAGTCTCCAGTCGTATCGGTTCGTTTTATGGGTGGAGTCTAGTAAAACTAAATAACTACAGCTGGGAAGTAGTTTCAATGATTCCTTTACTGCAAATGCAAACCCTTCAGCGGCTTGTTCGTCAGATCCATCCGTTAAGAACCTCTTGACGATGTAACCTTCAGCCGACAAGTAGTCAATAGCATGCATCGCGTCGTCCGCTAGCGAACCTGGGGGGGCCGCCTGCTCCTGACGCTCTCTCCAACGAGCGTTGTACACAGCACGTGCAGAAATGCGATCTAGACCGAGGGCGCTGGCACGGTTGGGGGATGTTGAACGTTTAATAATCAAGGGTAAAGCTTTTGCAACGTCTTTATGAGCATAGGGCGATTCTGCTTCCGCCTTGATAAGGTCGCATGCGTGGCCACATAAATGACGGTCATCAGCATCCCCAATGTCGTGTCCTTCAGAGTGTTCGGCATATCCTGTTGGATGTTGGAAGGTCACCATCTTGGTGTAATTGTTGAAGAATACATCCAAGCGTGCGG
Source organism: Phlyctochytrium arcticum (assembly GCA_025602905.1). Taxonomy (NCBI): domain Eukaryota; kingdom Fungi; phylum Chytridiomycota; class Chytridiomycetes; order Chytridiales; family Chytridiaceae; genus Phlyctochytrium; species Phlyctochytrium arcticum. Next base: position 169,528 of record JAHLKI010000028.1, on the reverse strand, counting down.
TGCATGGAATTTGACTGAAAACGCTTGTAATCCTTCTCTTTTTTTGCGGAGCGCCTTCCTTGTCGGGTCGTTTACCTTTGGATTGGCGATGCTTGTCAAATTTGCACTTGTAACTTATCAACTTGTTCCCATTGCGTTTATAATTGTAGACATTGTATTGCGTCCAGAAGTTGTCGCCAAGTTTCCACTCTGCCTCAAACTCCTCGATGGGGATTTGGACGGCAGTGACGGGATGAAAGAGTCGTTCGCGGCGATAGTACAAAGACGAATTTCTTGCACGAGCATAGTTGGCGGCACGAAGCTGAGACATTTCAGACTGAAGATCCGGGGTTTTTGCAAGAAGAGGCAGGGGGGCTGAAGTCTCACAGTTGGGGAACTGGATTTATCGAAGTACTGGATGCTCTGACTCCGAGAAAAGAGTTTGAAGGGAAACACGATCTGAGAAGATCTGCAAAAGTTATAAGTTTCAGATGCGACTGAGACGCGGCAGAAGTGGATCGAACCAAATTCCACAGCGCCCGGCTCACAACTAATTGATTCAATGGGCTTGTCACTGAGATCACAGACGCGCACTGATACTTTCAACTCCGCCAAACTCCGCTCGCTTGTTGGCCTTTCCTTTCTTTCCAGCATTGCTTTGCGACAAAGTCCTCACCCCCGTTCTTTTACCCATACTTTACACTCGTTCTCTTTCTACCTACCCCGTCATCATCTTTTGCTGTATCATAGGAGTTGATTTTATTCCGTAGCTGAATGTATGTGCTTGCTGGCGAGCTTTGTTTATAATTTCGGACAAACTTATTAATATACATCTGAATGCCATTTTAGCCTATCCATCATGCCACGAAGGGCCAGAAAGGTGCAGGGGGTTCCCCTGTATATGTACCATGAGATATCATTGACCGCAGAGGAAATTGCTGCATTATCTCCCGAAGACCATGCTCGCTACCTCGAACAACAGTCGGTAGCCTCTACCACTCGGCAAGCCAGATCGACCAGAAACTCCAACACCGAAAAAGCATACTCTCGATGGCAGAGGGAATACATTCACTGGTGCGAGGGTACCGCGGCTGTTGGATGCATGGTCCAAAATGACGGCACACTTGGGTACCCTTTGGAGACCACGTTGGTAGGGACCAAGTGCAAGTCATTGGTATCGGGTCGAAAGCTGCATATGTTTCTCAAGGATTGCGTACTGGCGATGGGCAATCAGGCAAAGAATCGTGTCGGTTATGTGCCGGGAAATAAGAAGCAGAAGCAGAAAAACCAAAGGGCTGCCGTTCGTGCTAATGCCGGCTCTCGCAGTGGCAGTGGTGTTGGCGCTGGTGTTGGAGGTAGTGGTAGCGGTGGTGGTAGTGGTAGCGGCAGTGGAGATGCTAGTGGAATCGCTAGTGGAAGTGGAACACAGTTTACATACGAGATGGTGGATGATAAGGGGGAGCCTGGAACTTACAAAAAGAAAGGTGCTGACCACTCGGTACGGACTTCATTGAACCCAAAACCTAATCTACAATGACAGGACATCCTGAATTCGTGCAATATGAATTTGGAACAATTAAGATGGTCGTCAAGTCAGTCGTTGATTTGTGGAGCCTGCAGAAAGATCAAGGACTAATTTCAGATCAGTAAGTGATACTAGAGCATCTTATTGAGCCTTAATAGCCTGATCGCACATAACAGATCCCATCCGCATCCTCGTATCTCCCCGGTGAATGCCATCTTAGAACAAATGCAGGCCCAAAAGCAAAACCATGATGACCGAACGTTTAAGGACAAAGGCATCAATGGAATTGTAGACCAGTATGATATAGCAGACGATCGCAAACTCAATGTCTTCTGGTGGAACTTACCCCAAACGGGGCTTCGTAATCGCGCTCACCACAACTGCCTCCGCGCGGTCATGCAACGTTCCCAGTTCATGAGACGCCTGAAACTCTCTGACATCGCATGCAAGGTTGTTAACGATGAGGGTGTCACTGAGTGTGACATTGCCGCATTCACATGCAACAAGTCTAAAACCAATACGGAAGCCAAGCGCGAGGACTATGCGTTCATCCGTCACAAAGATATATTGCTGTGTCCATGGAATTCTATGGCGTTTTGGGTTTTCGAACGCTACGAGATCAATCAAGAGCAACCACCCAAGTGCGATGTCTCCGCGGAATGGTATGACATCTTTTTTATGAAGGTAGGGTCTTGGCAGATATGCATGTTCAAATCATCACGTTTTAATGTGCTTTTGCCAGCCTTCCGATCAGCAACAGGCAGCGATGGCGACCCGCAAAAGAAAGCGCAAAGCAAAAGGGCCGGCAAGACAACCCATCATTATTGGAGTCTGGGATGGCGCGGATCCCGTGGAGGACGAAGACGACCAGAACGACCCGGAGGAAGAAGTAGGGATCACGTATGATACCCAGTACAATCTGCAACGCACTGCGCTGGACGCGTGCGGCGTTCTATCCTCCAAAGTAACTCACTGCTGCCGTAAATGGGCTGCAATGGAAAATGAGCGCAAGGGAGTCGACGGGGATCAGAATGGCCGAATGGGAGGTTGGGCGCGTGATGCCAAAAACGGAGCCTATACCACCGGCCTGCCCTATCAAGCCATCCGTGCGTTAGGAGACTTTCCAATTAATGGCAGCTGCTTTTTTCTAGCTAGAGCGGTGCCAGTCCCGCAAGAGCTTCTGCAGTCCATTTTCCCGTGGATTGAGGAGCTGGAGCAAAAATGCCATCAAGTTCACACCGAGAGTGCGGGCATGTTGGCTGCCCTAGGGTTTTTGCGATGCCTGAAGGCTTGCCGCAAGGTCATTTGCCAGGACGCGCCAACTTTGATGCAAATGTATCCGAATCACGCTATTTGGCAGCATAGCTTCTTTAAAAGTCCTGCTTTCCTGAGGTACAAGGATCACAACCTCCAGGTATCAGCAACTGCCGTCAACCCGAGAGATTCAACGTTTGCCGCCATCGCTCCCTTTCTTAACGACCGCCTCACCACCCAAGATGTGGCCATGAAAGTCATTGGCACAGACGTTGCACACACAGTCGAGCGGGTGCGTTATACGAGTATAAGTCTTCTGTGAGATCCCTAGCTGACCCGGACTCTATACTCTTCTTATCAGATCGACCGTGTCGACACTCAGCTAGAACAGTTCCAGACCCGGCAGTCTACCTTGATTGGCACTACAGCCCGGCTGACGGACGCCATCCTCAACTTACAACAAACTGTCAATGCATACCATGCGATTCTGGTTGCGAGCGGTCGCACCCACACAACTGCAGCTGCCGACGTAGCCACGACCGTCATGTCGCAGATTGCAAGAAACACTGAGACGCATCTTCAGGGGAACCGCGAGGTCTATCAATCGCTGATGCACCTCTTCCCACAGCCCAACTCAGCATCATCCACATCACAGTCCCAACTAAATGTTGGTCTTCAACCCCAACCCCAAGGAGGTAACAACGGCTGCTCTTGCATTCATGGTTCAGGTTGTTTTTAATTCTGTACAGCTTCTACGCAAGCAACGTCAGCTGGATCATCCGAAACTCGCGACAATGCAATCGGAGCCGAGGCAGCAGCAGGTTCGTATTTTCACACCATTGTATCAAGCGGACAGCATATCACTGATTTTCAGCAGCTCAAGTAGAGCAGGTCCCCGTGCAGAAGCAATGCCGGACAATCAAAACGGTGACGGCCGCATGGACAGAGTATGAAGTTGGTCCTTCTGGTGGACTACCCTGCAAGGTTGCCTTGCGCTGTTCATTCTTATTTCTGCCAACCCTTGGGCTAACTTGTGTGCACAGGAGCTTGAAGACAAGTGGCAAGCGCGGTGGAGGAACAGTCCATCAGACCGACAGTTTTGGAGTAAGCGCAAGCCTCTCTACGATGCTGTGACGCGTTTAGCCTCGGCCACAGCTAGAAGCAATCTGCAAGCTGCCCAGCGTTTGGAGCAGGAGCGACTCGCGATACACATCAGGTTCATTTGCTTTGAGACGGACATTTAACTCGTAGCAGTTCTAACAATGCGATTATTGTTTTACTACAGATTAGGCCTCGGTACAGTAGCCCCGTCCCTGTCCAGGTTCCAAGCCATGTTGTTAGAGCAAGGCGATGATATTATCACCTATCTGACCACAAACTAATTATCTCTAGGCGGCGTACAGTCTTCTCCTTATCAGTTCGTTTGCAGCGTGGTTTTGTTCATAGTTCGTCTAGTTCCTTCTATTGATTGGCGTAGTTTCTCATTTTCCGTTCATTTTTTGTCACATCTTTATTTATTTGTTATAGTTTTTCTTTTATAAAATGGTCTACCATCCTGCTAGATGCAACACTGAATCTTTACGAAGTAGTTTGAGTGGATAGCAGTGCATGTTCTTGCATATTGATGTTGGATACCCGGGCTCTCGACGCGTCTGCCAAAAATTCCCAGAAATCAAACGACATTCTGGCCACCGTACATGGCACATACCACAAACAACTACCACCCAGTCTCATGTCATTCATAAATGACCCGCCCAATGGTGTCTGTCTGGTATTTTATGTCTTCAATACGTGTAAAAGTCGATTTTGACCCGGATACTTTGAGGCTACTTAGTGGTTGTGACTGGAGACCCAGGATACTTTCAAAACAGACCAAGGATACTTTCGCTCACAAGCAAAACAGGTCAAGGATACCCGTGTGGCGTTGTGGCACAGTTCCACGTGCTTGTGACTGAGAGACGCGAGGAACATGCGCAGCCACGGACCTTGTGAGTGGAGACCAGGATAACTTTTGAACGCGTGTATGCAATAGTTTCTCGTAATAAAATTGTAAAGGCGGTGACCGTGATGCATACTCTTTATCCGTCACACAGATCATAAATAGGACTACACGAGCGTCGTAACAAGGTTTCCATCGGGTTGTCGGTTAGATTAGACATTGTTGCCCATGCTGGTCTTCTCTCGCCGCCCCTCTGATCCAGACCTACCCATCATCATACGAATAACTTTAGTAACCTTTACTACAACTGCATAAACCAAGTTTTAAACATGGCGACAAGACATAGTAAAATGGCAAGTGTATGTTGCGGGTGTCGTTCCGAATGACTTGGTAGGGATTCGATGTGAAGGTTCTACTTTTATCCTATGTGTACATGTCACGCACACCTTTTCCTTCGTTCTTTATCATGTTGTTGCCGCCTCTTCATCTGCATGCTCCTAACTCTTGTCGAAAAAAAAAACAAATTCCTGGACCGTGGGAAATTTTCTTGGAGTATCAGCGTATCAGATCAGGAAAAATCTTCCACAACCTCACATCCTCTCGATACAACCTTATGGTGATGGGAATGTCGGGGGGGGGGGGGGGGGGGGGCTAAGAAACATTTAGAGTGCATATTGGTCCTGGCATATGACAGAGAATTTCAAGATACGATGAGTCTTATCACCCATCATTTCATAGTACTGTATTGGCATCTGGCAGATTGAGGCAGAGGGGAATAATGATATTGTGACAGACAGTACATAAAAAAAAATAAAAAAACAGTCATGCAATGTATTCCTGAAAAAAAAAACCACCCAAAGATGGAGTGCCAACATAATGGATATCAAGACGAGGCGGAAGCCGAGTCCGCGGGTTTGTCAGTTGACGAGTCAGTCTTTTTCTTCTTGTTGGTTGTGGAGTCGGGACTGTCTGAATCGTCACAGACTTCCTTCTTGATGCGATCGAGGGCACCGCGGAAAAATCCCTTTGGTTTAGAAAAGGGGGATGAAGTTTTGGTTGAAGTAGACGAGGAGGAGGAAGAGGACGTGGGGGGAGATCGTTGTTTTTGTTGTTGTTGTTGTTGAGATGACGAGGAGGAAGATGTGGTTGAAGTAGAGTCTGTTGACTTGGACGTAGAATCAGAGTTTTTGGATGATGATGATGATGATGATGAAGAAGAGGGTGAGGAAGACGAATTGGATGATGAAGATGATGATGATGACGACGCAGGTTTCTTCACTCCAAACGCTTCTTCGAGCAACGATTTTTGCAAAGGAGTTAATGTTTTCGGGATTTTGATTTTAAGCGTGACCCATTCGTCGCCTCGCTCGTCTCCCGCACGGTCAATCTTGCGGACACCGCGCTGTCGTAGCCGTTTGCGATCGTTGGGTTGTGTTCCGGCTGGAACAGAGAGTTCAACGTCGCCATCAATCGTCGGGACGCGGATAGTGCCACCCAGGATGGCTGTAGAGAGGGGAACTTCGGCATCAACAAGGACGTCAGCGCCCTCGCGGTGGAAGGTTGGGTGAGGCATGACGCGGAGTGTCACGAATAAATCGCCTTCGGGACCGTTGCCTTCCAGAGGTGCATTACCCTGTCGAGCAAGACGGAGCTCGATGCCGTCGTAGACGCCGGGAGGAACAGTGACCTCAACTGTGCGGGTTTCCTCGACGCGGCCTTGACCTTCACAGCTAGTACATTTGGCGTCTTCCGGCACCTGAGATCCAGCACCCCCGCATGCCTGACAAGTCGTCGCCATCTGAAATCCACCACGGATGAAAGCAACCTGTCCAGATCCTCCGCATACAGTGCAGCGATTCGCCTTCTTGCCCGGCTTGAGCCCTGATCCAGTACATGGCTTACATTTCCCGATACTCTTGAATCGAATCGTCCGTGAAGTTCCTTTGGCAGCATCCATGAAGGAAATGTTGATGGACGTTTTCATGTTACGTCCGACACTATCGAAACCACCGCGGCCGCCCCCACCCATGCCGCCCATTCCCGGCATTCCGCCCATGCCACCTGAAAAAATGTGCTCAAAGATATCCTTTGTGCTGCCGAAGCCGCCTCCGAAGGGGTTACCCCCTCCACCAAAACCACCAAAATCACCAAAACCTCCTGCGCCAGTTGGTCCTTCTCCGCCTAATATCTGGCTTTAGCTTCTATACAAACAAACGACTGTAGTACGCATGCTAATTTCTTTACCTCCAAAAGCAGAGTGTCCAAATTGATCGTAATTTGCTCGCTTCTGATCATCCGACAGGATCTAACAGAGAAAAGTTTAAGTACTGTGGCTCCACTAAATCCAACGCTCTAGCAAAGTACAAAACTCACATCATACGCCTCCTGAATCTCAATAAACTTATCCTTGGCATTCGGATCCTTGCTGGTATCAGGGTGGAAATCGCGCGCGAGCTAACAACACAGGAACGTTAAGAGTTGTTCTATGATGCATTAAAGTCTCCAAAAGCAAATGTCTCACCTTGTAGTACGCCTTTTTGATCTCACTAGCTGAAGCGTCTTTACTGACATTCAGGACCTTGTATGCATCCTTCTTGGCCGCAGATGCTGGTGGTGTAGCATGAAAGCATCGCTAAGGGTATCAAAGTAAGTTCCTCGTTGACAGTTTGGGGCCTTGCGCGTGCTCAACAAAATGTCTCACTTTTTCACCCATACTCCGCCGATTCCGTAACTTATCACAATTTTTGGACCACATAGTCTTGCTCCGTGCCGAGAACGCATCTGATTGCGGTGGGGAGCCTGTCAGACTTGTCGGTGTAGCCCGTCCATAGGATATATTCCGGGTCTGCGAGATCTTGCCCAAGCATGGGTCGAGTGCCAAATACACTGCCGTGCGCCGACCGTGATTTTGAAAGACTGGTGCCAGGACCATGTTGTCGTCCGCTAACGAATTCTCCTAGTTGCAGTAGCTGATTTGTGAGTGGGATGCGTCGAGAATGGTGCGACTGACTGTGGTGACTTGTTGATTTTGGCGGGGATCTGACACTTTCCGATCATTTATTTGTTGCCATGGTGAATCGAACATTCACGAAATTCCCATTGGCAAACATTTCCATCAATGGACGACATACGAAAAACAATGTATATATACTCTCTATTGCATCTCTATGGCATGCGCAGGAAGATTGTTTGAAAAAAAAAGATTTCCAATTGGAGAAGAATTTGGGAAAAAGGAGCAATAATTAGATGTAGTTTATACAGGGCGAAACCTAGTAAGGCAAAAAGTCTGTGTTAGCGACAAGCCCTCAATCATAAACGAACGAGTCAGAGTTGGGTGACTTACAGTGGCAAGAAGTTGCCCACAATGGCCAAGGGTACATCAAAGATGTCGCGTTTGATCGTAAAGCAAAACGCGCATGGGACAGGTCGTCCAGATGGTCCCACCAACGTAGCAGTAGTCATGACAGATTGCTGTGAGTTGTCAAAGGCAATTAAGCTAAACTTTTCCCAGTACTCGACAGCCGATGAGTTGTCCATCAATTCGTAAATGTAGGTCTTCTTGCCGAGGAGCTGTTCGCGCGGCCATGAAGTCAGGATAGAAAACTCTTTGCCTACAAGGGCAATCTCCCCGGTGCGTCGCCAGACGACTGTAGGCGTACCGGATGAGCCAATCAACTTGTCAAACTCCTACAATAGTCTACTGTTAAAACCGGGACCCAATCCGCGCCGGCGAACACAACAAAATGCTTACCATGAGAGTTCGTTGAAAGCATTTCTCCATAAACACCAAATCTTCTTCAGACAAATTCATAATCTGAGCCATAAAAGAGGGTCGGAATTGCGCCAGCGCACGACATATCCTCATAATATCTGGCTTTTCCATCCTGTAAATATTGTCAATTGTCGTGTCCGGGTATTACTGTGTGGGAAATGCGAACCTTTCTTTCACATAACGGACCAACGAGTGAAATCCTTCACGGTAGTCATACGGATGCATCACACTTTTGTACACAATCTCTGCTCGGGCATCCTTGTAGACCTGCTCGGGTGTATTGAGCGGTGAATTTGATGTCGCCATAGATTCCCGCCGGGGCACTGCCCCAAACATGTCTTCGCCCTCGTGCTGTTGCGGCTGCTGCTGCTGCTGATGTAGATGCGGCTGTGGGTGCGATGCTGCTTGTGAGGGGTCGATGGCGTTCAGGCCCATCTGATTCAAGTCGGCATTGATTTGGAACGGCGATGGTTGACCATTGTCGACAATGGGTGGGGCACCCAGCATATTTGAGAGGAAGGAGTATTCGAGATTGACGGTTTTGGATCCAAAGTTAAAATTAGGGGCGAGGGGGAAGGGGATAAGTGTTGTTTCCAGAGCTGCGGGTGAGGTGGGATCCGGTGCTGATATATCTGCTATGTACCCAGATACAGACAGTCAGCTCATCTTTACTGTTTCTAAGAGTCACGGAAAACCCCAAGTCATACCTGGCGGGGAATGGGTATGGTGCGGATATCCAGACGGGGAAGATGATCCGGCTTGCTGAGCAAGTACCTCTTCTGCAATATTGAATTTAGTTTATCCCTACCTATTCTACTGGCATATTTCCTGAACAAAATGCGGAAACTAACCATCAACGTCCAGTAGGTATTTGGCCTTTTTCCGGACTCCATCGGCACAAGTCGCTGCCAGTTCGCGTTTTACACAGCGTGAACAAGGCCGGCCTAAACAAATTGCACAAAACGGTGAGCTTGACATGATTGATGATAGAACGACTCGATAGAACAAATACGTACTGTCATCGCAAGTCAAGTGAGCTTTTTGACAATGTCCACAGGCCCGCGAGGCCTTTTTCCGCTTGTTCCTGCTCTCATTCTCGGCACCCCCACTAGGACCCCCACCACCACCACCTCCTCCGTTGGCCGAGTGCTCCCCGCCATGCAAGCTGGTCAAGTCTGTATCAGTCATTGTCGCATTTGAAATTGAAAGTAATGCCGTGGAGGATTATGGAGGTTTTGGTTCAAGCAAAGGCCAAGTCACAAGGGGCTTGGCTTCTCACGAGACGTTGGACGAAGTGGGGACAGACGGGCTCCCATTGAAACGACCATTGACAACTGCCAACTAGACATTTTTATTACCAGATAATACCAGACATAAGACACTTGAGAGGGTGAACCTTGCAGTCAATCATGGCTCTCTTGGGGAAAAAAAAATTCGAATGTTTGTTTTGTTTTGCGATGCAAGTCAAATCGCTGGATTTACGAGTTGATTGCAGAAGATACACAAGAACCACAAAAACTTCTCATACCTAAGCTCTAATATTGATGCTAGAGTTTATTCGAGATAGGTTAAGCTTCCTGCGAGCCGATGCCTGCAATAACGCAAAGTTTGTACCGGTGTTCAACTGCAGCGACTATAGTTGTGCAAGCCCATGCCGGCCCAGACGACCTCTACTCGTAAATCTTGTCAAGGCGAATTCTTTTTGCCAGTGTTAAGTCCATAATGTTGGTTTCCGGCTGCCACACAGAGTTTATTCGATCCCGTTGTCAATGCGGCACAGTGACAAACTGGCTAGCTTGTACTGTAGTGTGATCTTTCGAATCTTGTATATGGCCTTCACTCGGTGTCTAAGTAAAACCCTGCTCTCGTCGTTGGACTTTCCAAGTTGAATGAATGGACGTAAACTTGCTCCACCCGCTCTACAACCAACGACATTGATTGACCCATTCATATGGGACATTCTCACGCGTGAACTGGAACGTATGTGACAGTATACTGGGGCGCTTCGTCTTTGAGCTCATCACACGTGCTTGAGCATTTTCATTCAGTTTCATTGGGTTTCGAAAGCGACCGCCCACTTCTCCCTCAGCACAAGATGGGCATTGTATGCCGTGAAACTTGTAGTAGTCTACCGTTGTTTTTGGAGGCGAAACGAGAAAGTGTCACATGTATATCCTCCCTAACGTTCTAAATGGTGTGACTGTGCCGCCGCAAGCGTCCCACATCTTTAAAGGATGATTGATACATGTAGCCTTGCAATGTCCTGGTAACATGAGATCTACAAAATGTAGCGTTCAGAATATTACCCACACCTGCGATATCTGCCCTAGCCGCCCTTACCGCCCTCTTCTGATGCCGCATTCTATATCAGATACGATTGTGGGAAACGTCGCGAATGTATCCTGCAACAGCCGCAGCGTCCTTACATGAAAAGTTTTTGACATTTGTACGCGGCCACCAATGTGTATAAAGGTATTCGCAAAGAAAGTCGACGTTTGAGATGAAGGAGGATTGTCTGACACGGCAATAATATTACGAATATTAGGAGGTAGATAGATGCAAAACAAAAGATAGTAAGGTCTATGGGATATAATAAATACATTGTCCGTAATGTAGATGTGAGACGGGGATGGGGGTTAAGGGAGTGAAATGAAGATTATCGACCAATGCGCTCAGCAGCAGCCAAAAGCATGGCCGGTGTGACGGGAGGGCCAGCCATGGCAGATATTTGTGCAACCGTAATGACATTCTCCTCAGTGGCCGAGACATCAGACGCAACCGAGGCAAGGGATTCTGAGCGTGGAATGAAGCGGGGGTTTCCCGCCGTACTTGAAGCGACAGCTTGAACGGATACGGGTTTGGCGACCCATTCAGCGGCGACCAAGGTCCGGAAATCGTCAGCGACCAGGTTGCGTAAGAGAAGCCAGCACTGGCGAGCCCCAGACTTGGCAATGGCTGAGGCGGAACGAAGTGTCAGGAATGGGGCAAAGCCAAAATCATTGATGAGCGTTTGTAGGACGGGAGCGTTATCCGTAGCGGCAAATTCCACGCAAAGACGGTCGGCGTGAGCAGAAGCGGCAAATCCAGCACCAACCAGCGCGCGGCACACATCCAAATGACCGCGCAGCAACGCTTCGTCAAACGCAGTGGATTGTTTACGATGCGCAAAGGGGGCCCAGAGTGCTCGTTTCTCGGCTGTGACGCGAGATTGGTTTTCCATGCGGTGGTTGAATAGTAAGTTGGGGTTGGCGCCTGCGTCGAGCAGGAGCTTGACGAGTTTCTCGTTCCCGCGGGTGGCGGCTTCGGAGAGCGGTGTTGAGCCCCAGTAAGTGACGAAAGTACCAGCCGGCAAGCTCTTCCAGAATCCGTCCGTGTTGACCGGCCAGTCGGCAAATCCATTGGGGAAAACTTCAGAAGGGAGGGACCAATCGCGATGATCAACAAATGCTCCTTCGCGCAAGAGAGCCGCCGCGGCAGCTAGAGTTCGTTTTGGCGAGTCGATGGAAGGAACAGTGGTGGTATCTGAAGAGGAAGTAGAAGCTGGGGCAACGGTAGCAAGGTATCGCAATGCTTTCCAACCAAATGAAGTTGCATCTGAATCCCCATTTGCAGTTTCGGGGGTGCGGACCAGGCCGATCCGTGGGGCGCCAAATCGGTGAAGGTGAAGAACTAGGTATGCGAAGAATGAAGGGGGGCCGAATGTGTTGAGGAGAGACATGTTGTGGGCGGTGCGGTAGTAGGCATGACTCTTGGCCAATTCCCAATAATTGACGGCTGATATCCGGGTCACTGTTGCTGCGCTTGTCACTATTGTTGTTGTTGATGCTGCTGTTGAGGAAGTGATGGTGGACGTTGTGAGGGGATTACTGGGAAGGAGAAAGGCGGCATTGCGGCGACAGGAAGATGCAAAGGCAAGAGTGTCAGACAAAGATAAATATTTTGGAATGAGTAGCAGGATTTCGGCCGGCACGGATGCCATGCTGGCAGTATCGGCAACCGTCGTTGTTGTTGTGGTGGTGCTGTTGTGCTGGTGGATCTGCATGACTGCTGCTTCTACTACTTGATGGTATTAAATAAAGCAAGATGTTCTATAAGGAAAAAGTTTTTGAAAGTGGGAAATGCCAAGACCAAAAGCTGTTTATATACGATTTTCTGGCCGCAGCCGCCAATCTCCGCTCGGTGACCAAACGCGTTCACAAAAAAAAATTTTAGAGCAGAGCCCCCTGGCCAAATTCTAAATCTGGCCCTTTGTTTCATATTGTTTGAAACTTATGAAATGAGATCTGAGTTAGTTTTAACAGACTTTAAGCGTTCGGTCTAGATTTTATCCAGCCTGCCAAGATCTATTTTTGGGTAATTTTAGAATCAGGCTGTATGTATTGATTCTGTTATGAATCCGGTCAATGGGATGGGAGGATACAGGTTGAGAACTTAAGAACTTTACCAGAGAACTGAATAGACAATCAGATCCGAGGACGCACACATAAGTTGTCTGTCAAACAGTGATCTCCATTAGCAACATTACAACAGATTCTTTACTTTTAAAAAATAAATATGTGGGTGGGGATGTGACAAATGGTAAGAAAAAAAATGCATAACTACACGGGAAAATCTACGTATTCACCCTCTTCGTCTTCGTCTGAATTGTAAGGTTGCTCATTGGGTTTTGGTTCTAGGTTGCATTCAGCAGCGCGCCATGGCTCATCAAGTTTTCGTTCTGCTTGTAGGTTGCGAGGTGGTACTCCCTCTAAATTGCAAGGTGGTGCATCGGGTTTCAGTTCTAGGCTGCGAGGTGGTTCGGCCGGGCGCCATTGTTCATCGAGTCTTCGTTCTGCTGGTAGGCTGCGAGGTGATTCAGCGGGTCGCCATAGTTCGTCCGGGTGTTCATCTTTTGGAGTGGCCCGCCATACTCTTGCTGGTTCTATATTTTCGGGGTTGCGAATCTTGATGGATGAATCAAATTGGCATAGTGCGACCTTGATTCGAGCGCCCCATCTGTATGTCTTATCCAGTGCTTTTATCGCCTGCTGGGCAATTTCCGCACTTGGAAGGTCGACAAAAACGTAGCGCTTGTTGATTATTTCCTTGTTTTTGTCGGTTTCCGGCGGAGAAATGACTTTACTGATGGCCTCAACGGGAAACTCGTGAAATAATTTCCTCACTTCACCATCCGCAACAAGCTGACTGTCCATCCTAGGCAGGCCGGCTACAAACAGTCGACGGCCCTCATCGCCATATCCCTCCCAATGCTTTTCGGCGTCGGTCCTCTGCCATCGGTTGAAGACCCATGAAGGATTATCGCGTCTGCTGTTCAGGCAAGGCTTGAGTATGACGGGCCGGTCCAGAATAGTGAGTCCGGTCAATTCGGCCATGGCCTCTTCTGCTGCCTTCTTTGATTCCAGCTCGACAAAGGCGTAAGATGGATTGCGGCCGGTAAAGGGATCCACAGACATGTCCAGCTTGAGGACCTTGACATTATGCCATTTGAAAAACTCTTCAACATCTTTCGTCTTTGCCGCGTAGGGTAGATTTCCGAGATAGACGCGTCGTCCTTCCTCGATCGCCTTTGCCGTCTGAGCGCGGTCCTGAGGAGGAGGTGTTTCTTTGGCATGATCCGGGGGAGGGCCCGTAGGCTGCCGAGAAGGGGCCCAGGGCAAACCACTGGAAGGCCTTCGAAGTGTGCCGACATCGTCTCTACTAGCAAACCCTCCAGTGCTCGTAAATCCCCTTGGAGCAGCGCCTCGCCCAGATTCGAGTCGGCTCATAGTTGACCTATTGCTGCCTTCAAAGTGTTGCTGATTTCTACCAGAGCACTATTCAATGCAAAAAGATGGCTACAAACTATTTTATGCCTTTTTTCTGTGCCCATGGACCCCAGGACCCTCAAATTTTGACCCAAGGTAAAAACCCTCAAGGTCCACGACACCTGAACGGCGGATCTTTGTGCAAGATTGCGTTTTCGACTTGAAACAAGTATAGGAAGTGCTAGAGGACGTGGACTTGCTGGAGAAACTCGCAAATACTCGCAAACATGCCAATCACGAGATGTCCGACTTCATTCATTGTCCATTCAGAATCACCATCTTGGCTTTTCGACCTGAGAATCTTTCAAAGTAGTACGACGGTGTCTGAACCAGAACAACGCGCCATGAGCAGAGGATGGACAATGCAGACCAGAAGCTCACGACGACGCTTCTCCTACGGGATGTTTAGCTGCTTTTCAAAGCTCCACCTCCAAGATTGCCAGGAAAAAAAACCGTTGGGAAAAGACTGCAGTGCGGCGCAGTCACCGCGCGCGCCGGTTTGGACGGCAAGCGACGCGTTGAGAACTCCGAGAACTTGACAGCAAGCGTTGACAGCAGCACTATCGAAAAGTCGGCTTCAGTGCCAAAGCTTTCTCTGACCGCCACCAACTCTCAAGTCGTGACCTGGTTGAAAGATATCTGCTTGACGGAGGGCTCTCAATCAGTCTTGCCGACAAGTGGACAGGTCGCAGCAACGCCAAGATACTTTACTCTGAGCCGATATACCAACCTTCGTGGTCTGACAAGATACCCGACTGGCAAGCATGCGTGAGATCCCGAACGAACGCTGAGCTGGAAGAACAACTGGTGTACACAGCGCGGACACACTTACTACCATCTTCGGTGTCGAGGGTGTCAGCATTTATGAGTGTCTGCATCCACCGCCGCCTACTTACGGTAAAGTCGAGTGAAAGACTTGTTTGATGTTACAAAGCCAGTATCTCATCTTTTATCCAGCTCATCTAGTAGCATCGGCAGTTCACTCCGACCTGACAGGCGCAGTAGACGACTCGGTTCGCAACAAAATCCAGAGACAGCTGTATTTAAACTTTCACGGGGGCTTCTCTGAAGAAGAAGACTTTCTCAAGGAGGGCAGACGGCTGTCTGACGAAGGGATAAAAGCGTTTCTCACCGAGTACTACGAAAAACGCATCAGAAAACAGTTCTCGGGTGAAATAGACGTTTATCTCTACGCCGTCAAACCCGTGACATACCGCGGAAGCGGATTTCAGATCCTTTGTCACTGATGATTTTAGACCGACCATCAAATCCTTGAATAGCACTATTCCGGATTTCAGACCCTTTGTCACTGATGACTTTAGACCGACCATCAAGTCCTTGAATAGCACTATTCCATATCCTTCACCAAACTTGGCATTGCCGCGACCTGTCCACTTGTCGGCAAGACTGATTGAGAGCTCTCCGTCAAGCAGATATTCCTTCAACCAGGTCACGACTTGAGAGTTGGTGGCGGTCAGAGAAAGCTTTGGCACTGAAGCCGACATTTCGATAGTGCTGCTGTCGACGTCCCCAAACTGTATATAATTCTAAGCAACATATTTACACACTAGTCCCGAGCAACGTGAAATTTGACTACATCTTGCCAGCTGTTAGATTCTGCTTCTGGATCTGACGATGTTCACTGTTCACGACTTGTATTAGATTCTGCTGCTGGATCGTCGTCACGGTGTAGACGCCAAAACCGTCACGCTCGTTCTTCTCCCTCCTCTTCTTGTAATTTTCTACACTTCTCCCAAAATTCGCCGTTATCCTCTTCCATTTTCTCATCTGCTTTGCATTTCTCTACATGTACTTTTTACTTCAACTCCTGTGTATTTTTGAACGCCCCCGTCTTGGAGATTGGATTTCGAGTGAATCTTTCAAATGTAGTACGACGGTGTCTGAATAGAACAACGCACTTCAACCAGAGGATGGACGATGCAGACCAGAAGCTCAAGACGACGCTTCTGCAACATTAACGCAACTCATAGATCCATCGCCAAGATTGCCAGGATAAAAAAAAACCGTTGGGAAAAGACTGCCAGTGCGGCGCACATGTGACTTTCGTAAGGGTGCGCGCTGATTGGCCGGCGGTCCGCGGCGGTCGGAGCTTTGGAATGGCGACCGGCTCGGCTCTGTGAGCGGCTCTGGCAGGTATTTAAAAGCATTGTGGGAGGCCGAATTCCTTCCTCACAAAAGACGTTCACCGCACCACACTATCCATATCAGACAAGTAGCAGAATGAACAGCAGCAGCAGCAGCCATGTCAGGAAGGTCGCATTGACGGCCCGAACACTGTCCAACGCATCCTCTCCATCACAAACTTCATCCCTCAAGGCTCCTGCCCGCCCCGCTTCCTCCATGCCCGCATTCCTGGGCTACCCTCCCTTTGCCCAAGCTCGCCCCGCATTCATCACCCCGCCAACTCCACCCCCATCACCCTTTGTCGGACCCTCGGGCATTGGAGCAGTCGCAAGTGCGAGTGAAGGTGCCATTTCAAAACCACGAGCAGTCACTTCTTTGGCGGGTAGAAGCAACGGGAGCGGCCTCTCGGCATCTTCTTCATCATCTTCAGCGGCACCACGGGGAAAAGGAGCATCGGGTGCTGGACACCAATGCGGAGGACACACATGCACGGCGTGCGCCCACAAGCTGCGGGCAGCTAGCACCAGTGCTGCTGCCAGCAAACAGTCATCTCGGGACGCCCTGGATGCTTGGTCCTCGTCCCTGCCTCTTCCCACCATTCTCAAGGTAAGCCTTTTGACCAAAGTAAACAAATATTGCGACTTGAATGTTTACAATATCTTTTCTTGCAGCCGCGTCGACGAGGTGCACCGTCTTCTCACTCCTCCTCCGAAGCATCAAGAACGACCCCATCATCAGCAGCAACATCATCACCAGCAACCGGAAGCTCGAAACCAAGTGACGAATAAACGTGCCTCTATCCCCTCCGTCTCATCCCACAAAATCATTAATCTCTCAACGAGTTCTCCCCTCCTCCAAGTCTTACCATGTCATATATCATATCATATATACACAATAGCAATCCAAACTTTGATGCCCCTTTCTCTTGATTTGCGCAAATGTCAATCACAGTCAATGTGAACGTCCCTTGATGCCCCTAGATGTTTTGCGAGTCTGTCAATAGCACCCTTCCCGTCAATCATGTCTTTCACACATCCAGTCGTATGCGAGACAGAAATATATTGCCATTCTGATATTGAGGCTCCCGGCAGCGCTCCCCCACAGATCGCCAGACAGATCCGATGGCAAAACTTATATAAATCAGGGCCCTATTTGTGCTTCCGCGGAACAATCTGTCTGGTTGTGTTGCTGGCCGTGCCGACCTCTGAGATCCTCATAGTCCTGTGAAAGGGCGTTGCGGGCCGCCGTCGTTAGTTTCCCCCGTTGCCATTTATCCCATAGTTGACCACCTCATCTCCCTCTGTTTCGCCAAGTTCTACCACGCGGCAACCGCTAGCGGGTTTTTCTGAACAGCGCCACACGAATACCGGCGAGCAATCCCGGGATCTCCCAAATCGCCAAAGGCCCAACCACGAGGAACTCCAAAAGGACATTGAGATCCTTCCCTCTCGGCGATAGAGCACCAAGTTATATCGGGGTTTGCGTGCACCTTCTGTTACTATAGATCAAGCTTCTGCCGGGGAAAACAAGACACCCGACGAAAGATCCGGAAATAGACCAAGAAAAAAACTCCGCTCGCGAACCAACAAAAAACAATTGACCCGAAGCATCATTTTCTTCTTTTTTAACTTTTTACGGCCCTTACAAACTTTGATTCGGCAAAGAGGACATGGTCGCACCCCCATTATCTGAAATGTCTCGATTGAACACCTCAAGTCCCATGGAAGTCAATACCCTCTCCAATATGGACCATGGCTCAGAAACAAAACGGGTACCCATCGTTCCGGTTGAGCGGTTATTGAACTCCCACTCTATACCACAACATATATCGCCGTTGGCTGCTACAGCTGTAGCTAAAGCGGTTACGGCGGGACAGGTGGAGGACCTCTCAAATCAACTTGTGGCCATGTCTGCGGCGATTGATGCTTTGCGGAGTGTGTATAATTTTACCCTGGGTGCCGTGGCGGGAGCGGTGGGAGCCACTGTCGTATACCCCATTGGTGAGTAGCAGATGCTGACCTTACATTTTTACCGTGAAATTTGACGCATATTTTTTTTGCCAGATTTGGTCAAGACGCGTATGCAGAATCAACGGTCAAAGGTGGTCGGACAACTGTTGTACAAGAATAGTATGGACTGTTTCCGAAAAGTAGTCAAGAATGAAGGGTTCAAAGGTCTCTACTCGGGTCTTCTTCCACAACTTGTTGGTGTCGCCCCTGAAAAGGCCATCAAGTTGACCATGAACGATTTGATGCGGTCTCGCCTCAAGGACAAGAAAACCGGACAGATTACCATTGGAGGCGAGATTTTATCGGGTTGTGTGGCCGGTGGAAGTCAAGTCATGTTTACCAATCCCCTCGAAATTGTCAAGATTCGATTGCAAGTTCAGGGCGAGGCAGCCAAGACGGCCGTAGAAGCTGTCCCCAAGCACACAGCCATCCATATTGTCCGAACGTTGGGTCTCCTTGGTCTCTACAAGGGCGTTGGAGCCTGCTTGTTGCGCGACATTCCCTTTTCCGGAATCTACTTTCCCACGTACGCCCATTTGAAGAAAAACGTCTTCCACGAAGGCCGCGACGGCAAAAAACTCAACCCCCTCGAGCTTCTGACGGCCGGTGCTATTGCCGGCATGCCCGCCGCCTACCTCGTCACTCCCGCCGATGTCATAAAAACCCGGCTCCAAGTCGCCGCCCGCAAAGGCGAGACTTCGTATACGGGCATCCGTGATGCCTTTACCAAAATCTTGCGCGAAGAAGGACCCCGGGCCTTTTTCAAGGGCGGTGTGGCCCGCGTCCTACGATCGTCGCCTCAGTTTGGAGTGACGCTCATGACCTACGAATTTTTGCACACGCTTCTCCCTGTTGATTTCTCGGCACTGTCATTTGGCCAGAATGTCAAGGCGACTCCCGTTATACCATCATAGTCTGAAGCCAGGAAGCCAGCCCTCTTTTTTGCAGTAACACCTATTTTTTTAACTTTACGATTTACATACTGTACACAAGTCAGATAGAAGTCACATCTTGGTCTTTTTCTCTAACTGCTCCCTAAAAGAATATTTATCCCCCATCTTTCTTTTTCCGACAGTCTCGTCCACCTCTCCACCTCTACAGATAAGGAAGTAGACGAGACTGATTCTTTGCCTTGTAAAACCACCAAAAAACTGTCCCTATCCTCATCCTCCAATGTCGCCTCTTCGTCCACCGCATCCACCGCGGCATCCAACCACATTGACTCTCAGTTGACCTGGGGTCGGAGTCTACATCCATCGCGTCTTGAGTCAGAGACATGAACACTTATCAGGATACAAAAGAACAACAAGACGATCAGAATCATTGCTTTAACCCCCCATTCAGAATGTACCGCACGGCTCAACAAACTCCAAATCTCATCGAGGATGTGTACAAGAACTTGAAGAAAATAGACGAGTCTTTCTGGGCAATTGGTGAAAGGGCTGAACCAATGAGTGAGATTATCGAAAAATGGACTCCCATTCATGAAGCCGGACCGTACATTTTCGAACATTTGGATTCTATCCGCGAAATTCAAAAGTCTTTTGATCAACTTATGAAGATTCACTTGGAGTGTGACGAAGATGAAGAGGAAGAAGCAAGAAATCTCTACAATGAGACGGAACTCCTACTATATGATATAGTGGCAAACATTGACTCGGTTTCACCGGACATGTTTAAAAAATCGTCGACACCTACACCAGAACCAGAACCAGAACCAGCACCTATACACCAGAACCAGAACCAACACCACTCCCTTCAACCCAGCCAGTACTTCAACAAATGTACGTGCCCGACCCCACACAAGAGATTGAAACTCCACAACCTTCGCCAAGTAAACACGAACTGAAGAAAAGGGAACGTTTTCAAAAGGAAAGAGAGAGTCTGGTAGACACCATGCGAAATGTTGTCAAATCTTTTAAAATGGATGGACATTACGAGAGCCAGGAGAATTTCAAACGCTTTTTCTTTCTCAATCTGTCAACACATACAAAATCACGAGGCACCAATAAGAAGATCACCAAAGAATCGGTTTGGAGACTATACGAAACAGTGATGGAAACGGACAGATTTGTACAAGTTCATCAGTATTTCTGCAAAGAATGTGACAATTTCTGGAAAAGAGGATGCTGCGATAAGTACAAAAAGTCAACTCGTGGGAATCGACTGTGGATTGTCAAGAATGCATGTTTTCCAGACAAGTTTCATGAGCATTGTCGCGAAGGCGCAAAATGTGGAAAATGTTGAAAGGTAGTTTCAAGGCTTAAGAACGGGGGTCAAATCGTTAATCTTGATAATCTCGATAATCTAGAATTATCAGGAACAATAGGATTATCGAGATAACCCCCCACCCCCCCATAAATCGTGCTTTTGCTTCTGCCGAAATATTTTCATCACCCCGCTCCATTTCGTTTGGAGAAAACCCTGTTGCTGTTTACTTTACCGAATTGATATTGTCAATAACTGTCTGAAGATTATTAACCCATTTTTTATCATTATTTGACCCCATGATTTGGTATAATTGTCTTTTTATATCACCTCCACGGCGCTTGACAAAGGCATTTGATTGCGGTCTTGCCGCTTGACTGTAGAAATACTTCACCCCGCGATCTTCGAGTTCTTGTTTAAAGATTTGTTGGAAATGTGCGCCTCGATCTGTTTGCATACTTGACACTTTTTTACCTTCAGCATCAGCCTTTTGTAAACACTTCTTCAATGCTTCCGTTACTTCTTCTTCGCTTTAGCCTCTAAGCGGTTGAGCGTATCCCGTTTTTGTGAATTCGTCAATCATGTGGAAGTGGCCAAGTACGAAGAACGGGTGTTTATAGGCCGTTTACACTCCATTTCTATCGATGAAACGCAAACCATGCAAAAACAAGTGTAAAACGTGGCAAAAACTGGCGTTCATCGACCTAAAACGGCACTTCTTCCAACTTTTGAGAACCCGCAAAATTACACCCGCAGTTTTTTCGTCTGAATTTCCAGTTTGTTCCATAAATACAAATCTTAATCGAATAAGGATGATGGTCTCTTCATGTCTCTAGTGTCCCTAGAGTCTCCAGAGACTTCATAGACTTTCTCATTCAAACCCGCTAAATTACATGCTTCATATTTCAGCAATCGCTTGTCTTTTCAGCCTGAGTGAGCGTTGACGATTTCTTCGGTCCAATGAAGCATACGGAATTTGTGGCGACCGCCACTCTAAGATCCATTCTTGCAGTCAGACGAAAGTTGGGCTAGTATCCCATACGTACGGAATTGAAAGTTGACCTGCCCTTTCACCTTTTTAGATACGCTTCAACAGTCATGATTCCAGAATCGCACATGAGAAAAATTGAGGTTCCGGGGTAAGATTCAGAAAAATATCAACGCACTGTACTGGTTCTAGTGCTGCCTCTAGTACTGCCCTCTGTACAGAACTGATGTCTCAGATGTTTTCAGACTGCCACAGCCGCCACCCGCAATTTTCCCACACAAGAGCCTCACTTGCTACATTTTCATCGACAAATAATACGAACATTCCTTATTTGCGACGGACTTATCGAGTACGGAAACGACATTACCGAGAGCAATTTGATTTCCTATGTTCAATTTAGCAAATACATCCTCCTTCTTATGAAACAAATTGCAAAAAATACAACGACAGGTTTACTATTCGACAGGGGAGTTCCAAAACATATTGCTCCAATCCATGGATTTCCTGCACATCAGCATTGCCCTTTTTTGCTTTGAAAGGCTGTTTCTTCAAGGCAGCATACCGATGGGGAGGAACAACGAAATAGTCTCGGTTTGTCGTACAAGTTGCAAAATTTGCGCAAAATTTCAAACCCGCGAATTGCATGCTCGGCTGCTACTGTAAATTGGAACATTCCTTGAGAACTGAGAGAATCAATTGCTGGAAAATTATCTTGGTCTCGGAAGGTATTCAATAGTAGGGATGCTATTTGTTCCACACTGAGTTCGTTCGCCATTGTAACCATTCAATGCAATTTCGGATTCGGTGCCACTTTTCAAGCATCTGCATTTGTGATTTCGACCACCAACAGAAAAAACCCTATGTCCATATATCTCAAACAAATGTTTTGAAATCTCGTTGGGGCTACCGCCGAACATATCCCGCAGATTGGTAAGCATTTGGGCAGAATGCCGTATCCACAATTGTTCCGCGATATACTTTGACGCCACATCCAAGTCGGTAAACTGGTAGCATTCCCATCCTCCTCATTTCCCACCAGTATGTGCATCAGCACATGTGATTGTGGAAAGATCCTTGTGGTTTCTCCGACATATTTGACCCCGAACAGCATCAACATCAGCCAAAGCACTTTTTATGTCCGTTTCCACTGTACTGACATAATCCGCGTGAAACACAAAGCGAGCGACTCCACCACAGACACGATGCCTTTCTCAAAGCGTTTCAGGGAGGACGCCCGTATAGCAGTGCTGCCGACAAGTCTGCAACTCGGCCAGGGTCCAAACAGGCAAGTACCATTTCTTGCCCTTCTTCTGCTTCACGATTTCCTTGAACGAGTCTTTATGGGGAGATGAAATGAACAGTGTAACACATTTGGAAAGGAGCGGCGCAGACTTTCCATCAATAACGTAGAATGTATGTTGTTCAAAAACCAATGCGCCCGCCTGAGCCTGCGTGATGCTGGTAACGCGTTGTTGCTGCAAATCAAAGCATATGTACGAGGAGCGTTGTTGATAGACAACCCGCTTCGGCTTGAAAAGCAGAGTATCGGGATTTGAAGGCAGAGTTTGCGGGCGAAGGTCATCCATCAAGCGGTACAAGATGTAGAGAAAGAATAGTGACTTTCCGATGCCTGGTGTCCCAGATATTGCAAAAGATTCCTCGTCTCCACCAATAGATGTCAAGAGCAATTCATAAACGTCTTTATAGCACTGCCTGACGTAAAGTTTTTCGATTTTGTCTGGAGGATATGGGAGCAACGTTTGGTCTTGAGACTGAATGTATTCTTCAACCAATTGAGCGTTTGCAAAAGACTTCAGTGCGGTTGTTAAGCCACTGATTTATGTAATCTTGGAGTCCGATGGAGTGGCATGGCTGCGCTTCAATCCAATAGCATGTAGTTTCGTCTGCAGCCGATGGAGAGACCTCTTCATCGATGTGTGAAAACATGGAGAGCGATGGAGAGCCGTACTCCATGATTTCAGTTTTTCCAATTTCAAATGGTTTTGATTTCATCGAGACAACTCAAGGAAAAAGGGTTATCCTAATTTTGCCAAAATGGGAATGTGTGAAAAACACCCGTTTTCACCCCGTTTTCACCCTGTTTATGTCGATAAACCATCAAAATGGTAAAAAACATTCGAAAACCGTCAATTGGAATGACTTTAGCGACTTAAAACGCACTTTTGCAACTTTCCGCTTCACTGGTGAATGCTACCCGCAATTTTCCCACACACGCGCCTCACTTGTTTACATTTTCATCAACCAAATTTACAAACAATCTTCATTTGCTACAGACTTCTCGAGTACGACAAAGTTACAAGCGATGCACTACATGAATCTTTGGTCAAAAGTACACCCGCAGTTTCTTCACTTTTCGACCTCACTTGCTACATACTTTCCACTTTCTGCTTCCTTCAACAATTTGTCTCCATGGCCTCCGTAGCCTACGCAACGGAGACGGACTTCAAATGTGTCGGAAGGGACTTGGCGTCAATACAGACGTTAACTTTGAATCGTCTTTCAAAGTGATGATCTATGATACTATACAAATACCACGCCCTTAAATGCTCCTTCCTCTGCACCTTTACATCGATACAAATGCGAGGCTAACAATCGCAATCTTCACTTTCTCTCCAACCATCCTCCCAACCGCTAACTCATGCATACATAGATAACCATTCATTCTCCGTCCTCCTCGCCACGTCATGATATACAAGGTGTTCCCCCGGCTCACAATTATCGGCAAACAGTGACAGCCACAGCCGCTTTTGTAACACAGACCGCTGTTCTTCATTCAGGGCAAAGGGTTGAAGACGGATAAGTTGTGCAGTCTCCGGAGAAGTGTGAACCACCTTGATGCGCTTACTGAGTGGACGGTTCGAATACTTGGCGATCGCTGCGGTTTACTGGCTCGAATATTTCAAGAAACTCGGGCGATTTCATTTCCAAGCAAGAAAGCGCTCATTATACGTTCAACCTACTAACTCTACTCGCCAGATTCTCCACTCTAGAATCCGGGCGTAATTCTACCAAGGAAGCGCGGGGACTAGAGTCCTTTGCCTTGTTCAAGATAAATACGAACCAAGACAGGACTTGCCCTACCTCCCCGCGGTCTACTGATTCCGACGACAAGTCTAGGTACACCGACTCGCTTTTTTCCCTCAGGAGGGAACCGTCGCCCTCCGAGATTAGCCGTCCAAACTCCCATGTTTCGCCAGTGGTTCGGATATAATAGACTACGTCCTCCCCGAGTTGCCACCCTCGTTTCTGTTTCTGTCGCACCAAAAGCGATGTCGCCGCTTGCGCAAGCACTTGTGCTTCTGATTCAGCATAAGTCGTACCTCGCTTCACCTCAATTGCAACGAC
Source organism: Phlyctochytrium arcticum (assembly GCA_025602905.1). Lineage (NCBI taxonomy): Eukaryota > Fungi > Chytridiomycota > Chytridiomycetes > Chytridiales > Chytridiaceae > Phlyctochytrium > Phlyctochytrium arcticum. Next base: position 144,539 of record JAHLKI010000028.1, on the reverse strand, counting down.
TGCAGTGTCATTCCGTAGTCGCTCCCCAACCCGAACAGCATGACCAACCGCAAAATCAACTGCGCCATGATACTTGACAAGAAATGGCTTTCCAGGTCGTTTGTTCACTTCAGTAATAACGGATATCTCCATCTCCTCATCAATGATGAGACGGGATAGGCTTATCGCTACTTGATCAATGGCTTCATTCAAGAAAAGCCCCACAACAAAGCGTCGCGACGATTCCAACCTCTTCGTGTGGTGCTTGCAGAAAATTGTCAGGAAATGGCAAACATAATCAATCGATTTTTCCGGCACTTCCACGGCAGTTGTCATTGTCAAAAACAATGATGAGTCTTTGATGTTGAAATCATCTTCCACCTTAAAAAGGTCTTTTGCATGGTCTGAGGAAAATGAAATCTCTTGATCTGCATCCCCAGCCTGTCGACCGCGGATCTTGTACACCTTTTTCGCCTCCCATGTAAGAATGGTATACCCGTTGCTGTCCGTTGGAATGTCGACGTCTTTCTCGCCATCAATTCGAAAAATGGTGCGCAAGCCATGTTGAACTAGATAACTCGGGATGTGAATCTTATGATTGAACGTGGGCACATTTGTATTTAAGTTGGGTTTTTTTGCCTTTCCAAGGAACAACTGCAGACGAACCACGCCCGTTTCGACGGCAGCATCTACATGCGAGAAATGCAGGTAGAGGTGAAGAGGCCAAAGAGAAAGCGGGACAAACTGAATCGTTAGCAAAGACGCTATAAATACTCGACACGAACCCCTCCCTTACCACTATTTGTCGGCGGGACTCGCTCCGGCACCACAATCAGCAGCGGGTTCTCATCCGAGTGGTCTTTTGCTTCTTCCAGTACCGAGTCCAGCGTTTTCCCCGCTTTCAACCAGTGCTTGGGTTCGGGTTCGTCTTTGTCCCTCTTTAGTGCTTCTGCGTTGGCGTACACAAGGAGTTTGTTTGCGTCCACCTTCTCCAAGTCGTTGGCGCACTTCCCCTTCACAGCATCGCGCAGATTGCCCACAGTCGAAGTTTTCGCCAGTTCGACAAAATCAACTGTTCCAGGTACTCTCTTGCCGTTGGCAGTAGTTAGTTGAAACCAAATTGTCGTCATGGTTGTTTCCTGAATCTTGCTTGCCGTATTTCGGCTACTGGAATGGTCAGTCAGTCAACAACTGCAGTCAGTGGCACAGATATCAAAAAGCAGCGCGTGGGCGGCGTGAAAACATCGGTTCTGTGCAGAGGGCAGTAGTGTACTAGAGGCAGCACTAGATGCAGCACTAGAACCAGTACAGTGCATTCATATAGATCCTCGCCCTCCAAGGACTTTTGCAACCCGCTCAGCCCGTCAATCCTCCACCAAATCAGGAAGGATATTACGAGGTAGACTACATCATTGACAAGCGAACTCGCATGGTAGATGGAGAGGAAGTTGTCGAATTCCTTGTTAAGTGGGTCGGGTATAACAACCCACAAGACAATTCGTGGGTTCCGCTTGGAGATTTTGGAGACAATAGGGAAGCAATTTACGAGTTTGAACCGAATAATTGATCATTTACATAGGAAAGATCACAATACATTTGATTTATACAATCCACACAACATTCTACATTTCATCCATGTCGCTAAAAGGATATGCTGCTCCACTTAGAGGCGAAAGTGAAGAAGAAGTGACCGAAGCATTAAAGAAGTGCCTTGGCAATGCTCGACGAGAAGGAAAGAAAATCTCAATAATGCAAACGGATCAAGGCGCGCAATTTCAATAAATCTTTCAAAAGGGAACTCGGTGATAATGGAATCAAACATTTTTATTCACAAGTAGCCAGACCGCAAAGTAATGCGTACGTTGAGAGAAGAGGAGGCGATATTAAACGTCAGTTAGACCAAATCATGGGGTCAAATAATGATAAAAAATGGGTTAATAATCTTCAGACAGTTATTGACAATATCAATTCGGTAAAGTAAACAGCAACAGGGTTTTCTCCAAACGAAATGGAGCGGGGTGATGAAAATATTTCGGCAGAAGCAAAAGCACGATTTATGGGGGGGTGGGGGGTTATCTCGATAATCCTATTGTTCCTGATAATTCTAGATTATCGAGATTATCAAGATTAACGATTTGACCCCCGTTCTTAAGCCTTGAAACTACCTTTCAACATTTTCCACATTTTGCGCCTTCGCGACAATGCTCATGAAACTTGTCTGGAAAACATGCATTCTTGACAATCCACAGTCGATTCCCACGAGTTGACTTTTTGTACTTATCGCAGCATCCTCTTTTCCAGAAATTGTCACATTCTTTGCAGAAATACTGATGAACTTGTACAAATCTGTCCGTTTCCATCACTGTTTCGTATAGTCTCCAAACCGATTCTTTGGTGATCTTCTTATTGGTGCCTCGTGATTTTGTATGTGTTGACAGATTGAGAAAGAAAAAGCGTTTGAAATTCTCCTGGCTCTCGTAATGTCCATCCATTTTAAAAGATTTGACAACATTTCGCATGGTGTCTACCAGACTCTCTCTTTCCTTTTGAAAACGTTCCCTTTTCTTCAGTTCGTGTTTACTTGGCGAAGGTTGTGGAGTTTCAATCTCTTGTGTGGGGTCGGGCACGTACATTTGTTGAAGTACTGGCTGGGTTGAAGGGAGTGGTGTTGGTTCTGGTTCTGGTGTATAGGTGCTGGTTCTGGTTCTGGTTCTGGTGTAGGTGTCGACGATTTTTTAAACATGTCCGGTGAAACCGAGTCAATGTTTGCCACTATATCATATAGTAGGAGTTCCGTCTCATTGTAGAGATTTCTTGCTTCTTCCTCTTCATCTTCGTCACACTCCAAGTGAATCTTCATAAGTTGATCAAAAGACTTTTGAATTTCGCGGATAGAATCCAAATGTTCGAAAATGTACGGTCCGGCTTCATGAATGGGAGTCCATTTTTCGATAATCTCACTCATTGGTTCAGCCCTTTCACCAATTGCCCAGAAAGACTCGTCTATTTTCTTCAAGTTCTTGTACACATCCTCGATGAGATTTGGAGTTTGTTGAGCCGTGCGGTACATTCTGAATGGGGGGTTAAAGCAATGATTCTGATCGTCTTGTTGTTCTTTTGTATCCTGATAAGTCTAGCAAATAACACAAACTTTAAAAAAAGTCCGACATTATGTCAGAGTTTGGACTTTGTTTTTACAAAATATCCCATGTCATATAGGAAAAAAGGGGGGTAATATCGATAATCCTAATGTTCCTGATGATCCTAGATTATCGAGATTATCAAGATCAACGATTTGACCCCCCTTTTTACGGGTGTGCTATGGGGGGATGTTACTATTGATTCCTCACACTTCTAGCCCATTTTCGGCCTTTTTTTTGCCTCTCTCATTCTCATTTTCATTTTACTTTTATAAAAAACGTTTTTCATTTCTGTTTCAAGAAATATCTCTCAAATACCGGCTAGAATGGCTAGGATTTCTCTCTTCATGTTTTTTTCTACAAAATTTAAAAAAAAAATCTCTTTTCTCTTCATGTTTCGAGACAAAAAAAACCTAGTTCAAAAAGGCTATGTCTAGTCTATGATTCTCTTCATTCTTCAGCGTACCATTGCTGAGTTGCTCGCTGCACGAGCGTCCCATTTTTCCCGGAGGTCTTTTTGTTGACATTCTCATACACTTCATCATCATCACCTGCAAGTTCCCAATCGTTCAACAGCCGGCCACCAACCCATGCGCGTACATTTTTCCCATCACTCCACACTTGACGACGTTCATTTTTAGGGGGAAACAACTTATCCAACATTTCATAGAGATGTTTAACAATCTGCGAGTTCTTTGTGATTCCTTTTGCTCGGCAAAAGTTGTTAAATGCTTCATCAATGCTTGCTGTACTAATAATCATGTTTTTGTCGTTCGTTTTAGATATGGATCCATTCACAAACTGGAGAGGGATATTTTGTGATTCTTCATATTTGGAAACCAAATCAGTAACAATCTTTGGATGGTCAACACGACGAATCCCGTCTTTTTTGTAACTCGTGATGTAAGTTTTGATCAAAAGTGCCAGAAAAGTATCAGCACATTGTAGAAGGGTTTCCTCGTATCTTTCAATGATTTTTTTTTCATGGGGTAGTTTAGGATCGTCAGTAAATGAACAATCAAAAGGGATTATAACAACTTTTCGCCAGAAACCGCGGTGTTTTATCCTCAATATTTGGTAAATCATTCACAGCAATAAACACCTTTGTCATAAGATCAACAACAACTTGTTCTTTGTAAAGTGCTCTTCCGCTTGTCTGATCCCCTCCAGCCACCATTTTCAAGAATTCCGTAAAGAGAACTTTGTCCCCTAGTTAAAAATGACCCCCGCTTGTGTGCTAGAGCCACCAAAGCGGGAGATGCTGCCTGGGCATTCACATTTGCTTTAGTAACAAGTGCTGAAGGAATGGTTGCACCATAATCACCTAAACATATCTTCAATAGTTTTATCAAAAGTGACTTTGCATTGGCACCCACACCATGAAAGAAAAAGAAGAATTGATCTCGCACATATCCGTCTAATGTTGATGACATGATTTTCAGCAAAAATTCGATTAATTCAGTACGTCCCAGCATTACATCATCAAGAAATTTCTCGATGATATCTCGCTTCTCCTTTGGATGCTCATCGTAGTTCAAGTATTTTATATTAGACGACACGGTAGAATAATCATCAGGTCGTGCTTCTCTGAATTCTTCTTTTTCCAAGTCATAAACACCATTGGCACAATGAAGAAGCCCCCGTTTCGTGTTGAACAGTGCGTCTTTACGACTATCGCGTATCAATTCAAAAAGTGCTGCCAAGTGATCATTTTTCTTACTAGTCATGGATAGCGAGTGGTCTAAATCGGTCGCCGCTGTCATTCGTGATTCCCATGTATTACTTTGGAGAGAATCCACTGCTCGCAACTTTAAGCAAATTTGGGAAAGTTCCTTTACTAATTTCACGAAATAGTCCGTAACCGGACGTAAAATAACATTCCGAAATTCTTCTCTCCATACTCCGGTTTTCTCATCAAAGACCAACCATTTGTTCATGTTAGCCGTAGGTAAGACGGTATTATTGAGGTGTTGAAAAAGTAATTCAGAAACAGCCCGATTAGAAACATCCATATTTTCAATAAGTGTTTTAGTAGGTGGATGAAAATCTTCCCACAACTTTAAATAGTCAATATCGAGAGTTCGATTAAATCCTTTACCAGGACGACAAACAAATTTTAAAATACCGTTATTTCTTACCAGAAATGGATGATTAGAGTTTGTTATATGTTGTCTTTCACAAATGTCACAATAATAAGGTGCTGTGGCGGTGATGATATACAAATTGTTAACAGTAGACGAACTTGCAATTTTGAAGCAATTCTGCCAAAATTTGCTCGACATGAGAGTTTCGACATCTTCATCGTTTAACTCTGTATTTTCAACTGGATTGCTTGTGTAGTTTTGCATCTCAAAATGTTTTTGATGCTTGGTCATTGTAGTCGTGATGTTTTTTAGAATCCAATTCGGAAAAGGCGCCATGGGAACATTGAATTCATCGTTAGTGTCCCATCTGTAGCGTTTTGTTCCTTTTAAAGAGGGTGGGCACATAACATAACCGCCCTTTTTTCTAATGTCAACAGCGATTAAACGATTATTGACATTCATGCAGGATGTCCAGTTCTTAAGTCTTTCTTCTCCTTCTTTACCGGTTAATGAAAAATAGTAATGTTTCCCTCCGCTAGGAGTAGTAACAGTTAAAGTGACAGGAAGTGGTTCGTTTTGCTCGATAAGCGTTTGGAAATCCACAGTTCCGTGATTATTCGAGTAAGTGTTCTTTTTTCCATTAACAGCCGGAGGTTTTGCGTCAACATCAACAATATTCGTCGGATACCAATAAACCGATATTACAGTTAGATTCCCATCCTTCACGCTTGGGAAAGTCCCGCTCAAATAGATAATTGTTTAGTGACCATTTCCCAAGCGGTCTTTTTGTCACTGTAGACGCGGGAATGGGAACAAATGCGGGATTGGCGCGCTTCATTTTCTTCGCGTATTTGAAAAGTTCTGTTTGTGGCATTCTGTGATAAAATGTTGTCCTATCCTATTAATCACCAAACAGAACTTTAAATACTAGCAAACGCATAGCGGATTTCAAAAATATCAGTGTAATATTATATAAAGATAGGCTAATAGTAGTAAACTATTGAACAATGCCAGCATCGGATTCTGATTATATTGCTATTGTCCGATTTCTCGATGAACAAAAGATTGTCATGGCAGCCAGTATTCGAGAACTTGCACAAAAACTCGGCATTTCGCATGTAACAGCACATAAAATACTGAAACATCCAGAGAAGCACACATATCTCGATGCAAAAATCCACCGGATACCAAGAGTTGCAACCCGCAATGTCATTTAAACATTCAGTAGAAGTATATAGTTAAACATTGTCATACAATGCCGAAACCTTGTAAAACTACCGATTGTAACACAACAATTCGAAATGCAAAGACCTATTGTGACCGGTGTTGGACTTCCTTTAAGCCTTGTGTCAATAAAGCGACTGGGTGTATCGGGAAAGTGCCAAGAGACAGACAAAGTTGGACCGATAAATGTGCGTACTGCGCATTAAAGATGTATGAGAAAAAGGAAGAAAGAAGAGGATCATAGACTAGACATAGCCTTTTCGATCTAGGTTTTTTTTGTCTAGAAACATGGAGAAAAGAGATTCTTTTTTTTTTATTTATGTAGAAAAAAACATGAAGAGAGAAAACCTAGCCATTCTAGCCGGTATTTTTGTAAAAATTTGACAAAGAGAAAAGAAAAACGTTTTTTAAAAAAGTAAAATGAAATTGAGAATGAGAGAGGCAAAAAAGAGGGTGAAAAAGGGCTAGAAGTGTTAGATTCAATCGGGGGAATGAATCAAACATTTCAATAAGTGAGAAGTTGAAGAATCGGGGGAGATTAAAAAATGACACAGAGAGGGACATAGCAATATCAGGGGGCGATATCGATACTCCTGATGATCCCGATGATCCTAGATTATCGATATTGCGTTATATCGATATTACGGAGAATGTTATAAAGGATTGAAAGTCCCGTAAAGGGCCCGCTCCATAAGCGATTCACAACGATTCAGGTCTCGATGGCTCGATACAGTGTCTTCACCAAGGTCACTAAAAGATAAATTTGGTATCTCTGAAAGGAGAGCAACGATCAACCCGGGGGGTCGTTGCTTTTTTGGATAGAGTGTGAGGAGATGAGACACGATGCTTACGTAAGCAGCCTATTACACGGTGTAATGTGGAAGTCCCTTTCCCGTGACAAGCGGCACCACTCGATGAAATATGGAGAGGAATGATTCATAATGTGTGAGATGGCTCGATGTTTGATGGAGGCGACCTTATCATAAGGTCACATAGTGGAGAAGCGGCCTTATAGTAAGGTCACATAGCGGGCTTCACAGTTGCCGCATAGTTGGGGCATAGTTGGCCCATAGTTGGAATCTCCCCTGTGATAGTGCACTTAAAATCCCATAGTATATACTATGGGATTTTAAGTGCACTATCACAGAGGTCAAAGTTCGGTATTGTAAGGTAATGTTTTGATCCGAGTGAAAGAACGCATTTCTATGCTTTGAACTATCATAGGTTCATGTCGCCCGCACTCTCATGCGGCGCATAGGTACGCACAAGCCAACGTATGCGAAAATGCTTCAGGCAATCAACAAGACCACGATGATTGGAGCCACCGGATTGTTGCGTGAGGCAATCAGGGACGCTCCCGAAAAACTTGCAGATTACCTCGAGAAGAACTGGACGAACCCCGCCGAGCTCGATTGCTGGACGATGGCCGCACGGCAACATTCGCCAACCCTGCTACAAGTGACCTCGACAAACCCCTTGGAGTCCTATCACCGATTGGTCAAAGCAGACACTAACTGTGGAAGGTTCTCTAGTATTCAGAAAGCTTGTGTTGGCTTGTGCAAAGTCAATACACAGCGCCGCCTGGAGGCAGATCGTGCTGAGATCTTGTTTCGGTCAAAGGTTCTGAAGGATACTGAAGACCATCCAAACATAGCTCGATTCCCATTGCCCATTCAACGCCTTTTGATCGACCAGTACAGGGCGGTGGAGTACCGACTCGCAAAAGGCAAGCCAGCCCCTGACTACGATACTCTGGATTGTAACTGCCTCTTTGCCAGGCAATACCTGTTGCCATGTAAACATACCTTTCATGCTGATATGTTTGCAGAGGAGACCATATTGACCGATGAGGTTTGGGATCAGTTTGCACTTTTGTTTGATGAGTGTGGTTTTGAGGTATATGAGACGAAGGTTCGCGTAGCAGTGGAACGAGAAGAGGTCAGCCCAGTCGACATCTACAGAAACTACAGAAAGCGTCAAGTGAAAGAAGCGGAGGAAAGACTGCTGAATCACTACTTCCGGCTCGAGGACAAAGTTACGGAAGGTGATCCGTTTGCCACCGAGCGACTTACTCAATTCATTGAAAATCTGGAAAGTTTTGTTACGGAAGAATCATGCAAAACCTGGACGTTTTCGACACCAACTACTCAAAGCCTAACTAGATAGACCGTCAGGGGAACACTATCAAGGTATATATTAGTAGAAAAAGCTCGTCCTGCTGTTTTTCATAATCAACATATCTATATAGTATTGTAGTTTGCACACATATAGTCTCGCCATAGTCTGGCACCTTTTTGCGGACTTAGAAATTTTTAGCTTCGCTCTGCAGCGCCCGATACGCACCCGAGTGAGCCGCTCACAGGTCATGTGTTCTTTAATGAGCGCGTCCTGGACACTTTTTAGGTATCCGAACAAAATAATTGCGTCAACGTATTTACGCCTCAGCTGTTTGAATTTTTTGCTGCTGTCTAGCAAAATTTCGCGGATTTTTGACTTGAGTTTGTTCTTCTCGTATCTTTAGCTGTTTGAATTTTTTGCTGTTGTCCAGCCGTATTTCGCGGATTTTTTTCTAAATTACCTCCGCTGCATCTGGAAGCTACTGGTTGTTCGTGGGGGACGCCGGCAAGAAGAATTCAGGTGCTGCTGGCTTTCCTTTTGAACGCCCGGCATCGTGAATGTTTTGCTCACATTCCGAACCCTTGTCATCAGTTGATCAGCAAAGATCACTGCCTTCATGCAACATTCGGCGCAACCCTCGCCAAGGTTTGTTGGCAACTTGAAATCACCCATTCCGTAGCAAAGAAAGACTCCCTTTCCCAAAGATAGTTCATACAGGGTAAAATCTTCGCCTAAAGGCAACGGATTGCAAATGAGTGTGGGTCAGCAGCACCTCGCGCAGAAAAATTTACCGTCAAATCGTCCCAAGTACATTGTTGGAGAGATGGTCGTGGAGGCAATCATGCAGTTTCCTTTCATTGCCTCTGTGCCTCCTCGAATGATCTTGACACAACAGATATACTGACCGTCAACACTACTTTTTCGAAAAGCTGACGCTGCTGATTTCCGGATGCTCACTGACGGTGCCGACAGAAGCTTGGCTCTCTCCATGTTCTTCTTTCCCAGAGTTGGTAGTCATATTGGCTTCCAACAGACCATTCGCACCAAGGGAATCACCGCCAAGGCGCAAAAAATCGTACACATCACGAAAAGGTCCAAGAAATAGACTCGTCAACATATTATGGTGACGTGCTTTAATTGGCATCAGGTCTTGGACGGTTTGAATCAGGTTGACAATGCTTTGCACATGGGTACGCGGACCAATTCCGCCCAGGGAAATGTCGTAAAACGGAACCAACCAGTCGTATGCCTCCATTGAAGGATCTTTGCCCAGATGCATAGTCATCACATGCTCTCCTTGTCCGAGGGGTGCCAGGTCACCGATCCTTTGCAAGATCAATAGTTCGCATACTTGTCGCTGCGCCAGATTGGAGGGAAGTGGGCAGAAAAGTGGCCAAGCTTTTAGCGTTCGAGATCTGGTCCGAGATTCCTGGGTCAGCGCATCTGCGAGTTTCTGAGCTACTTGGTCCAGGACCAGTTTATACTGTGGACAGGTAATCCTCAGAGGGCACGAACCCTGCATATCTTTCCTTGTGATCAAGTTTCCTACATTCCTTTTCCGTTTCCGTGTAGCAGATTGTCTCGCAATTGGTCACGAATGTTCAGCAGAATGCCGCCTTCGGGAAGTCGACATGAGTGAGAAAGATCATCTAACTTCGGAATCTCCAGGTAGGCAATGACTCTTGGGTGAAAGTGCCATTACATACGGTCGTAGAACTTGTCGATCTGATTGACGCGATATCCGATGGATTCTCGCTAGTTTTGCAGGGGAATGGCGTTGGCGATACCCAACAATGTATTTGCGTTGTGGCGACCGTAACAGCATATTCAGTGGTAGGTGAACAGAGCGTCTTGTACTGTAGTTTTGAGGTGGGAAATCTACGACACGAAGGATCCTGGATCCTGAGTGACAGCTGCCAGAGAACGCGTACTGGATAGTGGATTCACTTATGCACCTCCGGTGAATTCCGATGACCATTTGACAAAGGCTTTGCACAATCGGACAATCCAAATACTGGCAAATACTCGTTGCGGTAGCCCAAAAACTCGTCCAGTCTGGCACTCGCGAATCACTTTTTCCCGTCTTGTTATACGCCATCGAGTCGCTTTAGCATCATGCTTTTTTTGCTCTTGGTTTTGATCCCGAACCGCCCACCTAATTTACTACCGTATTCGGACATTCTCATTGGCTTCTATTTTGTCTATTTAGTTTTCCCATGGTCCTCGATGGAAAAAATGATAGCTATCAATGCGCATACGTTGATAATTGCACACAAACAGCCAACAAATACATCTGCAGTTTTTTACAAATTGTGATGGCTTTAGCTGCAAGACGGGAATCGAAAAACCTAATCGACCAAAGTTCCAGTATGCACAGCTTGCTACATAAGAAGAACTGCGCACGTATTTTTTGTTGTCCAAATTTCTCACGGAGCATGTATGAAATGAACGCATTTGGTCTTTGCCCCCGAGCTTGTCAAAGAGCTGTTATGGGCACAGAGGTAGAGCATTTGACGAACTCGAATCCCAGTCCATTCTCGGGCCGTCCATATCTTGTGATTTATCTAAGGAAATGCAGGATGCCCCTGACTATGGCAAACTGAAGTGCTGTTATGAACTACAAAATTGAGTTTAGAATGAATAAGTATCGCTTCATTGTCCCAAAAAATTACCAGAAAACTAATCCAATCATTGAACCATTTTGCAGATCGTACCATCGTTTTGCGTCCCTATTGAAAACTTGAATTGAATATAATGCCCAGTAGTGACGTTACACAACTTTCAAGAATTTCCAAAGATACGATAACTTTTCTACAAGCACTAATATAGCTTTACCAAGAAGCAACTTTTACACTTCCGTCTCACAATTAAATGCATCTCTCTGGTTCCCTGCTGTTCTTTCCTCACACTCGTTCGCCAAACGTCCGTTCGTAATTTGTTTGTAATGAAATACAACGTAAACAAAACCCCCATGTCGTGGCCAAAAATCCAGATATATATAGAAAGGCCCGATTAAAATTTCGGATCGTCCCTCACATCTCGGAAAGTCCCACGGAGCTATGGTAGACCCTCACTTGCTCACTAAATCAATCTGGGGTCAAACTATCGGGAAATCCGTTGGAGCGTTTCATTCCCCCCCACTCTTTTTGCCCCCAAGTTCAGATTCCGGACCTCATCGCATTTTGACCGTCCTTTCACTTTCCCGTCATCTTATCAATATGGGTCGTCGCATAAACAAGATAATTCGCCGATGGCACCAGCGGTGGTTCAAAGACTCTGAGAGAAAAGCCGCTCCAGGACATAGTACATCAGCCAATGAAGCGGGTAAGTAAACGATCCCTCATCGCAAAACGCAAACTGATACTGATTAATTTCTCGTATGTATTCAGCCATGGAAGTTGTTGCTTCCAGCAGTACCGCAATGTCCGAAGCAGAAGCCAACTTAGAGTTCCTCGAAAAAATGACTGGCTCTCTGGTCCCCGGTGTCGGCATACAAGGAACTCTGCACAGTTCCTCTGGGCCATCCGGAACTATCAGCAACATTCCTGGATCCACCAGCACTACTTTTTTGGCCGGATCTGAGCGCAGCACACCTCAACCTGTTCCCAGCGCGGACATTACCTTGGGAAAAGGCCAGCTCGTTGGTCGCCACGTTGAAAAGGACATTATTACGAGAGAGTTGCGGCAATTCAAGGCATATAACCGTCACATCGTCAGCTCAGTTCTGGTCTTTGAAGCAGAGGGGGGACAAGGATTGTCCACGCTTCTCGATTATGCAAGGGTAGAGGCGGCAAACAACTTTGAGGTCGCCATGTGGTACGTTTCATATTCCGACCAGATCGGCGCCCTTCTCGACTTTTAACTTATTTCGCTTGCCCATAGTACTGCCAGTGCGACGGAAACCGAAAAGTCGACGCCGCTCTATGCCTTGCCTGGCGGAGTCTTCTACGTGATCTATTCAACTTGATCGCAAATGCTCACGTGCATGAATGCAAGAGACTTAGGTTCCAAACCCGAAACCTTTTCGCCCACCCTTTGTCGGAGGAAGATACACAGGCAAAGCCGGCCCCCGCCGCGGAAGCTTCAACTGATGTACAGCATTCTACTCCTTCACAACGTCGCGATATCTGGAGTGCGGTCGGGCAACGATCTCCGGAGGAGTCCGGTCGGAAATCAATCTCCATTTCCTTTCCAGAGTCAGGCGAAATGCAGCGCTCTGCATCATCTGCCTCAATCACTATGAGACCTAGTCAAATTGAATAGACAACCGATTTCTGCCAAGGCAAACTGAAAGGTGTCGCAGAAGACAAGAAGATCAAAAGTCCAGAGGCAGCGTTGGCGACCCCCCTCAGTGCCGTAGATATGATCGAGCGTAGGCCACTGAAAGAAACCATTAAAATTGCTTTGCAGCGAGTTGGCTACGATGACACCCGCGTCGCGCATTTGTTTGGGCTTGTTTTCCCGGGAGAATACGAGCTTCCTCAAATGGACCATGGCGTTCTGATCTCCGGGAAACCCTACATTAAAGAACTCAGCAAGGTCGTGTGTGACTTGATCAGAGCTGCTCTTGATAACAATACAATTGTTCTCGCTTTTCCTGAAGGTCAATGGATGGATTCTTCTTCCTGGGAACTTTTGTATGACGTTCTGAACAGCAATCCGCACGGTTTGCCAGTTTTCATATTCACGCAACCGATTGCCACCTACAGCTACAAGTCTGTGGTTTACAACAAGGTGCAACGACACAATGATATCTCTTTCGGGATGCATACACTGAAAGGGATGACGCTGACGGACACTCGCGACATGATAATGATCTCTTGGCCCGGGGCATTCATCAAGGGCGTCCATCCCGACCTCGTTGAGCAGATCTTCAGCTTATCCAAAGGGAGGCCGTTATTTATTGAGGCTCATGTCGTGGATTTTCATGAATCGGGGCAGTACCGGATTAATCAAGACAGGATCTTGACTACTCAAGAAGACAAACTTATACTCGGCAGACAAAGCTCGAGAGTCGGGCGCTCCCTCATTACTGCACGATACAGCGGGCTGGACCCGACTTTTCAATTATTCCTCAAAATTGCTTCAGCCCTAGGCGAGCGATTTCAGGTTGACGATGTAGTTACATGTTTCAAGGACACTCCTGTCTCTACCAAGGCTTTCAGAGTCCACCAGAAACAAGTGCCCTTTAACATTGATCAAAATGACAAATATGGCTTTCTAAAACGATGCGAATCCTCGGATACACAGGAGGGACTTACTTATCAATTCAAGTCAAATACTGTACGAAATTGTATCTATGACATGATGGATGACACTCAACGACAGCAGCTTCACCTCAACATAGCATTAAATTACGAAAACCGAATCACAAAGGACAAGGATCTGCGTCCGGTACTCCTTTTTTCTCTGCTTGAGCATTATAAGAAGGCCGACAACAGTCAAGTCATGAAACGTATTCAATATATGGAAGAGGTAGCGGGCGTTTGCTGGGAAAAGCGCTTGGTCTCTGAGACTATCATGCACTACGAAGCGCTGTTTGCGATGGTTGACCGGCACCAAATAGATCAAACGTTCTACACTGCGGACATGCGCTCGGACTGGCACCGCCACTTAGCAGAGGCTTACATGTGGCAGGACAATGTTAATAGCGCAAAGATCAATGCTCTAAAAGCTCTCAAATATCTAAGATGCCCCATGCCTACAAGTTGCATCCGCTTAGAATTTGACATTTGCAAAGCTCGTCGCGCCAACGAGAAGGTATGGCGTAAGGAACAGGCTCCCTACGAGAAAATGCAGAAGGATGCGAAAGAGATGGATCCTGTTCATCGATCAAATCTCGACGCTGCACGAGACATTTATCAAAAGTCAGCCAAGAGCGTGCGTGAAACCAGTCGGATTGAGCTTGTCGGTTCCTTCGCCGAGAGAGCCGATATTGCTGATCAGCCTAGACTGACGCTGAGCGACCACTTTCAGTCGGAGATAAGGGCATATCTCTCATTGGTTCCTAAGCATTTGCATGCCAATCTTTTCTCGGCATCTCCTCGCCAATATGGTTCATCAGACTCCGATCTCGTCGATTTGATTGCCCGTGACCCAAAGATGGCCCGGCAGCACAAGGTGCTCTTGACCTTACTCATTCTGGCAGAGATTAACCTTCGTCTCGACCGTCGCCGCGAGTTAATGTGGTGCATCACCACTGGGCTCAACTTGAGCTACAACTTTCCGTTGAAGATCATTTTCCGCCGATTTCTGGCGCTATGGGCTCTCTACCTTTCACGATACGAGCCAAAGAACAAACTATTGGCAAAAATCCACAAACTTTGGGACAGAGGAAGCAGGAAGCACCAAAAAATTTCCAGGGAGCTTTGCATCCTTATTGCAATTTTGTATAGTGATTACATAAAATAGGACACTTTTCAACCGAAATTCACAAAATAGGACACATTTTTGAAAATTCACAAAGTAGGACACTTTTGCAGGTCCATAAAGTATAGTCTGCGCAGCGTTGAGGTCCAACAAGAAAGAAGCTTGAAAGGCTTGTGGAAAGTAGACATATGGCATATAGAATTACATGAGCTGAAGAAGTCAGCGATTTTGGTCATGGAACATTAATGGATTATGGTCAAAACAGTATGAAAAGAATTGACATACCAGACAAAGTACCCAACAACAGTACATTAGGAGTTTCTCGATTGGGGAGGGCCAATGGATGTGACCACTTTCTCCAGGCCTCTGGATGAGACCGAGACAAAATGGGTTGTTTTGTCAATTGATGCTTCACTTTGAACCTGTTCTCGACTTGCCCGCATACCTTCCTGCCCAGACTATAACTTATGGACCTGGAAAAGTGTCCTATTTTATGAATTTTGGAAAAAGTGTCCTACTTTATGTAGTTACTCAAGTTTGTATTGAATATCTGATTGAATATAGAACCCGTAGAGCCAACTAGTGACGTTACACAACTTTCAAGAATTTCCAAGATACGGTATACGATAACTTTTCTACGAGCACTATTTAGCTTTACCAAGAGGCAACTTTTACGCTTCCGTCTCACAATCAAATGCAACTCTCTCGTTCCCTGCTGTTCTTTCCTCTCACTCGTTCGACAAACGTCCGTTCGTACTTTGTTTGTAATGAATTATAACGTAAACCAAACCTCGAGAAATACATTATGGGAGACCCTCACTGGGGATGGCTTCATTCCCCCTACTCTCTCTCCCTGCCGCCGAGTCCTTCAGGCTCAAGCATATCTAACCTGGGCTTTGGAGGAGGAACATCAAGAAGGACAGCTTTATGCCTCGGCAATTTTGTTGATGAACCTTCCCATCCCAAAATCACCACCGAAGTAATTTTGGAGGTCATGCTGTGGACCGGAAGGGCATATATCCCGACTTCGTACCACCAAATAAACCAGGTAACGTTTATATTCGCGATTGTAGGACTTTGCCATCAGCTAAAATATGTGTTTGACACAGCCCAAACGTTAAGCAAATACCGCTGGAAGCGGACTCGAATGTGGGATTTTCTGTTCAGGGCGGGCAGAAAAGTCCGGAATTTGCGATCTGGACGGTTCAAAGTAGAATGCTAGAGAGCGTCTCTATCGGCTATAACCGACCTGATCACACCCTTTCCATGTTACCGCCCACGGAGACCTCATTGATACCATTCACTGTCCACCATATCTGTCTGTTCAGCAAGGAAATGCTTGTCATCCTCCACCACAACCCTCCTGGCGTCGAAGGTCTGCTCGAATTCGGTCTCCCAAGTTATATCAAGAATGACATTTCCCATAATATGTCTTCGGCCCACCGACAAAATCTGACCTCTTTCAAGATGCATTCAGTGCCAGGGCTCACGCTGACTGACACTCATGACTTGATCATGCTCTCTTGGCCTGGATCCCTCAACAAGGGCGTCCATCTCAACATTGTTGAGCAGATCTTCCACTGAAGTGAAGGAACGCCGTTGTACATCAAGTTTCTTCTCATGGCTTTTCAGGAGTCGAGGAGGTACAGAATTGATCAAGTCAGCATCCTAACTCCTCAAGGAAACAACTTTGATTTCGGCCACATCTTGCCCGAGGATTGCTGCTCCTCCGTTATCACTGCACTATACAGTGTCACGGTCTTTTTTTGTCCGGGGGTCAAATTGAGTCTGGGCAAATTCTGGTGCCATAATTGAGAATGTCAGAATCGGACTTTTATATTTGATATGACTGTCCAAGTCTGAAATTCGTGGTCAAGTGAAGAAAGCCTATGAATCCCTTGACAAATCCGTTAAGAACACATGGACCCTGCCATACTTTGATGCCAACTATATTGACCACATCTGGCGCGAGGTTGACAGCATCCCGTTTTCATACATCAACATGATGTGTACCAAAAAAGAATACGCGAGACTCGTCTTTAAAGTGATGGGAATTGACGCCGACTCCGCCGATGAATATCTTGGCCAGGTCGGGGCAGAATTTGAATTGACTGATTTTGGTTTGTTTTGTTTTGGTTGTAGCCAGCTTGAGCCCTCACGCTTGATGCTTTTGTAACTTAAATATAATAACTATGAACCCTGTGCTGGATACATGCGTTGTCAACTCCGAGTACTACTAGCCCCGAGAACTGTTTGGGGTAGCATAGATGGAAGGCGGTGACTCAAATAGTCAGATCCTGGCTCACTCTCATAATCCGTTATACACCACAACCTTACTAAAATAATCAAAGTGAGTTGTAGTTTGTCTTAACATCGATACGGTCACTGAGTCGGGAAATACTGCTTATTGAGCACGTATTGAAAGTCTACCCATTTCTACAAATTGAATTCGTTGCATGAGAGAGACTGACCTGTTCAAATACTTATTTGGGAAAATGGCATCAAAGAGACTTCCCCTGTGGTCAGGGAGAAAATTGCCAGTCTCATGATTACACGCCCCGGCGAAATAGACTTCTTTCTTCATATTGTTCACAATCTCCCCTGCTTCATAGCCGCCTTGCCTCTCATTTATCTTCTTTTCGGCGGTGCTCCTCATTTGAGACTGACTTGTTCAGCTAACAATGTGGGAATGTTGCATGGGGGCACAGTCACAAGAACACCCTCTAAACATCTGGGATGTGCACTGAGGTCAAAAGTAAACACTCTTACTATCCATCGAATAGTTTGAGATTGTGCCGTGTTTCCACCTCCTATTCCGCACTCGCATGAACAAAGAGTCTCCCCTCAAACGACTCTTTAGGACACGAATAGATTTTCCGCAAAAGTCCATCACCGTCCCCCCTGATGATAACCACAAATGACAATTGAACTCGATGAACAGCATCTCGATGTACGGGAGGTGCTGGCAAATGAGTGCGACGAAGAGGAAGCAATCGTGGCAAGTGAGTTTATCAACAATTGTTCACGCGTCTTGCGCAGCACATTCTGATTCCCACCCTCAGATTTAGGAGCCCTACGTGAGTGGCAGGCGAAATCTTGACTGTAAACGGTCGATGGCCCTGAGAGGGGAAGCATCCAGTCTATTATATGATGTTCCAATTGCTCATATATGTCTCATATCCTTGGCTAAACAGATACCCAGGTATTTTGGTTGGGCTCAAAATGCTTTGGTATTCCGTTCCTCACACTCCACAAAGGGTGAAGACACATTGGATATGGAGACTTTTGGTGCTGTATTGAAGCTGTATTTTATTGAAGCCGATCCAGCCTTTTTCAGCATGCGAGGGATCCTAGAGACGGCTACTACTGTACGCTATCCTAGGAATGCTAAAGCTAGACATGAGAACAGTGCACCGGATATGCCAAAGTGCCAGTGGTGATCCGGTGCACTCTCCAAACTACGCTCAGGGACTATGCTATGCACCTACGCTACCGAAACACACAATGAAAAACACAGCGGGTAAAGAGGCCAATGTGGAACCAGAGTATACGGAATGGCAGTTATCGCCCCTTTCGATGTTTGGCCTCGACGAAAGGGATCAGCCTGAAATGTATTTTTTTTATAGATACAAAAGACTCCCGGAACCCCCCAAATCAAATCTAATCCTTGACCAAGAGACCCTATTGAGAAAGAGTTAATAATGGCATTCATGTTCAGAAATGGGAGAATTGAGCTTACCTTCTCGGAAACGTAGATACCGTCCAAGAACTTACGGATATCCTTGTTACGGACGTTGGTGGACTGCTGGATGGAGGCGGCAGACTGAGAAACGTTGTCAATGTCGTTTCCGGTCAAGATAATCTCATCCTTCTGGGCAGTGGAGTGCTCGATCTTGACACCACCCAACATCTTGATGCGACGAATTCGCTTCTCTCCCAAGAAGTTACGGATCTCAACTTCCGAACCATCGTCAACTACATTGACGTTGATGGGGAAATGGGCGTAGACGAATCGCATCTTGTACTCGAATCCCTTGGTGACACCGGTGATCATGTTCTTGATGTGGGAAGCGATGGTACGGATGCAAGCGTTGTGCTTGCGGACACCGTGCCAAACTTTGATGTTCAGCTTGGTGGCGGAGATGCGCGTAATCTCCATGTTGACGTGCTTCAGTTCCTTGTGAAGGGTACCACGGGGGCCCTTGACGCGGACACGACGGGACTTGACATCAACAGTCACGCCCTCAGGGATAATAACATCCGTTTCTTGAGAGATGGACTTCATGACTGAGAGTTTCCGGCCTGAAAGTAGAGAACCATGTTAGCCGATAAGATCGAGGGTGGACAGATTTTGACAATGGCCTTTGTCGTTGTTGGCCGAAGCCGCTCAGCAAACACATTTCCAATCCCCTCGCAGTCCAGGCTAGCAATTGCGCATGTTCTTTCTTTCAGTCGTTAGGTTCTGCCAATTCCACGCATTCCACCATTCAGTGCACTTTCACTTCTACTGCTAATCCATCCATCCATCCATCCATCATTCTGATTCGCCGTTCGTCCACGGAAAGTTGCATCCATCCGTCATCCAGAATCCTCGCACCGTTCACGTCTCGTCCAATGGGGCAGTAGCTGGATCCTCACTTACCAAAAGCTCTGTATTGGCGTGGGAGATGAGAGGGCTTCAATCAATTGTATCGCAATGCGAAAATGGGCTCGTCGGTCGCGAGTTGGTCATGTGACTTGTCTCATTTAAGCCGAATTTGTCTTGATTAAACAGTTTCGTAGCTGTTTCGCGAACTCCGACCTGAACTCTGACCTGAACTCCGACGACACAGCTGCAGATTGATTTGCGAAGACCTCGGCATATTTTCACGGTGTTAACAAAAGCTAGAGAGCAACAGCAATGGCAGACAGGGTAAATGGCATCGTCGAAGAGGGCAATAAACGCAAGCAAGGCACTTAAGTAGTGGCACCGAGCGAGCCGGCAACAGAGCAAGAGGAGTACAGAAGAGGGCAAATGTAGCGGCAAAGGCAAAGCTACAGTAGTGACAATAGCATTGGCGGAAAGCAAAGTAAGAGTAATGGCAATGGAAAGCAATGCAACGGTACAAGAAAATAATGTCAAAGATTACCCGCTGCTGTGATCCGAAAGTTGAAGTTGGGCCCAACGAATCAGGAGTTTAGTTTATATAGGGCGTCCTCAGAGGAGGGGGCCATCACTTGTTTGCTACACTGCTAACAAGTATTCATCGTGGTGCAGGGACATTGGCGTCACGACTCACCTGCGGACTCCGCGCTGGGATCGAACTACGAAAGAGATCGACGCTACCACAGCTGTCAGTCAGCCGGCGATCTTGCTAACTTCAAAGTCAATCTCGGACCGATGCTCGTCGTTGAGTACCCAATAGGCAAGCAACTTATTAACCTTGTCTTCCCCCTCCTGATGTCTTCTCCACCACCAGCGCCACGACAGTGTTTGAACACGGCAAGTCTCATACCGCGATTGGGGAGAGAGGGAAAGGGACGGACGAAGGAGGTGCAAGGATGGCGGTGGTGCGGGAATCTGCCAAATTCGCAGTTCATGTCGCCATGCGAGACCGCTCCTGTATCCTCACCGGTGATTCCAACCCCGCTCACCTCGTAGGCGCATACATTGTTCCCTTCTCCTGGAGCAAATGGGGCCTTGACGGATTGCCGGAGGAAGTGAAAGACATCCTGGCTTCAACTCGGCTGGGCCTGGACGACATTTCCAAAGGCCTTTTCCTGAGCAGCACCTTGCATGATACATTCGACAATGGAAGCTGGTCAGTTGTGTTCCGATGGAGGAAAACCGGGGTGTGGGCCAATTGCGGAGACGAAGTGGACTTGGACCAAGGCAAATGGGTAGTCGTACCCATCACTGAAGACTCCCCCGCCGACATCATTGGAAAGGCCCTCGCCATTCCAGACGGCGTGCGGGGCAGCGGCGGCACTTGGAAAGATGGTTTCCCGCCCGCGAAGCTCTTATGGTTCCACCTGAAGGCTGCATTGTTGAAGCACTGCCATGGAGCCAGTGGTGGACAAGACACCCGCAAGGGGGGGCGACAAGTTTGACCTGCGAGCGTATATAGGGTGCTCAAAGACGAGTATCGGATTGAGAATGGTATCGACTTCCGCATGATGCCGCCGACATAGACCTGAGCACGGGAAGACTACTGCAGAGCGCGCCCATTCTCCCTCCAGTAGTCTTCCTATGTCGCCGGTTGAGGGCTTGGTTAAATTGTATTTAATTACTGACCAAGAAATATTTTGACTTTGTTACTCAAGTCTGTAACAATACGATTTATGTTCTAGCAATTTTATTTTGACAGGACCATAGTGTCAGATGCATTGTCATGTGCGACCGCCGCAGCAGACCACTTATCCTGCCGTCAATGTGGTGGAGGCATAAGTGAGACTTGTGTGAAGTAGTCGAGAGATGATTTCCCTTTCGAAATACTATTAAATTTCTAGGTACATGGCAGAAGGCATAATTTATGAACACAAAATGCTACAATAAATTACTGTATCCGAAGGCTAGGATAGAAAAGTCTGGGAACTAGTTTTAAAATTTGAAGATCTGCTCCAACGCAAATCCGACACCGCCTTCATCATTGGATAGGGTCCGGTACTTTGCGCTTGTCAGTGCAGCCTCCATGCCATTCGCCATAGCTACCCCATACCCTACCAGCGCCAACATATCTGCATCATTGCCTCCATCACCGAATGCGAGGACGTTTTTGGGGTTGATGTTGAGTTCGTCAATAAGGATCTGCAGAGCAGTGCCTTTGGATGATGTGCTGCAGATTGCTTCTATTGCGAAAGGGAGAGCTTGCATGACGTTGAAGGATGAGGCGGGGAACGAATCAAGCATGGCCTGAACGCCTAGAAAGGGAAAAGATCGAAATCAGACCGGAAATTCCTCAAGTCACGGCCCAAACCCCCAGACTTACCTGGAATGTTTTCCTCGGCAGCCAGAAAGACCATCTTCTGCGCCTTGACCTCACCAATCAAGACTTTGTCAAGCAGACCTTCCGGCGCCGCTCGAACGTCCTCCCCGTAAGCCGCCAATACATCTATCCATGATTTGCCATCTCGACCTGTAGGGTCGTGAATCACTTCATAGACATTATTCTGAACGTAGATGAACAGCTGGGTTCCCAGTTGTCGGCCCTTTTCCAGAATCTGCTGGATCAGAGGAATGCTCAAAGAGTCCTCCCGCATGAGCTCTTGACCATTGTAAATCAGACTTCCGTTCAAGTGAATGGCGGCCAGATCGCCAAGTCCTAGCTCGGCCCGTTCCGCAGAGACTGCAGCATGAGGCTTCCCCGTCGCAACGACAAATGGGATGTGAGGGTGGTGTTTGCGGAGATTGAGAATGGCATCCCGGGTGCGGGGATGTAACTTGTGGGCCGAGTCGAGCAGGGTGCCGTCGACATCTGACACAACCAAGTGCACATCCTCCAACTTGATCTGCGAAACGTCCATTGCGAAACTTTTCTCGATTCTCTACTTGCCCGTCGCCGCCTTTATAAAGACCAGTAAAGACTGTGCGCAAGCGCAATTTGGGAAACTCCTCTTCCGTGAGGCTCAGGGGTGCCACGGTTGCCCAAACATCATCAAGAAATCGCGTTTTTGAGAAAACTCCGCTTGTCCGCTGGCATTGAGCATCCAAGATCCGATTTATTAATATGCCAAAGTTGCACTTTGCAAACAGGGTGGTTGTCATCACTGGTGCCGGAGGAGGTACTTTTGGCACTGTCGGTTTTGAAGAGTCAGCATTGACAGGTGGTTTTGTTGTCGCAGGGCTAGGCAAAGCGTACGCAAAGCTCTTTGCTTCGCGCGGTGCCAAAGTGGTGGTGAACGATCTTGGAGCAAGTGTGACGGGACAGACTGGGTCCGGGGCTAATCATAGGGTACGTTTGTATCTTGATTGTTTACACTTCAAGGTTATTCACACATCGGAAATAGGCGGCGGATTTGGTTGTGGATGAGATCAAAAGCAGTGGGGGCCACGCCGTGTCCAACTACGATTCGGTCGAAGATGGGGACAAAATCATTGCCACGGCCATCAAAGAGTTTGGTCGTGTGGATATTGTCATCAACAATGCGGGGTCTCTATCTCTTTCTTGCTGAATGGCGCTGTCGTAACTGAATGGGCATATATTCTGGTCCCGCAGAATTCTTCGCGACAAATCATTCAAGCGGATGACGGACGATGATTGGGATCTGGTGCACCGAGTTCATCTCCGCGGATCGTTTAAAGTGGCCAGGGCTGCATGGCCATACATGCAGAAGAACGGGTTTGGAAGGTTTGATCATGGGCTTTGTTTATATACCATGCTCAGTGAAATGACCAATTTTGCATGTCCAGAATCATCAACACTGCATCCGCGTCTGGAATCTACGGCAATTTCGGTCAGGCCAATTATGCGGCAGGTATGCATGGCGAGCTTCATGAAGATGGGTTGGCTCAAGTGCTTACCCACGTCTAGCAAAGCTGGCGCTCTATGGTCTGTCCAAGACGCTCGCCCTCGAAGGACTGGAGAATAACATCCACGTCAATACGATCGCGCCCCTCGCTGCATCCCGTATGACCGAAACCATTATGCCCCCGGAAACGTTGGCTGCCCTCAAACCTGAATATGTGGTCCCCGTTGTTGCCTACTTGTGCCATGAGACAACAAAGGAGACGGGATCCTTATTTGAAGCCGGGGCGGGCTTTGTGGCAAAGCTGAGATGGGAGCAGTCACCGGGAGCCGTCTTTGGGTCTGGCGCCAGCATTTCGCCAGGCTCGATCGAAGCGAATTGGGACCGAATCACGAGCTTTCACAATGCACATCACCCGGTGTCTGCTGATATTGACTGGGTAAAGCGCTTGGCGCGCGCCACGCGTGTTCAGGACCATGCAGAAACTATGAGCAAGCAAAGTCTTGACGGGCAGGTTGCGGTGATAACAGGTGCAGGAAACGGGCTAGGGCGAGCTCACGCCCTCGATTTGGCCAAGGTAAAGCGACTTTTCTGACATTTCCCCATGCTGTAGATTGATGCTGATGTCTACATATCCAGCGAGGGGCATCGGTAATAGTAAATGATCTTGGCTCTTCACTCGATGGCGAAGGAAAAGACATTGCGCTTGCTAATAACGTCGTTCAAGAAATCCGCGACAGAGGGGGCAAGGCCATGGCAAATCACGAGTCGGTAGAGCAAGGCGACAAGATCATTGACGCGGCAGTCAAAAAGTTTGGTCGGGTAGATATTGTCGTAAACAATGCCGCCATTGTTCGCAACAAACCATTTGCCGAAATGACTGACCAAGACTGGGACCTGGTTCAAGCCGTCAATTTACGTGGAACATACAAGGTCACGAAAGCTGCGTGGCCTTTTATGGTTCAACAGAATTCTGGCCGAGTGATCAATACGAGTGCTGCGGTGGGGCTATTTGGCAAGTATGGCCAAGCAAATTACAGTGCCGCCAGTGCAGGAATCATTGGGTTCAGTAATACTCTGGCGCTGGAAGGACACCGCTCCAACATTCTGGTCAACACAATTTTGTCCACTGCTGCCACTCGCATGAACACCTCTCCCTCTTCTTTTCCCGGTGCATCCTTTTCCCCATCCCATATTTCACCCCTTGTCGCGTTCCTAGCCCTCAATTCGCGACTCTCTGGACGGGCAGGTCTGTTTGAGGGTGGATCAACGTGGATGGCTGAAACCCGATGGCAACGGACGGGGGGTGTACGGTTTTCGACTACCAACGATCGCCCGCTGTGGCCCGAAGACATTGCCGAGCGGTGGTCAGAGCTGAGTGACTTTGAGGATGGACGAGCGACCTATCCCAGTTCCTTTACCGAGTCTGTCCAGGCCATACTAGCCCCCGTCTAGCTATTAGCCTCGCACACCTATTTAGCTAGTGTCGCGTACTGTAGCTACTGTACATCTGTATATATAAGGAAATCGCGAGACGCGTCCACGCATGTCAAAAATGGGCCAACAAAATTATGACAGTCGCTGCTGACACGTGCGTCTGCTCGGCTAAATGCCGTCGCGTGATAATCAAACGCCTCCCGGCTTTACCCATGCGATATATAAAGACCGTTGCTCTCGCCATTTCCCCATTGCCAGCAGAATCTACAAGCAATCTACGACAAACAACTAGACTACAAACTTATCAAACTAGCAACTACGAACCACGAAAACATGGCCAGCGAACTCCGCTTTGACGACCGCGTCGTGATTGTCACTGGTGCCGGTGGAGGTAACTATTGTTTACTTTGGAGTGTAACGCGCGCAAATAGCTCACTAGGCATTGCTTTTTAGGACTGGGAAAGGTAGAACTTGCGTTGTGATTCCATAGAAAACCGGGATGTAGGGTCTGACCGGTTTTCAGGCATATGCTACTTTCTTTGCCTCGCGCGGTGCTTCCGTCGTTGTAAACGATCTTGGAGCTAGCCGAGCGGGTGATGCGGGAGGTGACCACAAGGTGCGTCTTGTACAAATGTGTCCAACAATTCTGCGAAAAGAGTATCTCATGCTTGGACGGTATATAGGCCGCAGATGTCGTTGTAAACGAAATCAAAAAGGCTGGTGGCAAAGCCGTGGCCAACTACGACTCTGTCGAGGACGGTGACAAGATTGTGGAGACTGCCATCAGCGCATTTGGCCGAATTGACGTTGTCATCAACAATGCCGGTATTCTTCGTGACAAGAGTTTTGCCCGTATGACGGACGCCGATTGGGACCTTGTCCAGCAAGTACACGTCCGTGGTTCTTACAAAGTCGCCAAAGCCGCTTGGCCTCACATGCAAAAGGCCGGCTACGGAAGGTTGGTTTTTTCCTTCCGTCCCGAGACACATTTTGTGGTTGAATATTGACATCGCATTTTTTGTGCTGCAGAATTATCAACACTGCATCTGCTGCCGGAATTTACGGCAACTTTGGACAGGCCAATTATGCCGCTGGTCAGTTTGTTTTGGTTTTGAGGATATCTAGAAGTTATGGCTGACTGATTTCATTTCTAGCCAAGCTTGCCCTCTTTGGCTTTTCCAACACACTTGCACGCGAGGGAGAGAGGAAAAACATTCGAGTCAACACCATTGCCCCACTTGCCGCATCTCGCATGACTGAAACTATCATGCCACCAGAGATGCTCGCTGCGCTCAAACCCGAATTTGTTGTGCCCGTCGTCGCGTACCTTTGCCACGAGTCAACAATGGAAACCGGTTCCATCTTTGAGGCTGGCGCTGGATTTGTTTCCAAACTCCGATGGGAGCGCTCCCCTGGTGCTGTTTTCAAGGCCGACTCTAGCTTCTCACCTGCATCCGTTGCGGCCAAATGGGACGAAATTACCGACTTTAGCAAACCAGTCTATCCTACATCAATGATGGACACTGACTGGGTTGGATTGTTGGAACGCGCCAAAGGGCTTGAGACGAACCCATCTGGTGACTTGCGATTTGATGGAAAGGTTGCAGTCATCACTGGTGCTGGTAACGGTCTTGGACGCGCTCACGCTTTGCTCTTTGCCAAGGTACGGGAAGATCTCGTTTTTATCAATTCCTGTCATGTATGCTGACCAAGAGAATAGCTTGGTGCATCCGTTGTTGTCAATGATCTTGGCATCTCGCTCAAGGGTGAGGGTAACGAAGCCTCAGCCGCCGACAAGGTTGTTCAGGAGATCAAGGAGGCCGGTGGCAAAGCTGTGGCCAACCACGACTCTGTCGAGGATGGTGAAAAGATTATTGAGACGGCCATCCAGGCGTTTGGTCGTGTTGACATTGTAGTAAACAATGCTGGGTGAGTTTTGACCTGTGTCAAGCTTTTTGGTTGCCTTTTGTTAACCTATTTCAATCAGAATTCTGCGGGACAAGTCATTTGCGCGCATGACTGATGCTGATTGGGACTTGGTTCAGCGTGTTCACCTGCGTGGAACCTACAAAGTGGCCAAGGCGGCGTGGCCACACATGCTCAAGCAAAAGTACGGACGCATCGTTAACACGACGTCTGCTGTTGGATTGTACGGAAACTTTGGTCAGGCAAACTACAGTTCTGCCAAGGCTGGTATCATTGCTTTCAGCAACACGCTGGCTTTGGAAGGCGCCCGCGCCAACATTGTTGTCAACACTATTGCACCCAACGCTGGAACTCGTATGACGGCCACCGTGATGCCCCCAGAGATGGTTGAGGCGCTCAAGCCCGAATACGTGTCACCGCTGGTTGCCTACCTGGCCCACGACACCAATTCAGAGACGGGTGGAATTTTCGAAGTGGGCTCGGCGTGGAGTGCCAAGGTCCGATGGCAGCGCACGGGCGGAGTCGGGTTCCCAGTCAACCGACCCCTGTTGCCAGAACACATTGCGTCCAAGTGGTCTGAAATTACAAATTTCGAGGACGGCCGAGCGACCCACCCCACCAACACCCAAGAGTCCTTTGGCGCTGTTCAGGCCAACTTTGAAAATGTTGCCCCCAACGCCAAACTCTAGTCTGTTTTGCTCTTGTTTCCTTTCTCTCTACATTATTTTTTTGTTTGTTTGCCATGTGTGTGTTTTTGAAATCTCATAAGAATATTCTTCTTGGTTTCGTTTTCTTTCTGTGCAATTTCACGCCCATTTTCGAAGCCGCGCCCCGCGAGATGGAACAAAAACCGGTCGGAGCTCGAAGTTGGCGCAGCAGCGCGTTTTTGACCACAGATTTCGCGGCGGACCAACCACCACAGCCGACAAACGGACCGTATAATCATCCACAGATCACCCGCACGGAATCTCTATACACACAGTCTCTTGGCAAAAGGCGGATGCTCACAGACAGCGGGGACGGCCATTGCGAGGATCGGTGCGTCAATTGAGGCATTTTGACGTTCAACGGGCAACTCTTTGGAAGCTATCTATCTACCTATACTCCTCCCTCCAACGCAAAATCAACTTGAACGAAAAGCAGCATGGTGACGGCCCACGTTAATCCCGTGGCCCTCGCCATCCTGGCCTACTGCCTCTCCTCCATCCTCATGACAGTCACCAACAAGATTGTCTTGTCCAATTACAGTTTTCGGATGAACTTGCTGTTGCTCGCTATACAATCGGCAGTCTGCGTCGCCATGCTCGAAGGGTTTAGGATGTTTGGCATGATTAAACGGAGAAATTTCCGGACTGAGGATGCCAAGCGATGTAAGTTTTTGTTTGTCATTTGAATATTTTGATCTATTGGAAACTCATATATAAATTGCGAAAGGGATGGGTGTATCCATGTCGCTCGCAGCCATGATTTATACGGGATCCAAAGCCCTCCAGTATCTCTCCATACCCCTCTTTACCATCTTTAAGAATCTCACCATTATCTTGATTGCCTACTCGGAGCGTTTCCTACTCAAGGGTGCCGCCGTCTCCCGGCCCATGCTGCTATCGTTTAGCATGATGGTGGCCAGTTCGCTGATTGCTGCCTGGTCCGACTTGGCCAATGGCAAGATGTTGAAACATACGGGGGGAGCGGGGGAGGGGGGGACCGGTTTTGCCCATGCGAACGGATGCGGCTGCTGAACAAGCTGCGGCGCTGCAGGTTACGTGGGCCGTGGCGTACGGGTGGATGATGCTTAATTGTCTGGCCACAGCGGGGTTTGCCCTCCTGATGAAATTCAAAATCAAGCAGGTCGGATTCAAAGAATTTGACACTGTGTTTTATAATAGTAAGTTGTTGATGCTTCCCCCAGCATATTCCCACCGTGTAACCGAAAAACTTTTGCCAGATTTATTATCGATACCCATCCTTTTGGTCGGCTCATTACTAGTAGAGTCGTCACAAATCTCAGTCTTTTACGACCAGTACCTCGCCCCCGACGCCGCAGGTGGCCCCAACCCCAACCGGGGCGAGCTCTACGGCCTCGTTTTTGGAATTGCCCTTAGCGGCATCAGCAGTTTTGGAATAAGTTATGGGACCGCGTGGTGTATGCGCGTCACGAGTTCGACTACGTATAGTATGGTTGGGGCGCTCAATAAGTTGCCGATTGCGGTCGCTGGAATGGTGTTTTTCCAGGATCCGGTGACGGCGGGGGGTGTAGCAGGTGTCATTTTAGGTTGGTTCTTTCTTTGTTGGACTCAAAATGGAAAAGTTAAACTAACGCCGGACCGTTTCATAGCTTTCTTGGGTGGCATTGTATACACCAGGGCAAAATCTCTACAGACGGGCGGAGCCCCCGTCATCTCCCCTACCTCCAATATTCCGCTCATGTCATCCATCGAGCCGGAAACAGAAAGTGTTCGCCCATCCTCTGGCAACAATGTGCTCCCGCTCACCAACTCCCTCTCCTCCAAATACGCCAACACGTTTAGTGACTCGGTCCGGCTACCCCCCACCTCTAATAGTGGCTACACTACCAATACCTCAAATGACCGGCTCACCCGCAACCCAGCTGCCGATAGTTGGTATACACCCGCGTCGTTGCCCGCTTCATCGTACCCGTACACGGCAGGCGACAATCAGGGCAACAACAACGACAAGACACCTATGGGAATGGTGGGCATAGGACCTAATTTGAACAACAATATCAGCAATATGGCCAGTGCAGGGGACGTGAATCGATTGGCCAACAAGAGCCGGAAAGCGGCTTTACCCCATGGATATGGTGGACAGTCTGCAGTGGAGAATAGTTATGTGACATCTATTGCGTCGCCAGGGACATCGTCACGACGCAAATTTCTTCCTCCACGAGGGGCTGGAGATATGGTTGGACCGCCTGATCAGCAGCAACCAGAAGAGAATCCCGCCAAGACGAGAGCGAGGGAGCCACCGGCTGGGAAACCCCTCCATGTCGCCATGTAAAATACAAGACAAAGCCCTCCCAGCCCATCCCTCTGATAGTAAATTTAATATGTGAATGTGAGCCAGAAAGAAGATAGATTGTCATGTGTACTCTATAGTTGGCCAAAAAATAATGTAAATACTCTTGTGTGGGCGCGCACCAGTTCTAAACTACAAATCAACTAGAACAATCTCCAGAGTGAATTAGGTGAGCGGCTCTGCTTGAAACGTCCGTAGAAAAAACACATGGGGTACAGAATGGCCAGACCGACCACCCAGGTCAGCCAGTACCAGGGGTCGGGCAGATTTCCGCTTTGGTCGCCCCCGAAGCCGAGGCCATTCTTGTTTTCGGGCAGTGCGCCGACAAGGCGAAGAAGTACTGCCATACCCTGATAAACGTAAAAGTGTGACAGATCTGCGCCAAATGTGAGTATTTTCTTTTCTTTTGGATTTCAGAGGAAAACACTTACAAAAGAAGAAGGCGGACGTTCCATAGACGTTCAAAGGGTTCTTGGGCGATGACCATGCCGTGTTTTTCAACTTGATCTCGGCGGTAATAAAGAATGCACATAGAAGATGAACGATTCCGATGGTACAGGTCGTGTACGCAATGGATGGTGGGTACCTAAACGATTCCATGAGCTCAACGATTCTTTTGTAAATCAAAGATTGCAAAGACATACTTTGTGAGATTAAAGAAGTTGATGAATGAGTGACGGGGGCTGGGGTGCAGTTGGCCAGGATTGATGTTACCAAAACCGTTTATGAGACGCACGGGAATGAATATAATCCACAGGATGGTTCCCAGTGCCTAAGATTAGACGAGATTTAATAATTCAATGAGGAAGAAAGTTTTAGAGTGAAAGGGAGGCTGACCAGGTGCAGAATGGCAGTATCCCGCGATCGCAGCTTCAAAACTGTAATCAGCCTTTGCAGCATGATGCCCCACAGCACCATGCCCAACCACGGCACGGGCGGGTACAAGTCATAAACGGCAGATTTGTCATTTTTGGGAAAGGGCAAGAACAGCGTCCTCCATACAATGTTGTAGTTGTCGGCGGTATGTTCTGGTGTAGGGGTGTAGATGCTGGACAGAGAAGTAATGACGGCAGCAAAGAGGGCGTAGAAGGAGATGGAAACAAAGGCGGCCTTTTTGTGGGGGTCAGAGGCAGCCGAGTCGGCATCGGGGTTGCGGGATTCTAACTTTGCGGCCAGACGTTCAGTGGCCGCCGTCTCTAGGGCTAATATACAAGCGCCCAGGAACATGTCTACGCCGAGCGCAAAAAGAACCGTCAACAAGATTCCATAACCTACACTTTGTCAGTGATTTGTTGATCCTACTATGGTGCAGAACACTTACCGGCAGTCATGGCAAAGTTGACAATGACCAGGACGAGTCCTCTAATAAAGAAATGCCTGATAATTGAGCTCCATTTCCAGCCCAGTTTCCGACGACTCATTGTAAACAAAAGGATTCCGCATCCCATCGTCATCATAAACCCTATTTGCCATAAAACATGTTATTAGCAAAAGATCATAGTCTTCAGGGGAATGAGGAGTACGGACCTGGTGCACATAGAGCAGTGAGAAATCGCACAAACCAATGGTACAGGTTGCCCTTGTAATCCGGCATATTCCACCACTCTTCGTGAGGAATATTGATACGTGAAAGCATCCCGCGTGAATCTACCATATACACAGTAACGTATTGGTGAGTGGGGGTTGGTTATGATGCGAGAGAAGAGCATTGAAACGTACGATCGATAGACTGAAAAATCATCAGGAGTCCTCGAATATGATCTAAATACAGCAGACGAGCAGGCTTGGCCGGGGCAACGTTGGGAACAGGCTCGGCATTGGTAGCAGCTACGGCTCTTCGTCCCAATAATGGGCTAGTTTCGTCGGAAGCAGCGCCATGGGTGTCTGGAGGCTGCTGCTGCTGCTGATTCTCTTCGTCAATGGGGCCATTCTGCCTGAAGGCGGAGCACACGGTTCGTGCCATGGCGAGGGTGGTTGGCAGCCGGTGGCCAAAGTGCAGCTTTTGGGAGAAGGACAATGTTCTTCAAGGCCTTTCTGTCCCAAGAAGCTGCCGTCGGGATTTATATAGTGCTGCGCAAATTCGATGACAAATTCAAAATTCCATCCCGGCGGCGGCGTCGCGCTCCTTCATGATCGGGTTGAAGATCCCGACAATTGGGAAGGCGATCCGCTACGATCCGGACGGGACGTGACAGACAGACCCAGACCGAGATGGCACGACGGCATATGTGGGGGTTGAAATTGCAGCTGGAGAAAGTACGCCAACATTGTGTGGAAAACAAGTGTGGGGCCATCTCCCTATACAATCTGCTCTCAGTCCATCGGTCGGTGGTTCCGGTGGGTTTACAATTTCATCAATGCTCCTTGGAAAATGTATCCTCTCGGACTGCTCTTGTAAGTCATTCCCCTCGTTTGTTTATCTTGCCGGAATTCATTCATCTATTGTACCTCAGCGGATTAGGATTTGACACAGCTACTGAAATTTCGTTGCTAGCCATCAGTGCTGCTCACGCGGGTAGTGGAATGCCGCTGGGTCTGGTCTTGTTTCTCCCTGCACTTTTTACAGCTGGAATGACACTGATTGACACAATGGACGGGATTGCCATGGTAAGTTGCAGGTGTCGGTTCCACCCTAATCGCAATTCTCATCATCTTTCATGTATCCAGCTGGCAGTGTATGCATGGGCCAATATCCACCCCGCAAAGAAGCGTTACTACAACTTTATCGTTACCCTTTTGTCAGTCCTGATTGCCTTTATTGTGGGAATCATTCAGGTTCTTAGCATTGTGGGTGAAAAGTATGAGCTATCAGGAGGCATCTGGGATGTAGTTGGGGGAGTAGGCGAGAATTCCGACACGATAGGCTTTGTTATCATTGCGACATTTATGCTGATGCTTATCGTCAGTGCTATGGTATACCGATTTTCTGGGCTTCGAAATGTGGATCAAGCGATGCGATGGATGTCGACAAGACTGTCACTGATCCCAACACTTTGGAGGAGCAAGGATTGGTTCGCTCGGATTCTTCAACGGCACTTGGGTCTCAGCATGGCCATGAGAAGAGAGATGTGACAGTTATCACCGTCTCTAACGACCGGACAGCCAACCATGAGCAAGGACAATCACCTCCACACTCTGAGATTGTAGTGAACTAGCCTTGTATGCTAGCTAATTCAAGTAGTGCAGTCAAGATAGCCGAGATTCAGACGTTTTGAAACTTATACAAAATTAGAAAACCAAGACAGGACTCAATTTTGAAGTGAGAGAACGATATTGAAAACTTTAGAAAACCAAGACAGGACTCAATTTTGAACTGAGAGAATGATATTGAAAACTTTGACAAGACAGGATAAAACATGGGTTTACTTTTGGAGTTGATGTGGATGGATGAGTTCTCCAATTTTCCGAGGGATGCTCGGAATCAGAATGAGGGGATTGTAAGAGGAGAGTGAACAATAAAGACAACCAATCAAGAAGTGGAACGTGTACGAAGGAAGCCTAGGGGCCGACTACCGTTGCAACGTTCATGCCAGAAGACAAAGGATATGTTGCCTGAGGCACAAGCGTCGCGGTTCCACGTAGTGTGACATCTGTCGCAATGTCGAACAGCGTGAATTTCAGAGCTTGTCTTGTCACCCGCCGTCTCGTACATTGGTCGCAAGTCCCATTTCTGGTTTTCTTTGACTTCTGTAGTCGTGTTGTCGTCGGCGTCGTCGTCGCCCTCCATTTCTTGAAGCTCACCGAACCCGAAGTCTTCTTCTTCAAATGCCACCACAATTTCTTGAGACGGTTGTTGAGACGCGGTATCGTCACTGATGGGTACGGGAGGGGATGATACTCGACACTTGAAGCAGACTTTGGATGTTCGATGCTCGTCTACCATCACAACCGTCATGTCCATATTCAGAGCCTTGATGATTGTTTTGGTCGGTGCTCCACGTCGACCTTTGGTGGCTGCGAACTGACCTGCCCCGAAAGCAATCACAATCTCATTCCGCGGTTTATTGCTGTTTTCGGGACCCTTGACCCTCAAAGCTATGCTGTGCAGGGCCTTCTGCCGGCGGATATAGGTGTAGAATCGCCAGGCAGCTTCTTGGCTATGAGCTTCACGGAGGGTGTCGTAATGGAAGAGGGTCTGCCGTGAGTACGCTTGGAACACTTGGAGAGAGGCTGTCTTGCCGCTTCCCAAATTTGTCTGAATCGTTTTGACTTCGGCAGAGATATTCTTTTCCCTGAGCCTGCTCTTCAGGTTGTACCCCGCAAGATGTCTCCACTCGGCACCAGAAACGTGGGTTGTCCGCAGCCCACTCTGCTGGCGCATCTGTTTACGCGCGTCGGCCTTGTTGGGTAAAGCGGCGATGATGTTCCGGGAGTCACAATCCACTACAAAGTGTGGCATCGTAGCCTTCCTATTGTGGTCCGTTGGATTGAAAACGAGATCGGGCTTGTAAACCATCACGATGTCAGTCTCTCCCGGGTCTACAGACTTGAAAATCGTGTTGGAATCCATTCTGACATTAGCCGGTGTGAGTAAGGTTGGGTTTGGGTTTGCGGGCCGATCGCAGAGGAATGAGCACGAATGCCCATCCGCCTCCATGAAGAACCGAAAAAACCGATTCTGGGATTGCGGCGGGCGAGCAAAACTGATATAGTAAAAGAATCTGCGGTTTAGTGCTCTGCAGTAGTGACAGTCGATACCGGAAATGACTTACCAGGCTTCAAAATAAGGGACTTGAATCCCCCGCAAACGGTCCAACTTGAATGACTCGATCCAAATCCCGTATTTCCAGGCGCCGGGTGGCACATTTCGACCATTATAACTTTTGCCTACTGATGGGTCGATTCGGCGCCAAAGGCTGGTCAAATCCTTGGTATCGATTTGCATGTTTTGGGGAGCGAAATGCGACAATGGCAATAGGGTCCAAAGCTTTGCTTTGCTTTGCACCAACATTTATTTCCAACTTGGCTCCATCAAAGTGCCGTCCGTGATGGCCTTTTGGGTTGCTTGGGCTACTGTGCGCGCTTTGGTGATCAAATCCAATGAGATTTCCGCGCGACGGTGCTTCTGCCTGCCGCGACTGATGCCCTTTGACAAAGAATCGGAAATTCGTGAATTCGGATCCTTCACGGCTCGCTGTAGGGCCGCGGCCAGGCGACTTACAGCTCGTCGCGAGATGTCAACAGTGGTCCCATCTTCTTTTCGTAGCAAATCTTTGACACCACGAATGGCCCACGCCCGAGAGATTCTTTTGATCGCTCGTTCCTTGGGTGCTGAACTGCCTGATCCTGCGCCAGAAGATGTGGCCTGACCAAGTGCTTCCAACGTTCGCAACATGAATATGTGAATCCCCAAGTATGATGCGCCCCACTTTGAGTCCACACCCATTTTTGAGCGGCAAATCGGAAGGGCGGTTCGGTCATCCCTCTCTACCCGTCCGGCGATATCATTGAAAATTTGGAAAACCTTGTCGCAAACTAACGTATTTCCCATCAGTGCTGCGCGCCTGATGGAATCTTTGCTTCTCCTCTTTGCTGTGGTGACACGGCCTTTCCCCAAAATTTCTTCGGCTTTTGACGGCTTACTCCAATTCGGTACTGCGGGAGGGTCTTCTCCGTTTGCCTGGGCCAGAACAAAGGCTTGCGCCTCGTTGTACGTCAAACGATTGGCCATCCGCTTGGCCAAAAACTTCCAGTCGGAGGGCATCCACTTCCCCGCAAGGTCCGCACATTCGGCCAACTCGGAGTCTAGGCGTATAGTGAAATATCTTGTTATCCGTTCGACCAAATGCATGACAACGTGCTTTCTCGTCGACTCCGCATGCGAGATCGCTCCATACGTCAGGGCATTGTCGATGTCTCTGCGATCCGCCCATGGCAGATTTTGTGGACGATTTTGGCAATACATTTGGAAAGCTTCCAACAGTCGTATGTCATGAAATACGGAGGCGTCGGTGTTGGGATGCTGCTCACCGATGGTGGAGACTGCTTGATAGCACTTTTGCACCAGGAAGGAAAGGTCCTTTACCGATGTAAACGGAAGATCCCGTTTGGATTTGGTCATTTGTATCAAGGCATAAATGGTCAGAAGGTGATGACCCTCAAAGAGGATCTGGTTGTATCTGCAACAGATGTTGGGTTAGGATCAATTGTGACTAAAAAGTATCTTTGGATTGCTTACCTTTTAACCGCGTCGCGCAGGACATCCACGACTTGATCATGGCGAGCGATTCCGTTCCTAGTAGCATCACCTCCTTCGACTGGCGCGAGCCCAATCTTGATGGCAAAAATGGCGTTGCTCCCATCTCCATCTTGATCAGCAGCATCATCATCAGGACCACCATCGCCATCGCCACCTGAGCCTCCCGTTGTCTTTCGACCTTGCTTTGTGCCGCCCTTCTTTTTGCGGCCCTTCTCCTTGGGCGCTTGTGGCGTGTCCGGTTTGTAATATTCCCAAAGCGCAAGCTCAAAGAGACTTCTTCTCTCTTTGTCCTTTTGCCAACGATGCGTTTCTTTTTGGGTGTTGATGGACTGGACTCATCGACTATAGTGTTAATCTCCGAATGAGCGAGAACTTGCACTTGTCTCTCGTTCGCCTCTTTTCGTTTCACAGCAACCTCACTTTTCGGACGACCCTTGAAGCGACATTTGGCAAAGTTTGCGCGGCTATGGGTGGGGATTTCCGTCTCGTCTACCGCTGGATCCAGCAGACGACAAAAACATTCATTCTGCGGTCGGTTGACTGGAAAGTGAAATGCCCAGTCAATATCTTGCGCAATAAAGTGTCAACGTCAAAAGTGTTTATCAACTCACCAATTCGAGATAGCGGATCGGCTTGTCCATAGGGCGAGGACATCAAGATATCTCCACGTCTGATTTGTTCCGGTGGGGTCCTTTCTCTGTCGCTTCCAATGCTCTCAGGAGAAACTGATTTTCTTCGTTTGCGGATGCCGGAGGACGAACCTTGCTGACCTTGGCCGGTTGTTGCTGATGACTGACCTGCCTCTCGACGAAATTCTGCGACATTCCAAGTGAGAAATGGATCATCAGAGAACAGTGAAATATCACATGAATACCTTCTCTGGATCTCTGCATCGCCAAATCAATTTCTTCCTCCCCAAAGCCCGGAGATAGAGAGGGGTCATGACGCTTATGGGTTGTTGGTGGTGGTGATGTCGCTCGTTCCTTTCCTTTCCGAGACATGGTAACATATGACAGGACAGACTTTCTGGGGTCGATGAATATGGGTGACGCACAAGATATATTATAGGCGGTCAGGGTCTGGGTTCTCTTCCTCGGGGAGGACCCAGGCTACCTTTTTATAAGATGTATTACAATAGGAGACCAGGCTAAACTACTTAAATAATAGAACTCCGCAAGCGTGCGGGGAGTCGCGGTGGCTGAACAGTGCTGTGGAAGTTCCCACGACCTTTGTGCTCCGACGCGATCTCGGCAGAATAACTAGGCTAGCTAACCCGCTCCAACCAGGACTCAGGACTCGGGGCCACTACTGTTGTACTGACAGATCACAAGATGTCACATAGCAAGTGATCAAAGGACACGAATGAGGGTACGTTTTCGATGTGGGAGAGGGGATACAAACTAGACAAAAAAAAGTTGGTAATATATCGGCCAATCTGGGAAACATGTTCTCAACCTACGTGTTCGAGTGAGTGAGTGCCTGAGCAGAAGAACGAAGGAAGCAGAGGGAAGGGAATATGTCACTCTGCAATCAAATGAACCACACACAGCCGTCAGTCAGCTCAGCGGGCTCCAAGAGCAACACGCGTCTTGACTCTCTCCACGCACACACCGACAGCTGCTCATTTGCCACACACGCGTGGGGACATTCCACAGGGCGTTTCGTTTTGTGCGTTTAGGTTTGGGTTTGCACTGGCAAAAGGGGTGGTGGTGGTTGACTATGATTATGATGGAGTTTGGGCACTTGATTCTGATGGAGTTTGGACACTCATTAATAAAAATGTCTATGTGAAAGCACCGGACCTCTCTCATCCATCCCGTGTGTTTACTAATACATCCCATCATAGTCGGCTGTCAAAACCAAAAACCCCATTTTGTGACGGTGTCGCGTCCAGAGGGCCCAGTGTCGCGTCCAAAGGACCCTGTGTCACATCTGCCATTGACAGGTGTGCCAACGCCCAGATAGTTGAGCACACATTCACACCTTTAGCCGTTCACACAGCCCGTCCGCCCGTTCACACATGATTCCCACATCCATCGTGGCCCGAGTTGACACCAAGTTACTGCCGTAATGTGGCTTGTCAGACTTGGATCTCCGCCGATGATGTTTGCGACTTTCAACTTTGAGCTACATTGCTTCATCTGCCCGTCCAAAACTTTTGTCTCCAATTGGAGATTTCTGGGTTGAACGACAACATCCCGATATTACCAGCATTTCCATCGTAGTGCGAAACTTGCACGATAGTTGCGAAATTGGGGGCGAAATTTGGCCGATTCGCGTCTGCCACTGACAGGTGTGCCAACGCCCAGATAGTTGAGCACACATTACTCGAGTACAGCGTTAGCCGTTCACAAATGATTCCCGCATCATTGTCCCGCATCATTGCGATCTGATACATGATGTGATACAACAAAGCATGTGTGGGGGAAACGGTCAAGGTGGGTAACCGACAGATTCCTCGCTGCTGATTGGCCCCATGCTATAAAAGCCGCGTCTGCCGCGCTTTCCCCTCCATCTCTTTAACCAATTTTCACCTCTCCAGAACTCTTCCATGCCATATCAGGCCCTCGAGTCTGCGCTCTGGGAGAGGTTCCCCACCGCCTTCTCCGCCGTCCCCAACTCTGAACAAATGTGAGTATCTAAGAACGCGTCTTTTCTCTCCCAGACTGTTTACTGACTTTTGATATTTTTAGGGCTCCCTGAAGGTCCCACGATGACACCCCTCCCCCCTTCCTCCGCCTCCTTCACTGCACCCAACCCAAGACCGCACTTCCAGGGCCTGGCACCATCCTCCTATCATTGAACACCGACGACGACTTGGCCGTCTCTTGAGCTCGTGCCCACCCTTCGAATTTCCGACTTCAATTGAAGGGAGTCGCTAAACACCCTTCCGGCGTGGGAACATTGGTAGCCTGTGGCTGAGACGTCGATAACCAACTGGGTAGGAACCAATACAAAACGATGGAGGAACTGGCCTATGGTATGTTCACTGCCAGACCTGAGTTCACTCTGTCAAAGAAACTCATCACCTTCCTATTTTTAAGAGCCTTTTTCCGTCAAAACCCCTCTCACATACGTACACCATTCCCTCAAAAAATGCTTTACGATTGTGAAATGTCCCAGATTCGTTCATGGGGCATAACTCTGTGTATCTTTGATACAGGGCTGTCAGTGAAGGCGGCAATAATTACTTTGGTAGGTGGGCGGTCGTTCTCTTTTCACGTTTCATTTTTCTCATCTTGCTGGCCTCTTCCTTCCCTCTTGATGCTCTTTTCCGTCGCCAATCCATTCAACTCGTTCGCTATAATCATCTTGTGTAACTTTACGTCGTCATTTGGTTCTGTTCGAATGTTTCATCAATACAGTAGTGCTGTCAAAACTCAATCATGCCACACCGATCCGATAGGAAGATTCTTCTCAAAGCTTGTGAACACATATTGTCCTAGGAGTTGATTCCGGAAGAGCCTGATTCCGAGCACGTGCCTACCACAATCATGTGCCTAATCGACAATCGCAAGGAATTTTACGACAATTTAATGGCTGCCCTGGCCAGTTGTAACGATCCTGTCTTGCAACTTGCCCTCCTTGAGTCCGGCGGCAAACCTACCTCCGATCAGCTGATGAGCTTCTTACTGCAATTTCCATCAATCTTGACGACATGTACCCAACGTTCAAGGGAACGACGATATTTGACGCTGTCTCGAAAACCAGTCGCCCGAGCGCCGGATTGTTTGGGTTGGTTATTGCACGAACTAGACGACAAACGGACATGCACGACTTTCTGAAAGGACTGGATTCGAAAAATGGTTTTGTTCACTTCATTCACCAACCTGGAAAAGCATATGGGTTTGTACATTTTATATCGTTTGCGGCCTCGTCAGCATTTTACTGGAAATATCACGAGAGAGGAATAGACGGCCCATACTATCGACCTAACGAATCTAAACTATTAAACCTGATTCTTAACTGTAATACATTTTTAAAAGTTTCTGAATATAATGCCTAACTGGCAGCATCTGACAGCTGTCATCCGCCATTGCGGCCACCCTGGAACTGGATCAAATTTCACATTCGACTCTGACTCCATATCGGGACAAATGGCTTTCATTTGGGAATTTGGAACGGCGGCGCGGAACACAGGAAACAGCTACGAATTTCGCAAAAGACAAGACATTTCCAGGTTCAGCAGGTCTGGCCCAGGCACCGCAACGAAAGTATCATATACAAAGGAGCATCGGGCACTCAAAAACTACGAAGGACTTGAACTCCGGCTTTGTATGCCATCATTTTTGCCACCAACGAGCAATTTGTAGACCGCCAGCCTAAATTCAAATTGGAACAAGAAACTCGCTCGAATACTTAGACGGCGGAACATAGAGTGCGGAGGGGGACTTTCACAGAGATAAGGCAGCATCATGTTGGAGCGCTTGCACGAGAATGGCGCCATTTCCCGACAGGATATCAAAGATGCGGTCGTCCGTTCACAGCTGGTCCTCAAAACAGCCGCGAAATATAAAATGGCACTATGGACATTGGCTGGTGCTATGCAGGACATGTCCGAAGCCATAATCGATCTTGGGCGGTGTCGAGCGGTGAAAATGGCAGAACGCAGCAACCCTTCAGGAGTCCGACAAGGTTTGTTTACTGAGGTTATCATTGAACCGAATCCTTGAATCTAAACCTTTTCCCGCTCCAGACGGAATGAATGTATGCGGCGAATTGCATTTGACAATGTCGAAACGCATCCGGGAATTTGGGGACCGAGTTCAGCGGGAATTTGAAGATCCGTTTCAAAGAGGGATTGAGGAACACGCAAACATTGTTGTGGTATGTATATTCAAGTCTAAGCTGAGCCCATCGAAACCATGTCTGATGAAATCGCCTGTATAGTCAAATGAAAAGCGCCTAGCTTATATGGGCAAACAATTGCAAGAAAAGATCAAAAAAGCAGAGGGCGAAGTTCGAAAGCGAAGAAACAAGTCATCTGAACAAGGCCAGCTAGCCGCAAAGGAACTTGCAATGTATACGCGTGAACTTCAGGAATTGAAACATGCCAATGTCAACGTTATACTGGGCGAGGAGGCTCGAAATCTTCGCGCCATGGAACAACAATGGGCCAAGTTGCTAAAAAGCCAAGCGTTACTTTTTGGACAGTGTGTAGCGGGTGCTGCCGCTTGTGCTGACGATTTTTCGGGCGAGAC
Source organism: Phlyctochytrium arcticum (assembly GCA_025602905.1). NCBI lineage: Eukaryota > Fungi > Chytridiomycota > Chytridiomycetes > Chytridiales > Chytridiaceae > Phlyctochytrium > Phlyctochytrium arcticum. The sequence continues at coordinate 103,381 of JAHLKI010000028.1, read as the reverse complement.
ACCTGGACGAGGCACCGGGGCGGCCATTTTGAAAGACACGTTGTTTTCCAATCAAATTGCAAGCGCAGCAGAAGCGCAAAGTTCAGCTCGGCGTGGGTCGCTGGACAGCAATGTAAATTTTCACACGGAAACGAACTCTAAACAAGTGGAGGACGCAGCCCGGTTCAACAGCCTTGGTCGTGCGGTTGCAAAGCTGGCTGGCGCTGTAGCCTCGCAAACTTCCACAGGGCCAGGATCACCGTCCCTCCCATCATCACGCACCGGTACTGTTCAACAAAGTTCTGGAGCTCCCAAGCTGTCTCTCCCGGCCTTTTCAGTTTCTTTGGGTGATACGGTAGAAAAGACTAGCTTTACGCCAAGTCAACCACCGCGTCCCATCATCAAGTCCAAATCCGCTGCTACGGTCGGCGCGGCGGAGAAGGGCACGCGGCGAGTCATGTTCCCTACAGCTACCCCAATCGCCACCGTCTCCTCCGGCACGCTGGAAACCCCAACATCACCCAATCTCACGCTATCTCTCTCCTCCCTCTATCCCGATATTTTTGCGACAAATCAAATTGTTTCCGAGCCCGTGCAACCGCATAAAGCTGTTCCCCGCAATCCTGCCGTGTACGTACCGGATGGCGATGGCGATGCTGAGAGCCAGATGGGCAGCGTTGTGGGTGCATCGGAAAGTTTGGTCAGTGTGGTACATAGTCATTCCAAAGCCGATCTTGTGTATGCCATCCACGACTTTGCCGCTCGCAGTTCAAAGGAGATGTCGCTCCTAAAGGTCAGTTTCTGTACTCTCGATGTTTCTTATAGGGAAGAGTATGCTAACATCATTACTTGACAGGGCGACGTGATCGAAGTCCGCAAACGACAAGGGACATGGATATATGGCACCAAGTTACAGAGAAAACGCAAAGGCGACGGCACACTAGTTCCCTCTGCATCTCCTTCACCTCCCCCACAGAATTCTACGGCCAAAGGATTCGTTGACCGATTTCGCCGTGGCCCACCTCAACAACAGGCCCCACAGCCGCAGGTCGGACCAGCACTGAAACCAGAGGTTGGATGGATTCCTATGGCCTTTGTGGCTAAATTCAGCGCAAACTGACACCTGAAACATGATATTGCGACCGCCAATTTTGGACTTTTAGACAAACTGTAACTTATTCATTGTACATTTACACATTACCATTTTAGAAATGTAGCATTTTGTTGTAGCTACTGTCACATATGCATACTGACACAATACACTGGAGATTCCACCATTTCTTCCCTTGAAGTCTTTTCATTTGACCCAGGCTAAAACATGTGGTATTTACAAATATGAGACAGATGAATATTGCAACAGAGGGCAATCTTCAACTCCCAAGTACTAAACCAACGATCTCTTTCAGATCAGCCAACGCCCGACGTGCATGACCTTTTGTGAGATCATCTGGGTCAAGTTCTGACGTGTTTCGCAGCTGCGTTGTAATCTCTTTTAGCGTGCTTTGAGGTATCACTTCTGAAGTCAGTAATTGCGTGTTTAATCCTCGAATGAGTGACAAGAGTGCCACGACAGCTCCTGAATTAAGATAATAATAATTAGAGTGTAGGTCATATTCTGTCGGGAACTATACGAACCTCTTCGAGTTTCTACGGGTTCTTTGCCGGTCGCCAACACGGTTTTGAGATAGCTGAGAACTTGATACAGAAACGGTAGAAGTGACAATGGGGCCGTCTCGGCAATACACGCCAAAAGAGAGAGCGCACTTGATCGGATCTCGGTGGTAGTGTCATGAAGAACTCTGAGAATAGGATCCAAGATCGCCGGAGCTGGTTTTTCGTAAGTGTCAGGGCCAGCACAGAACCAGCAAAAAATTATCTCTTCACCCTCACCATATTTTGGAAACACCTCTCCGCAACGCTGTATTGTTTGCAAGAGCGCTTCCCCAACGCGCAAGCGAATATCAAGTGAGTAAGACTGGTCCGTATACCTGGCAACAATGGATTGAAGGGTTTCCTTCGGGTAGACATCGGTAAGTGCAGATAGTCCCTTGACGGCATTCAGATACACAAAACTATCAAACATTAGATCATAATCGCATTCGCGGTTGGGCCCCCCACGTACCTATCCGGATGGTCGGTTTGATCTAGTATAGCGGTGGTGAGGGAGTCCAGCTTTTCCTCGACCACGGGATCCGCCTCAAGAATCAAGTTGCGAAGGTGAAACATCCCATGGGCTCGAACGGGTACCAGATCGTCTTGAAGGTCCGCCAGACATTCACGCAAAACATCTGCTGAACTCTGTCGCGATGGTCCACTGTTGTCTTCTTCCTTGGAGTGATCTGAACGCGATAAGTCCGTTAGTGTGTCAGAACCTTGAGAACAGGGATCGTACCCATAATCTCAAATAGCATATTTTTGGTCGCGATCATATTTTTAATTGCTGTTGCCATCTCCGCAATCTCAGGAACGTCATGCGACGCCAATGCCTGTACCAGAATCGTGATTTCATTCACGATAGGCCGAGTTTTGGCGTTTTGGAACACTTCGTCTACGGCGCAATCTTAGCAAAAGAAAGAGGGGCCCCAAAGAGTAAGAGAGAGTTCGCACCGTTTCCAAGCACTGCGGTCAGCAATCCCAACCCCATCGTCAAAGTCTCGATGTCGTCTTCTGCCACGAGCATGCTTTTTGTAAAGTTGAGAATGTGATATGGCTGTTTCAAGACTGACTCCCCGTATCGCTCCATGATGCTCATAATCAGGTGCATAGCAAGGTGCTTTCTGTCGTAATATAATCAGAAATCAATGTTTCGTTGGTAATAAGTGGTTACAGACATACTCTGCACGGTCGATTTCTTCACGAATTTCCGCAACTCCCTCCTCGGGACTGCTGCGCGATCGTACTTCTAGGAGATGAATGAAAAGGGCGGCAACTAGCTCTTCTCTCTGAATGGCGTCCAAAAATTCCAAAAGTTGCTGAAGGTCCACTTCGACGCTATATTCAAAAACTTTAGAGCCATTTCGAGGTGTTCTTGGGCCCCGCAACTGACTGACCAATCCTCTCCGGATCCTAAAGCAAATGCCACTCCCCCCGTCTCGCCGGCAACGACTATTGTAGGAGATTGACTCGGTACGAGCGCAACAGTCTTCCACACAATATCGGCAGCTTCTTCAACAAACGCAGCCCGAAAGTAAGTGATGAGAGCCTTTCTGGTTGAGTTAAGCAAGTCCGAGCCGCTCTTGCTTGCAAAAGCATATATATAGTACAGGGGTGGTACGACTATATTGGTTGAAAATTCATTACCTGCCTTAATGGATGAGCTCACACAATAGACTTACCACTTGAAAGCGTGTGTACCAAACCACTGCAAGTTTCATTGCCTTCAAATAATTTACAAACGTGTGCAACGGATTCACGTACAGAATCCTCGTCCACAAGGATTGGATGGTCGTCCAGGTCCTTCTTCAAGTTCCTACCAGATTCGAGTGAGAAAAGCAAATCTCCATATCGCGAGAAGATTGTGTGTACCGAGTAGCTTTCTGAAGCTGGTCCTCTGTTTCGTTTGCAATAGCGGCCCCTTCGTAAAATGCCATGAGCGGAGAAATCAGGGGATTGATTAAAAGGCGTTTGCCAATAACTGGGTGCCGATTAACCAGATGGATGATAGAGAATGTAGCAGCCAAATAGATCGGGGAAGACTCAGGCATTGTGATAAACTGTTCCAAAAGTTGCGGACATATGCATTTGAAGTAGTCCTAGGTCGATGCTCCAGATGAGTGGACATTCGATAGGATGGGTGATTTGCTCCTACCTTTTTGGTAACATGTTTTGGCACGCTTGTGATTAACTGCGCAATATGCTGCAGTTGTGCGGTCTCTAGCTTTCCTATGTGCCACATGAAGGTTAATCAATGAAATCTCCTGCAGTTTGGGGGGTATAAATGGCATACCTGTCGCAGCAGAGTCGGGAAGTAGGCAATCGAAGACGGCCCGCACACCGCCCGGCTTCATGATGATATCGGACAGAGCGCGAGTTAACTGGCTGCGCAACCAGTTTGGAGGGCTAGCTCGCAGTAACGATAGGAACGTTTCGAAAGAAACCGTCAAGGGAATGCTGGATTTGCAGTCAGTTGTGAGGTACAAAGGGACCACATGGAACATCACACTTTTTGACCAATATATCAAAGTGCGCCTTGACATTAACCTGCACCGCCGCAATCTCTTCAGTTGGTATAAGATCGTTCACAAGTGGAGCTTGATACATAATTTGCAGGCATCCTGCATATATATCGATGAGATGTTTGCTAACCACCAGCGTGGAGATGACTGTGGCTCGCTCATGCGTGACTGCAACTTCTGCCAAGTTGATGCAGACATCTGCCAGCAGATTCAGATTCGTTGCCGGAGCAGGTGCATCTTCTACCATCCACATATAAACAATGGATCCCAAATTTGAAGACAAAATGGCAAGCAAACCTTCCAAACTCATCAGCGGAAACTTTGTCCGTTTCGACAGAGGAACCCCAACATTCTGCTCGAGCGATGGATATATTCCGAGATATATGATAAGTTGCAGGAGTGTGTTGATGTGCTTAAGATCGATAGCTCCAATCAAGTTGTCCGTAACATGGAGTGCAAGCATGCACGATTGTATCCGTTGAATACATGCTAGAGCGGTTTTCACAAATCGAACTCGAGGATCGTTATCCTTAATATGCAGCGTATCAAGCTGGGCAGCAGCTTGAAGTCGAGCTTCTAATATCTGGCCCGCATCCCTTGCAGCACTTGTACTAGTAATTCCTTCACAATTCCTTAGACTCCGTATTACGAATATACAAGTTCCGCCTACCAGTTTGTGGCCCGGCTAGCAAGGCAGCGACTCTCAGCTGGTTTTCTAGAAGTGTCATCAATCGACCTTCATATTTTATGGGCCAGTTGAAATTGTCAATTCTGGAGTGTCATCAGTGTTGCCACAGCAACAACTCCAGGAGCTCGTCGACGAGTCGACGACAAGCTAGCTCTATCACCTCACAAAGGCATTCAACACAGTTCTGCCACAAAAATGTCTATGGATAGGCCCGCCCGCAAGCAGGTAGGATATCAATGGCCACTAGGCTTTGGAAATGTCTGTCTGTAAAGCTTGTTTCTGACCAATTTCTGTCTCCTTTATCTTAGGTCCTCGCGCCTGTGAAAGCGACCGTCTCTGCAGACCAGGCTGGTACCTACAATATTTGGTACAATCGATGGACTGGAGAAGGCCGGCGAAGAGCTGCGTACGTGAGAGGAGGCCATGATGCTGTGACAATAACTGAGCTATGCGTATTAGACTGGAAAAGGCAGAAACCAGGTGCCGCCTATCTAGAGATATGGGATACACAAAGGCGACTACGGGATCGGCATTCTGTATACACTTTGCACGAGGGTGTTGCATGAAGGGTCATCAGTGCACGGTGAGAACTCGCAGGCGTACTGTCCCTCTGCTATATATCTTACTCAAAGATTCTAGTATTGGCATCGGATACCACTTCCAACGGACCGGGAGACACAAGCGCATGATATATTTGGGCGTGAGCGATTTCGAGAGGATCGGGATGATATGGGTGGAGGTAGGAAAGGAAACCGTGAAAGAGGTGGAAACTTTGACCAACAAACCTATAGTGGGATCTTTTGAGCGGGACAATCGGACACTGTATGTCGGAAACATGAAGACACCACAATCATCGATGGAGGTACGGTAATTTTCTAGATACCCTATCATTCTCGTTACTAATTGTGTTCGTATCCACAGGAAGTGGCGAAGAAGCAGTTCAGTGAATGGGGGGAAATTGAACACAGTAAGTTTTGGTTAAGACGAGTATAGCACACGAAGCTAACACTGCTACTGGCAGTCAACATATTACCACACAAGTCTGTTGCGTTTGTACGATATGTGCATCGCGCAAACGCCGAGTTTGCTCGGGAGGCAATGTATGGACAGTCACTGGAGAGTAATGAGGTAACCATTTTTTCAGAGTGTTGTCATTGCTTTATTTTGACGCAGATTCCAGATCCTGAACGTGCGCTGGGCAACGGAAGACCCAAATCCTCGCGTCAAGGATTTCAAGAAAAGGAAAGCTGAGGAGCACATTGCTGAAGCCCTTCAGGAGAAGCTGCCAGTAATCGGTGATATGGGAAACGTGCTTGATTACGAGGACTACTATAATACCGACGTGCAACAACCCCCACAAAAAGCTCAGCGCCTGGAGCCAGAAAGTGACCTGGCAGCCTCTCTTCGCGACGCCAGTGAGGCCGTGTACGAGAACGATCAGACATCACAAAATGGATGGACTTGGGATGGAACACAGTGGCAATATACTGGCAGTGTAGATGATGTGGCCAATCACCAGGCAGCTTGGCAAGCATATTACCAGCAACAGGCAGAAGCAGCGCAAGCGCTGGAGCAAGGGACATATGATGAGGAGACGTATAAAACCTGGTTCGCGGCGCAGAATGGACAGTCGGAGACCGAAAACGCACAGAATGGACAGGCGGAAACCGAAAAGCCAACAGACGCAGATTATGAGTCGGACAATTCACCGGAAACAGCTGCTGTTGAAGCTGTGGCGGTGAAGGTCACTGTGGTGGATGCTGCCGCAGGCGGTAGTGCTGATGCGAGCGAAAGTGAGGCCGAGGAAGGAGATGATTGAGTTAAAATTATACAATAGAATGTGTTTCTTTTTGCGATAATTTATGTGATTCCCAAGTCCAAAATTGATTGCTGACCCGCATTTTTTCAAGGAGGAGAGCGTGAGAAAAACGTTTGTAGTCGCCCAGCGCATAGTTGAGAACAATTGTGCTGAAACGTTGCCAAACAAGTTCTGATAGATCCAAAAACCATTCGCAACGATCCTGGTGATGCATGTCTGGCCACATTAATGGCATACACGTTCACGACAAGATCTGAATGGCCTTTCCTCTCGGACCTTCTCTATGTTGGGAGGAGCCCGAGAGACATCCAGAATTCGACCGATTTTGGGATTTGCAGCTCTCCCGAGAGGTGCTGTTGTTCTATATAGCATGATCATCTCTCGTGGCGCCTGGACATTCAGTTTCCAGCTCTGCCACGGACGCATAAACAGAACCACACCACAAACAGTAGTGGTGGATGGTCCGCAAATAGAGGTTTACAGCTATCAGCTGCGACGTAGGCTGGTTTAGCAACAAATGTTAGACTTTACATTCATGGACGTTCAGCGTGACACGGCGCTCACCTCCATGGCATCAAACTCTGAAATTTTCTCTTCTTCCTCTTCATCCTCTTCTTCATCTCGTATTTCTCGAACATATTCGGGTATAACTTTGCCATCTTCATCCAGTTCCTCTACTACTTCATCATGCTTCTTTTTGACTACTCGCTCCGGGAACCAAAACTCGCTCCGTGGCAAGTCCTTGGCCTCATCCAACTGCTCACACATTTTGCGGGCTTTGCGAACATCGCTCAACAATTGTCGTTCCGCAAATCTCTGATTCATTAAACCCCGGTAGTCTTGCCGTTGCTCGTTCTGTAAGCTTTCGATCGCTTTTTGTTCTTCTTCATCCCGATGCCGTTTGACGCCTTCTGGGTCGGCCAGACCTAGTCCCAGTCGACCTTGGCGCATTGTAACGTCAATGGGCTTTGCACTGGCACTTTCAGGTGTTGCTCCGAGCCCCATTCCCTTCCTATTGCACTATTAGCGTTGGCATAGAACAGCTTTTCGCCTGATAGATGACTTACTTGAAACCCATTTTGGCCAACATCTTAAACCCCTTATTTTCTTCAGGAATATGCTCTGCGAGTCCCTTTTCCCGGGTTTCCCGTTCTGTCATGCCCTTAATTAGTAAAATGCCTCAACTCGGTCGAACATAAAATGCCAAATTACCTATTTCCTTTAATGATTTTTGTTGCCCTTTTTGTTTCTGCTCCATCAATGTGCGCCGGCGTCGCTCATGATAGCTAAGATTCGCAGGTTTGCTAGGCTGAGAGGCCGCTTGGAGTAGTAGTGCATCCGACATGTAATCATCATCATCGTCGTCGTCCGGTATTGATGCACCAATATTTGATTTTTGCTTCTGTTCCGCCATCGTTTATAGATCCAAGATCCGATATAAAGTGAAGCGCTATGTTTTATGTGGTTATGGCTTTGGGCACTCTTGGGGCACTCTGCTGCGACCTGCACGAGAAGGATGACAACCAGTTGGAGCTAAAGACAAGCTTGGGAAAACCGTTACAAACAAAAAGTTTCCAAAATATCTTTTCCTCAGATCTATTCCCTTCGCTCTTTGCCAAATTTTGTACAGCCTTACTGATATCTATGCACATTGTCACATTCCAGGAATTGTATAAGTTCAATTGATAAATACGCAGTGCGTAGAGGGTAATCGTATCTGGAGCCATCCGCTCTTTGAGGCAGATCTGATGCCGTACAAAATAACGGAAGGTATCGAATCATCTACAATAATAACAGTGGCACGCTCGCTACCGTAGCGCCTATACAACAATGGGATGATCTTGTAGTTGCATCCCCGCGATCCTCCCCAATCTCACCCTTATGCTCCAGAAACCGAAATATTTTGAACGCGTAACTTTGTTGCGGTGGTGAAAATCCATTAGCCGGCCAATCGCATTTGCGCAATGTACTGGGGGCTGACATTATCGTATTCAGACATGAAGATGGTCTTGTAATTTTCCTCCATCCACCTGTCGCGCAACTGTCAGCATTTTTCGACCAAAATACACAGTTGAATGAAGACTTACTCCAAAAACCGTGCGAAATGATCCTTGAGGATGTTCACGGCCTCTTGCTCCATATTTGTGTGTGCAATAAGACTAGGGAATTGTACTAGCCGAAATGTCAGTGACAGGCATGGCGTGTTAAACTTTTCTGTACGGTATTTACCAAACAGGCGGAGAAGATGTTCGGCTCCATATAATTCAGACATTGGGGTGTCAGGGTATTTTTTCCGGGCTTCAACGTATTGTTGACGCTCAAATCGGTACAGTAACAGATTTCCAAGGGCGTGGTCAAAGTAAACGCGCATGCCGTCTAGTATCGCTTCCAAACGCTCCTCCAAATACGCATCCAAATTCCTTTGAAGAGAAAGAATAATCAGACCAAAATTCAGCTTAGTTTGGATGCATGGCTTACTTGTCCTTGTTGCTTTTCCGGCTGCCATCCTTGAATGAATTTTCATACTTCTTCAGCAGATCAATCACATTAGGATCGCGTGGAAGCCGCACCAGCTGCACAGAAGTCGGTTCAGCCGTCAGCTTGTAATGTCAAAATCGGACGTAGTTTTACCTTTTGATTCTTTGTGACGTTCTCCCAATCTTCCACTAATTGGCATTTGAGTAATTCGGGTATCGCAATCCGCACTTCCGGTCGTCGAAGATACTCCTCCTCCTGATCCGCCATAGACTCCCGTGGTCGTTTTCGTCCCTTCTCAGGAGTTCCACCCGCCGCCTCCTTCTCCTGTGCAGCCCTTGACCGCTCCTTTGCCTTCTTTGTTTTCAGTGTCTCTCGCAAATCTGCCTGTCGTTTCAAATTTTCGTCCGAAAACTTTAGAACTCGCGATTCTGGGACCCATTCGTCCCATCTGTAAACAATTGATGGAAGAGACGGAAAAAGAGATCAGGACGTTGTTCTTTTTGCTCTATGGCATTCGGACACCCCCAACCGACGACCCAAAAGTCCAGGAAAAGTGCTCACGTTTGTTTCCATCCTTTGTAGTGTACGAAATAATATGGTCCGTCTTCGTGGTTGGCTTTATCTGTCCAGTGTTCCGCTTTCAAGACCTTGGTGAATCAACAGTTCCCGCCGCTCAGTCAGAATTCTTTCAGCGTAAAGTTGTATGAAAGCAGAGGATACCTTAGCCTCGTATAACAGTGGTCCATGGAAACAGAGTACTTGGTCTCCTTCTGCAAATACCAGAGTCATGGCGTTGAATCTGGGAAATTGGAAAAACAGGGGGCGGAGTGATTCTGTCCAGCTTGACCCAACACCGTTCCACAGACCCAATTTTGGAATACGCGTCGAACGAACCAAGGAAAACATATCTCACAATCAAAATTACATTCATCTTTTTCTGTACAATGGAGGGGGAAGCTCCTTTCACAACTCAGGAAATGTACTGTAGCAGCGCATTTGCAAGAGGTTGAGAGTATTACTATATACTGGGAGATTACTCCTGACCAACTTCACCAGGCATTATGACCTATGATTGGAAGGTTAAAAGGAGTTTCGAAGAAGGAGAGTTCGGGACCAGCACTTACATCGTCAATCTTGAGGATCATCTTAACAAGCTGGGTGGCAAGGTAGAACTGAGAGCGCTTGGAGATCAATGGGTCAAATACGTATTGCTCACGCATATCTGAAAGCAAACAAAAACAGTGACAATTGAGTGTGGGATTCAAAAGGAAAGCAGTTGAGAATGGTACATACCGTTTGATCCCGTCATGTTGCAGTCAATGCCCAGGCGACTGTTCTTTTCTGTGGCCTGACGAGACTTGACATCCGCCAAGGTCTCGATAGGGGAAAGACCAGAGTTCTCAGCCAATGCCATGGGGATGGCATCTAGGGCAGCGGCAAAGCTGCGCATGGCGTACTGCTCGATGGTGGAGATGGAGTCGGCGGCTTGGGCAACAGCCAAAGAACAGGCGACTTCAGCGGCACCACCACCGTAGACGATACGGCTGTCACGGACCAAGTTGCGGACAACACAGATAGCATCGTGCAAACTGCGCTTAGCCTCATCAATGATCATCTTGTTTCCACCTCGGACAAAGATTGTCACGGCACGAGTGTTGGCACACTCCTCAATGACAAGCATGCGGTCCTTTGTGGTTCCGAACGAGACTTCACGAACAATTCCAGCCTTTCCGAGCTTTTCTTTGGACAATTCCTCGAATCGTGGAACAATGCGTCCGTTGGTGGCGATGGCAATCAATTCGATTTCAGGTCCTCCAACCCATCGCACAGCTGGCAGCTGGTTCTGCAACAACAAGTGGTTGGCCTCATCGTCGAAACCCCATTGGCAAATAACAAGGTTGGCTCCACAGTCTTTAACCTGCTTGACCATCTCGGCAAACTTGTCCTTCTCATACTGCTGAAGCTTTTTGTACTCCTCGACTGATGTGATGTCCAACTTGTGCTTGGTTTTGGGCTTTGGGGGTTCGAATGGGCATGTCAAGATAGCGATGCGGGCATCACGAATCTCTTTTGGCATTTGGGGGTGGGAAATGTCTTTGTCTACAACAACACCGTATACCAGCTTCGAGTCCTGAAGCGATCCTCCCATCTTTCCGTCAACCTTAATAAGCTCAAAATCAACATCCTTGCGCTCCAAATCTGCTACGGACAAAACGGCATCAACAGCCATTTGTGCGAAAAGATCGTGGCACTTTGAAACACTAAGGAATTTCAAGGTTAGGGAATGGTGTTAAGATACGTGCATTTTTAATCTGGACGTACATTTTAGATCCCAAGCATGTCTTTGCTGTTCGCAGGAGCACGTCCGTGTTGTTTTTGTCAACCTTGATTTCGTCGGCGATTCGTTCCAGCTCCTCAACAGCTACGTTACAAGCCCGCTCGAAACCGTCAGCAATTCGGATTGGGTGCAAGCCCTTGTCAAGAAGTTCCTCGGCTTGCTCCAAGAGTGCTCCGGCAAGAACTACAGCACAAAAGATGAGCTCCACAGGGCCAGAAATTTAAGATTTGGGATAGTGTTCCTTACCAACTACACCCGTTGTGCCATCACCAATCTCGTCATCTTGACTGGATGAAAGCTGGACCAGCAACTTTGCAATTTGGTGGTCAACCTCCATCTGGCCCAAAATTGTCGCTCCGTCATTTGTTATTGTAATGTCGCCATCGGGTGAGATGAGAATCTTGTCCAGACCTAGAATGTAAAGTAAGTAAAATGGCACTTCCTCCGGTGGTATATGTCAGCATTACCTCGAGGTCCGAGGGAAGACTTTACAATATTTGCGACGGTTTTACCAGCAAGAATATGGCTCTGTTAATGGAAAGCAAGACTGGTCAGTTGGAGTCTGATATACGACAGAGAATATTGGCTGTCCGAATACATCCAGTCCCAGTGAGATGGAAGGTGATCTTCACATTCAAGATTCAAGATCTGGCGCGCAGCCATCTCGCGTTTGTCCGATTGTCCAACCATATAACTTGCAGGGCCAGACTCAAGAATTTCAGAGCTCTCTGAACCACCCATAACGGCCTTTCCTGCTGTCTATCAGCGGTTGAGATCCGTACCTTCTGAGCCTCAATTCCCTTGATCCGCGACTTCTTGCCCTGTTCGCGCAGGATAATGACTGGCCGGCCGTACTCGTCCTGAGCATACACTGCGTCCATTCCGTTCATTGCGGCGGCCTCTCTGGTGGTTTACGGATGTTATTTGGTGATGGATGGATGGATGGCGGCTGTTTTGGCGGATGGATGGATGGTCTGCGATGATTGTCGGGCCGGGGCGGATGGATCGTCGCTGGCCTATGACCCCTGGTTGTCCAGCCCTAGCCGCCGACCCATCAGGGGGCATTTGTCCGGACGCGTGTGTTTCGCGCGTTGGGCATTTCCCTAGCGCAGCAAAAGTCGAGAGTGTGATCAAGCATCAGAGAGGCATCTGTAGATTCTCGGTCGGGGCATTATTCTCGGGGGGTGGCCGGGGGTCAAAGTGCAGAGTCAAGAAAGTGCGGTCCTAGTTTGGAAGGGTGCTATGTTAACGGTCAAATATAGTAGCTTTTGCAAGACGCGCAGAATGAGAGATGGCATGCTCGGATGATCCCTATCATAATAATAATGCTCCGGTATATCACTTTTTCAAAGCCGAGGATTGGGGGATTAGGTGTTGGATGGTTCACCCAGACTGCAACTGGGAATGTTACGACGCGTCGGTTCCTGTCCCGCCCTTTCAGAAATCTTGGCAGACTTCCGGCAAAGCATAGGTATATATATACATGTCAAGCATATACAGCTACGGCTCCCTCTGAGCTGTGTCGCTCTACCGGCCAGTAACCGGCCAGGCTTACTGGGCGGTCTCCCACACACTCCGATTGGAGCCATCCTGGGTAATGCCTCGCTGCAACAAGTTCAGACATTTTTACCGGCACTGACAGCACCCAGTAATAGTCCCCTCCCAAGTCGACTCCTGTGTCGTAGTCATCGTATAGATCTCCCTGATAGGAGCTAGCCCAGTTTCACAAGCGCTTTTGTCATATCGTTTTATCGGGCGGGGACTAGGCTCACAGAATCACATCCATTTCTAAAGTCCCTTATTTGCATTTCGGCGACGTTACGCTGGGACCACCACATCAACCGATGAGCTTAATCACTATCAACATTTTTCGCTCACGTTGAGAGCTGATACTTTTTTGCCGGTATATACAGCATTGATCAATTTCCGGGCCTGTATATACGAACTTCTCGCTTGGACGACGGTGATTACGCGTGAAGGAAACGGTGCTCCGACGCGCAAGGAATGAGCTTGGCGACAGCGGCAGCCAGTGGCAATCTAGAAGCAGCACGAGCCGCATTGCGGGGAGGCGAACAGCCAAATGCAACAGTGCTATGGAACGCACCCGGGATCGCTGCAGAGGGAGCAGCTGCACCGGCATCCACTAGTACCAGCCAGTCCGACAAAAGCTCACCCTCGACCGACTCGTACAACGCGCTCCCTCTACATCTCGCAGTCATTGCCGGAAAGACTTCGGTGGTCAAATTACTATTGGAGGCAGGGGCAGAGGTACATCGCAAAGATGGACGAGGAAGGTAGGCAGCAAACTTTTGTTTATATGCGCCAACATGTCGTTTGTTTATTCTCACTAATCTCGTATCGAATACATTCAGATCTGCCTTGATATGTGCGATTTACGGATGCTTCGACACCCTGGACATTGCCAGCATCAACTACAAAGACCTAACTGAAAGCCGTCCGGAGCATCTAGTCATTGCCCAAATCCTCCTTCAGCAACTGCTGTCAGTCGACCCAACCCGTCAAATCTTTGACCAAGTTGTAAACCAACCACAAACTGGAATTTCCCTTCGAGGAATTACCCCCTTGTGCCTGGCAGCATACCTAGGCAAGGCCAGCATGGTCAAAGTACTCCTTGACGGCGGGGCGGCAGTGGATGCCTGCGATAAAAATGGTGCGTGGAAGCCTCTCGCGTCCTGTTCTCCAGTGCCGATGATTGATTCGAACTTTACTTTTGACAGGTGCAACTGCATTGATGTATGCCGCGCGGGATGGACATGTAGAAGCGACAAAGGACTTGTTGGCCTACGGTGCTGCCATTGATATCAAAGATGGCAATGGCTGGACCGCCGTCAAGTACGCACATGCATATCCCGATATCAAGCGATTGCTTGAAAAGTCAAGGTTGAAGAATCTTGGGAGCAAGGTTCGTCGCAGAACTATTGCCCCCGTCATGTTGAAAGTGGCTAACTTTGCAACTCTCTGATAGGAAGTTCTTCCTGGAACTCTGTTTGCCGAACTGAGCAGAAAGTACCCATCTTTTCCAGCAGCATTCGCCTCATTCATTGCGTCCTGGCCGCTTCCACCATCACTACCTGATGCATCCATTCCTTCATCCGCCAATGCCAGTGGTGCCCAGACACCACTGGAACAAACCCCCGGCGGTTCTCCTCACTTTCCCCCTAATCAACATAGCTTGATTTCCGCGCTGCGTCAGCAAGATTTGCATGCTCTCCAGCTAGTACTTCACACCAGCACCACGGAACAAATCAATCAAGCTGATCCCACCAATGGGCTTACCCCGCTTTTGTATGCGGTTCGCGCACGACCCATACGGCATCCAGAAACTGAGACCATTGTGCGGATTTTGATTGCTGTTGGAGCGGAAATAAACGCCGCCAATAATCGTAGCGGCAAAACTGCACTACATTATCTCTCACGGGTATGTGATAGACAATTTGAGTGATAATTTTTGGCTTACGGAATGTCTTTATAGGAGCCCTATCGAGGCAGTGGCACGACCGAAGAACCCAAGCCAACCACTGAACAAAAGATTGCAGTCTTGGCCATTGCCCGATTTCTTCTCAGTCAAGGTGCCGGTGTAGATGTAGCAGATTTCGATGGAAACCGCCCGTTGCATCTCTCTGCCAGATTTGGGGAAGTTGGGCTAGTGCGCATCTTCCTTCAAGAAGCTGGCGCGGATCCTACTGTGCTAAATCGGAAGGGCAAACGACCTTCGGATATGACTGTTGATCAGGAATGTCTGGATTTACTTCAAGGTGCCTGTGCCGCAACATCAAGTAGCAAAGGTCAAGAGCAAGCGCATCCCGCCGTATCATCAATGGTAACATATACCGCAGTATCTTGAGTCGATTATTATGACTTACATCATTTTGTGCAGGTGAATATTGGGGACTCAAATAAACCTAATAATCCGGGTTCTTCTCAACCAAACTCTGCGCCCAGCAAACCATCCGCGTTGTCCAACTCATCGTCCATGTCTAGTTTGGATCTCACCGCGAGCAAAAATGAAGAACCTCGCCCTTCAGCTCCAACACGGGACACATCCCTTCGGCAACTCACTTCAAAAGTCGAAAGTATGATCAGAAATCTCCAAAAATCTGGCAAGTCTGTTACCCAAGACACGGTCAACCCAGTCATGGAGTCTGTATTGGAGCTTTTGACGGCACACAAGAAACGGACCCTTGAGCTGCAAGGGCTCGTTAGCGATTTGCAAGCCAGTCGAGATGGCAAAGATATTGCGTACCGGGCCCATGTCAATTCTCTTGAAAACTCTCTCTCCGTTGAACGAACAAAGTCGGCCAAAGTCGCAATGGAGCTTGAATCTGTGCGAAAAGCCTATGCGACAAGTCAAGCCCGCGAAAAGGCGGCTTTGGAGCAGCAAAATCTCACGCAAGCAGCGTATGAAAAGGCCTTGGCCAGAGCGGCCCAGATGTCTGAGCAAGTTGAGAAACAAAAGAGACGGATAGAGAAGCTCGAGTCGGCGCGAGACAGTAGCGGCGGATCGCAAAAAGGATGGGAGCTTGAAAGTAATGAAAGTAGTAGCAGTAGTTTACCCCGATCCGCTACGGCTGGAAACGCGAATGGTCATGAGCCACCCACCCCCAAACGCTCTGACAAACCTCATGTTCGCATCCAGTTGGCTGAGCTGGACCTCCACCTTGACATCTTGCGGGCCAACATGGAAGCCGTTAACTCCGACCTACAAGATGCGGAAGTAACCTTGCAACAGGTCCGGAACAAGCGCAAGAAGCTGCTGATCAAGGATGCGTCAGACAATATACAGCCAATACTCAATGATCTCAATCGGGATGAACACCTTTTGCTTGCCGAAACACGCCGGCTCAAGAATGATCGGGAGGATATACAAAAACGGCTGTCGGAAATACGGCAGAGGCGGAATATGCTGTGGGAGACGGCCGGAAGGGCTGCGCTACAGGCGGCTGGTCGCTCCGATGTAGATCATTTGGCGTCGACCATCTATGCACCTGATCGAGATGGAAAGAAAGTTCCATCGGTACCTGGCACGGGGTTCGTGACGCTCGAAGGTTTATTGCAACAGTTTCAGCTGGCAAGTCAGACAGGCACAGAGACTGCCTCAGGCTCCCACGCGCCAAATGCAAAGCGTCGCCAGTCTCTTATTCGGCTTTCAACAGTATATGATGGATCTGAAGTGGATGTGGATCTAGACAGTGCACTTCTGAGCCGGCTTTTGTACGCAGCCAAGCAAAGAATTCACAAGCTCAAGACATCTCAAACGGCTCTCCAATCCACCAATGCCAATCTGCAACAACGGCTAGATAGTCAAGAAGATACATTGTTGGCTTTACAGAATCGCTTTTCTGAGGAGGAGGAAGCATTGAAGCAGGCTCTGGAGAAGAGAGGAGAGATTGCAGCTGAGCTGAAAGAGGCGATAGCTAGTGCTGAGAATTTGGCTCAACAGCGTAAAAAGGATGTGGAACAGGTCCGAAAATTGATTGTGCTGTTTCTGGGTCAGCGCTGTGTGTCGGGGGATCAGGAATCGCTCAATTCGACTGAGGATGATCAGAAGAGGTCAGAAGAGGATAACGTTGGCTTACTGGGTCGTATGCAGCGGCTCATTAGTGAATTGGACCCCACCGTCATGTCGCGGCTGCCAGCGGCCTACGCGACCGAACCGGGAACGATTGACGAAACCATGCGATTATCGGCCAGCAGCAGTGTCTCTTCTTTAGACTTGTCTGGGTCGGTTGTGTCTGATATCTCTGAGAAGCACGCCGATTTACAGAGAAAAGCTGAACGCGCCTTATCGGTATTGACGTTGGCGGCTAGCCGGTTCAAGGCGTACTTTGGATTGATCCGGGACGTGTTGCTGGATATGAAGCAAGAAAACCAAAAGTTTGTTCGAGAAATATTACTATTGAAACGTGGCGGATCTGCAGTCAGCGAGAGCAACAAGAATGTCGATACTCAACCTGGACTTTTAAAACCAACGCGGGATCAAAAAGTCAATGTTCCTTCCAATTTGGTTATACCACGAGCCGCCGAGGACAATCACTCCCCTTCATCTTTCAGCAAAGCGCCTAGTAGCAGCAGCAGGTCCCCTCAATCTCATACATCTCCCAAATCCATCCCCTCTAGCTCAGGGGGTCCGCCGTTGTCAGCCACGCCATCCCTTGAGATGCTGCTACTATCAATAAAGCAAGCAAGGCAGGATCTGGCCGCGCTGGATAAGGTGCCCGCCACCGACTCCCACTCTCCTTCGGTTGACGCGTCATCCATTGATGATACGAGTGTTGTTGCAGAGCGCAAGAGGAAAGAGTATCTTGATCTGATCAAGAGCCTTATGCGTGTCATGCGGGATAACAATGAAGACCTTACCGCGGCTATTCCGGGTGGCAGCGGAGAAGATGTTATCCCTTGGTTATCGACAACGAGGGATGCGGAGCCGTCAGAGGCTGACTACAACATTTTTCGATCGGGCGAAGGGAAAACATCACCATCAATACCCCAACCACCCAAGCGACGCGAAGAACCCAATGGAAGCATAGGCAAGGTAGATGGGTCCCGTCCTCCTACCGCTCCATTACCCACGCTGGTAGAAGAGTACGAAGGCGATACCAGCACATCTCTCAAGTCTTCTTCGAATCAAGCACATGGACTGCTCGCTACGCAATCCAGCCTTTTGGACCGACTGCGGCAAGTCAATTATGAGGTGACCGACATGAAAAACTCGATGAGAGAGAGGCGGACGTAGTCGGTATTACATAGTCATTCGCGTCCATCTCCTCTTTACATATTGCACATACATTTCAAGCACGGCCTTTTTGTCATTTTGTAACATAGTTTGTACTTCTACTAAACGTGCCCCCAAAAGGAAATGTCTTTCGCATCCACCCAGACAGGCGTTGCATGACCTTCCCTAACAAAAGCGCTTATTGGTAGATTACTTTAACACTTGAATACAACATCCCGGTAGATGACTACTGATGGCTTTCCTCAGAATTATACAGGCTCATGTATGAACATGCCCGGAATAAGGCAAATTCTAACAGGGATACCATGCTGTACATGGAAACCTCTGGCGCACGACGACAAGCATCTCCAATAATCGTTACAGTAGGTGGAGATTACCTTGGTAATTAGAACACCATTGTGATATGTACAGTTTCGCATGGAATGCGCGGCTGCTGCTGCTTTCTTCCACAATGTGGGTGCGGGCGAAATGATAACTCCCTCGGGGAGTGCGCAATGGGTTAGGACAGTTGAATAACGAAGATAGATGCATCATCAGCGTGCGCGTATTTTCTGCAAATGTGCCTGACCCGGGGCTGCTACTGTAATCCTTACAGCAAGCTACACGTCGCTTCCCTGTCAACACGGCGGCCGCATGCTGGATATAGGGCAAGAGAGCCATAGCATCGATGAAACGCAGAGAGGGGCCTTAAATAAACGCTAGGAGAGACAGAGGTGGTCAGTGAGAATATAAAGAGTGCATGATGAAGTGCATGACGGTTTGTTGAAAGAGACGCTTAGATCCTGCCAATCGGACTGGATAGATCTATCACCTATGGCGCTTGGACCCTCTCAGTCAGACTGGGCAATCCGTCACCTTTGTCGCTCGACCCACCCAGCCGCGGCATCTTCCCGTCTCAGGCACAGACCTTCAGTTTTTCGTTATGTTCCTCGGTGGTAGCGTTGCCTTACGGGACTGTTGGACTGTCGACCGGGTCAAATCCGGGTGTCTGGGTGTCGCCTGGGGTGTCGCAGATGTCGACGCGTTTGAAGCCCCGCTTATGGGCTGCTATAGCAACAGCGACGACCAATCAGAAACACTGGCTGCGCCTCACTAGATCCTCGCGGGTATATAAAGGCGACCTTCCCGTTTCCCCTCCTGGTTTTTCCTTCATCCGCGACGTTCACTCAGAACAAATGACCCTTTCGCCTTTTACTAAAGAGTCCTGTGCGTGAGCGTTACTAAGCGGACTATTTAATTTTTGGATCCACCTTTTTTGCTATTGCAAAATATCACTATTAAAAAGGAAGAAAACTCATGTTTGCTATGATTCAATCTACAAAATGTGCTCTTTTTTTTTTTTTTTTTTGTCCAATGAAGGCTCAAAGTTGGTTGTGACTGGAAGACCGGCGTTGTTTTGGCGGTGCGGCCAGGAGAAGCTCGAGATGAAAGACGACGGCGCAACCCGCGGCAACGACCAGCGCTGCCTCGCCCCAGCCAAACCAAAACAGCCGCCGTTGCGTGCTGCTCACCGTCTGATGGTCCCGCTGCCCGCGGATCCGTAGGTGTCGCTGCAGACGTTCAATGCCCCGCAGGCTGCGTGATACATTCTGCACTAACTCTCGCATCTCATCCACCGTCTCTAGCGCTTCCTCGACCGCCGGGGCCACTCCCCGCGGCTGGCGCTCGTTTTCCGTCGTAATCTCAAAATCAATCGTCTTTTTGTAATACGACGATTTGGGATTGGAGAAACAAAGAGCGTGTTCACCGGCATTTTGGGCAGTCAGAACAAATTCAGCCAGCCGCTCTTGAGTCCCGCTCGCCAACACATCAGGCTCGTTCTTTGACTTGGACTTGTTGACGTTGGAGGTGCTCTTGTTGCGGCTTGACGGGCCAGTCACCTCATAATCAATCCCAGAGCCCCCAAAACTTTGGACCTATGAATGAATCCGAGATTAGTCTCGCTAGCAAGTGCCTTGTCGATCAGTCTGCTTACCGCAAAGTAGAAAGCCAGTCGTTCGCCTGCTTGTGCTTGGGCATAAAAACATGCCTTCTCGCTGGGCCGCATAACGTACGTCAACGTGGTGGCCAGCACCCCATGCTGCTCAATTCGTAAACTGAAGGCCAAAGCGATCAGCGTAGCCAGAATCCGAAAGACACCGAAAGCTGCCATATTACTGCTTGATTTCCCCACAAAGGTTGAATATCCCGTCAGATGTGCTGGGAAGATTGCTAGGTTTTTATAGTGGCCCCAGAGTGTTGTTTGGGGGTTTTACCAACGTAATCCGGCATGGTGGAAGGGCTTTGTTGAGTCTATCGCATCTTAACAGTTTAACCTTAAAGGTTATCTTTCTTGCGACTTGTCAAATGCCTGTCGGCCAAAACTTATCAATCAGAGACTACATATTCAGAATTGTTGGCTGTAATATTGGAAGTGTTGCAACAACCAGGTCTGTGATTGTTAAAACCAACGAACAGAGAAGCAATGAGATGCAGATCCGAGGAAAGTATATAGCTTGTGTAACATTCGGTAGTCTTGAATTTTCCCACTGGACATCGCGGCTCAGTCTCCAAGACTCCAAGTTTACGACCCAATAATTCAGAAGAAATAAGAACTACTTCTAGGGTAGTAACTACTCACAAGATTGCAAAAGGATGTCGGACATCAACCTCTAAATGTTTGTTTTTTTTTTGCGTTTTGGGCGCTTGCGATCTTTCTGCTGTGGGCCATGGTTGCAAAATGTGACGAAAAGCCGGAGGAATTACTAACAGAGTGAGATTAATGTGAACATGTTTTGACATCATGAACATTCGCAGCAGAACATGATAGTTTGTTGAATAATTACGGGGCATTGAGGGTTTTCAGACCTTCTTGTTACTATTCATAGCGAGGCTAAAGTTGAGTGAACAAGCGGATGCTTCTGCAACCAACGAACGGCCAACCAATCTTTAATTCATCTGGATCGTGGGAGTAATTGCAAGTGCAACGTTCCATCAAAATTGTTTCCGACCTTTCCTCAAACGATCAACCTACTGACCTCGGGAGAAACTCATGCCTGGCACCCCAGCTACCCCGTCCCCGGGGACACCGGGGATACCCACTCCCACCACTCCCGGAACCCCCTCTACCCAGGCCGCAGCACCAGCAGCAACCAGCCTTGTCCTGCGAATATCATTGCCATCCCATGATTGGCAAAAAGCAATCAAGGCCAGCACCAAGGAGCTCGTATGGAACATCAAAAAGCAGACAATGGAAAAGATGGCGTCGGGGATTGAAGATGCGTTGAACTATGGATTATATTTGCCACCAGATCCGAAAACGGGCAAACCAGGACGGTTTTTGGAGGAGCGATTGCCACTTGGAGCGTATGTGACCGACAGCAATGTGAGTGTGGTGGATTGGAGGATGAAAAGCGATTTTCCGTGTATGTATACGTTCTGATGAAATTAATCCTGTGCATTTTCGGAATGATTTTACAGACGTTGTTGGAATTTGTTCCCAAACACCGAATTTTTCAAACCTCGACAGCAACCGACGCGGAAGTCCCCGGTGGATCCCCCTCCATGAACAGCAAGAGAAAGCAAAAAAAGTTTATTGAAGAAGTACAGAAAGGAGCTGTGGACAAAGTCAAAGAAAAGGGCACTCGGGGATTAGATCCAAACTTTTGGACTGAAACTGGAGGTATATCTCTCTTTCCATTTTGCTCTCAAGACCATGGGAAATTGAAGACCTGAGCTTGCAGAATCACCACTGTCCATTGCTGTGGCCAATAACGACCGAGAGATGATTTGTGCGCTGGTGGATAATGGCGCTATACTGGATTACCGTTTGGGCAAAAAGGATGGATGGAAAACGCCCCTACATTTGGCTGCACAAAATAACAAAGTTACTGCGCTACAAGTACGAATGCGATTAGCCATTAACCACTTTGCAAAATGTTTTGCTGATTCTCGTTGAAAAACAGACGCTGCTAGGATACGGGGCGTGGGTCAACTGTTTAGATGGACAGGATCTCACTCCGATCTACTACGCCGCGAACGGGGGTTACCAGGACTGTGTGCTGCGCCTACTGGCCGCCCGAGCCGACACGGAAGTGGCCGATGAAACCGGCAAGGGGCCTCTCCATATCGCCTGCTTCAACAATCACGAAGTCATTGCCTCACTTCTTGTCGACTATGGCGCCAATCTGAACGCTGTGAATGCAGTAGGCAACACGCCTCTTCACGTAGCTGCTACCCGAAATGCCAAAGAGTGTGCAAAGTGGTTGGTTATGCGGGGATGTGATCGAGAAAAGGCCAATAAAAGCGGGCAGACACCTGTGCAGCTGGCCACCATGAGTGGCAATGTTGACATTGCCGATTTATTCAAAAAATTCACCAATGATATGATCAGTGAGTATGCGTACACGATTGCAAATTATTCGTAAAGCGGTAACACTTGTTTCCCTTTCACAGTTCCTCCCCCGCCTAAACCACAAATGGAAGACTTCTCAATGTCAACCTTCAATAACACAGGCAAGTTGGTGGACGGGCAAATATGGGATTTTAGAGTGTACTAAAAGAAGATGATAGCATCCTCAACGTTGGGCAGGAGAGATACTTTCACCGCATCCAATCGCCAGTCCATAAGTGATACTGACACGCGACGTATCTCATTTGCCAGCAACAATCCGGGAGGTCCGCTGGACAATTCGCCGTCCTTTGCGAGTATGGGTTTAGCCATTGCTGCCACCAACGGCAGTGGCAGCACGACTCGACGAGATTCAACGCGTAAACGAGCTGCTGCCTCGAGTGGTGCACGGAAAAAAGTCGGATTTGTACCCCCGCCTCCCACGGGCCCAAAGCCGGCTGGAGTAGCTGGTGACAGAACTTCTGGTGGATCGTATACGGCAGTGAGCGAGCAGAGCGAAGAAGATTCCAAAACTACTGAATCAGCCGACGATACCAGTGGTCCAGCCAATCCAGTTGAAGATAATGCTACTGAACCAGTCAATCCACAGGAGAGTGCTATCAACAACGAAAGTAGCTCCGAAACGATTGCCAGCGATGCTGGTGCTGCGCCTGCTGGACCTTCCACATCTGAAGCCCCCTCAGCCCCATCTGCTGATGCTGATGCTCAGAAGGCGGCAAAGACGATAGCAAGCGACACGGCCAACAAGCATCAAGGCTCTTCCCCCAAAAATCCCGCGTCTGCCACTGTGCCGAATCGAGCAGCTGTGGGCATGAATTTACCTATTCAGATTCCTCGGCATAGGTCACAAGAGTTTGGCTCGCGCGACTCGGGGCGTCAGAGCCCGTCGCCGAAACAGCAGCCAAAGGGTGGCATTCGATCCCCTCTCGTAGCTCTCTTCCCTCCACCATCTGCACCACCACCATCGCATCTCCGAGCCCCGGGGCCACCCACGCATTCCGCGCCTCCAATACCATCATCTGCGGCACCGGTCTTGGTGAACCCTGGCATGCCAGTGCCAACACCGCAACTTTCATCGCATTTTGAGGAAGCAACTCCGCAGCAAGCAGCAGAAGAGCGGCCACTTCCACCAATCCCGTCTGCACCAGCCCCACGGCTTCCCCCGGCACCTGCGCAATCAGATCACGCAAAGTTGCCGCAATTGCCACCCAAAGTCGACACTCAGGCGGCCGAACCAGGTTTAACTTTGGACTTTATACCACACGATACGATCGCGTCAGTCTCTCCCTTTAATATTCCAGATTTACCAGTCGAGCCCGAGGCCCAAAAAGAAACCACTGCCCGTCCACCTCCAACACTCAATACTGCTGATCTGGCGGCAAGTAGCACAGCAGGAGGTCCACAGTATCCCGCCAGTCCGAGCAAAGAGGAGACCCAAAATGTGGTCAAGATGCTGAAAGCTGCACTAGAGTCAACCGACGACGCGCCGCTGGAGGTGGACTTGGAACTACTGTTGGGAAGTTACACTGCGTTGGAAAACTGCGTCGAGGCAGCGAATGAGCGTGCGTCCCGAGCAGATCATGAAATTAGGCTTTTACGCGAGACTCTGGTCAGCCATGGTCTGGCCATCCCCACCATGTAAAGCGCAAGTTATGCCCGTGGGGAGTTGAGGGGGGGAATACAGGATGTGTGTGGTTGGTAGAGGACGAGTGTGCCTGGTGGTTTGACCTCCAATGAATTTTTACATTATAGCATCTCTTTTTCTGACTTTTTGTCATCACAATGAAAGTCCTGGGTGATAAATAGTCGAGTCTCTCTGTTTTCTCCTTCTACCTCTCCATTAGTACCAGTTATACACCCCAATCATTTTCTCACGCGTGTAATGTTCGCCAATAGGGACCAAAAACGCCAGATACGATGCAGAAGGCCTTTGACATATCGTTGCAACCAAAACCTGTCGAGAAAAGACTAGTCAATCCGACTAATCCTGGATTGACGGAAAATACGAAAAGTCCTGGGAAAATGTTCCAGGAAACAACGGCAGTCAGGTGACCGGCTGGCCTCCGAATCGAACATTCGAAATTGGCATGAGCTCCGGCACAGTGTTTCCCGGAAATGCCATAAAAGTAGAGATCTCTAAAGGACACTTCACAATTTGAGTAAAATAACCTGGTGAAGATTGCCGTGGCAGGGAACCAAACATCATGCCGCTCTTCGAACCACCACCGCGCATCTCGTCCTTGCCCGAAGGAGAAGGACCACCACCGGAATTGCCGCCGCGTTCTGACACTGTCGTGTCCCATGTTGATCTAGATGCCCACCAGGGCGGATATGGATATGGAGGGCCAGATCTTCCAGCCAGGGCTGAAGATCAGAATGAGCGTCCTTCCACTCCGCCGGAAAAGGACAGCTCCTTACCGCAAATACACGCACCGCGCTTGGCCCTCGGCGACTCTGTCCCTACAGACAACAGCGGGCCTGTCGAGTCGGCCACTTTACGCCCGCCATCAAAAAAGTACGATGCCAATCATGTATCCCACCCCGCATACACTGGTCCCCGGTATGATGTGACGTTTCGGTTCCTGGGAGCCACGGTAAGCCATATAGACTCCCTTCTCCGGAACATCTGAACTGATGATGGTATATCTTCTGTCTGTTTAGGATCTTCCAAAGATGGACCTCATCGGCACGGCAGATCCGTACTTTCGCGCCAATGTGGATGAATCTATCTCTTACTGGTTTGTTTACGCTGGTTGATGGTATGCAGAAATTTCAACTGATCGCTTGATTCGCTAGCTCAACTTGCATATACAACACTTTAACCCCCACCTGGAACGAACTATGGGTAGTTCGCAATATTCCGGCAGATGCCAAACTCAACTTGACAGTGTACGATAAAGATGTGCATCTTCCCGCAGATGAGTTGGTAGGAATGGTACGTCTAGAGTCCGATTGTGTCTTCAAGTAAAGGAATTGCTATGGCCAACACTTTCTTATTCTTCTCTGGACAGGTTACCATTCCCATCGTCGGATCAGCAGTAAGTCAGGCCCTCAATCTTCAGACAATCCTCCATAAGTCTCGCGGAACATTCTACCTCACCCTTGAAGTGACAGAGCACAAACGGGCTGGAACCGACTGTCAACCCTATTCGTTTGGTGGGCCGCTTCGCTACACAATTCACTACTCACCGCTCGTCGGCCAATTAACGCGTCTGAATGACGCCCGACTTTACGCGACCTGGAAAATTCATTTGAGTCAAATTGAAGATTTCCTGCCTTCTGACCGCAAGCAACACTGGAACACAAAGTACAAGGCTGCTCAAAACATCTTTCAGGGACCTATGAGCTGGAGCGTCAGAGGCAGCATTCAGACCGCGCATCGCATGCTCTATGCCCGTTCTTGGGGTAACGGTGGTGGTATCCTGGTCAACGGAACAGATATGCTTAACCTACTCATGTGGAGTGCTGCCTCTAACCCGAACGCGTCTACATCACCTGCCCCGCAAGGCCAATCCCAGCAAACGCCTCCATCCCCACCCTGCACTGACTCAGCCGCCAGTCAACCGCCCAGCCTACCAGCACGCCAATCCACCCAATCCCTCTCCTCCGCTGTCACCCAACAACACCCTCCTATACCAAAACCATGCATGTACACCTACATTATCGACGACCAAACCTGGCGATTTTCAGAAACGGGAGCAGCCTTTCTCGTTGATTTCGCATCCAAACACGCCCTGCATTCCAATTGCTCAGAATATGTGCGTTACGCCGGCGAATTCCATATTCGACCCACAGTCGGTTGGGACAAACTGGCGCCCGCCCATTCCCAACCTGTCTCATCCCCATCATCTGGACTCATCTCGGCGGCGGCAACAGAAAGCGCGCTCCAACAACAACTAGACTTGATTTCAGATTATACCACGCTGGAATGGGAGCTCTGGATTGATAACAATTCGGGGACGTATGCTCCCGATAAAACCCTTTTACCAGATTTGGCCAGCTTGCTGCAAGCCAATTTCCCCGGCTTGAATGTCCGGGCTCTCGACCGTGAAGATCCCGATCTGGCTGTATCCCGGACCGCCATGAAGGCTTTTGCTGAGAAATCTACCGTCCCGACATCCCTTTTCCCCACGTCCCTCTTTTCTCCTCTAGCGTCGACTCCAGCTTCTTCTTTGACTCCAGCAGATACCACTGTTGTTGCGTCACGAGAGCCGACCGTCGTTCCTACGGATGATGGACCGTTGCGGGCAAGTGGAACGAGAGCTTCAGCACGCCAATTTTTGTCCAGACAGTTTGAAAAACTGAGTACGAATTAGTTTGTCTTTCTTATAATATCCCCCCCTGTAACGACTCTTCCTCTTTATATACGCGCCCCGGTCGAGGCTCTGTTCTAGTTACTACCTATAATCTCTATAATCTTTACTTTTCTTCTGCTTTTCACCGTTTTCACAACTTGCTCACACGCTCCTTGTTCAAATTTGACGTTGTTCTTGTCGCCAATTCATTAAAAAAACAAAACTTTCACCCATCAAAAAAGGAAAACACCACAGTAAGCTTTCCTTAGCCGTCCACAGGGAACAAAAAAATCTATCTAAGAAGGGTCTTGGTTTATATATACAAAAATTGGTCCCGCGGCAAAACAATGTTATACACGCCAGCGAGGAGAGAGGAGAGTGACTTCGAGGCAACATTTGGGTTACATTCTTGCGTTTCCCGACCACCAGTCCTGCTGTGTCCGTCGTCCGCTCATATTCCGGACATACAGAAGGATATACGCTGCAGGTGACTGTGAAAAACCCCATGTATAAGTAAATAATGGACTGTAAGCGCGCGGAAGGTCATTTACCTTGATACTATTCTCGTCAGCCGGACTGATTCTCGAATCATCAAAATTGAACCAGGCGTTATTCTTATACCCGTTCTTGACTTGAGCCGTGTAATGGCCACCATTCAGCCCGCCGAAATGATTCTGTATAAAATTGGTAAGTTGGGTGATTTTTTTGGCAATGGGAAAGGAAGGAGACGTACCGAGACACCGTAGAGATCGTAGACAAACGGTTCTTGGGATGCTGCATGGGTATTTGATCGTTGTTGGGTTACGAAGCGGGTCAAGTCCAGTGATCTAAAAACTCAGGTTGTCAGCCAATATAAAGGTAAGTTTTGAGAAAGATACATACCCGAGTGGAAACTCGACATAGGTATCAATCCGATTCCGGAACGGGCCCTGGTAGTAAAACCGTTTCAAGTGAACAAGAAGGATGACGGGTAACCGAGCAATCGTGAGTTGTTTGGTTGAGCGGCGGAGGACTTTGCAGCGAGGACATTTCCTAATGGATTCAAATCAGTATACACTAAAACGCGGGAGAATTCTTTTGTTTTGTTTATTTACCAAGCGTTATCTCCCTCCATGATTTCCTCCTCCACGTACTTGTCCAGGCACTCTTGGAGATAGACTGCCCCGCCCTTTTTGCCCACTTGGTTTCGTTCTGGGATGGGGAGTGTGAAATACATGACTGGGTTGAATGTAGTCGAGGTCTGCGCGACAAATAGTGGAATCGTTAGCCAATCCGTCCAAAAACACACTGATTAGTCAAAAAAAAGGTAGCATACCTTTCCGCACGTAAGGCATTGCAGTCGATTCCGCAAAATGCCCTGAAACAAATCCACAATGATACTCCAATTCCGTGACCGATATTTCGCCCACGCCTTCTCCAGTAAAATCTCGTCGGGGATATTCTCCTCGTCTTCATCCGACTCTTTATCTGGCGGGATTGTGCCGACCCGGGCGACATTTAGGTCTTCGTGGAGGGAGTCGAGCAAGAATGCTAGGAACTCTTGGGAATCTTGTTGCTCGTTGCCGCGGAAGGAGGGATGGTGTGTGCCAATGATTTCCTAAAAACAAGTTTATATCGCTGATCGCGTTATTGGAGATCTCACAGAAAGCCCTTACCTTGAATTTCTTTGGCGTTATGACCGCTTCTTGGCCAGACCACATAGTTTTCACCAGCTCCGCAAAGCTATCAGCCACCTCACCACGTGTACCAAGTGGGTTTTTGCGGTTAATGTGTTTACGATAGCTGCCATCCAGGAAATACCGCGCAAGAGGCACAGTACCCCCTACACATTGAATAACCGAATTCATAAAACAGGAATTACCGAGATTCTTCAATCCCGCCATTCCCATAAATGAGCTGCCAAATTGCGATGCGGACAAGAAATCCGTGCTGGGACCGTTGCCCAGCGTACTTGTAGTGAGCTGCATACCGGCTGCAGTCAAATTATCGCTGGACGAAGAGTGCGCCCGTGATTTCGGTGGTGGCATTGGCGGGACACCATAGAATCGGGCAGTGCTAGGTGATCCCGAGGGAGAGGAAGATCGACGAATTGTGACAGCGGGTGGGGCGATTGCGACGGGTGGGGGTTTGCGGATTTGGCTGGGGGAGCCGTGCGGTGATGAATAGGAATGTTGTTGGGGTTGCGGGAATGGTGCAGTTGGTTGTACTTGGTAGTTGGGGGTGTATGGCTGCTGCGAGTAAGTCGGGGTGTATGCTCCAGCAGGAGCGGAGGGCATAATGTCATTTCGTTGGCGTAAGGGTCCAGTTGCCTGGTTCATGCGTTGTTGCGGTGTTAGGATGTTGTTGGCTGGTATGTTGTTGGCAGTGTAAGATGATGGGGAGATGGATGAAGGATAGCTGACGGGTGCGGGTGCGTGTGATGATGAGTTGTGTCCAACATTGGGATAGCCTAAAGACTCTGATCGAGGCTTCACGCCATTGGTGTAGGCGGCGCTTGACGAGGAAGATGAATAATTTGAGTAGGAAGCAATAGGGGCCGGAGGAAGCCCTTTCCCGCCACGTTGAAAAGTGTAGAAAGGATCGTTGAAGCGTGATTGAGATGGAGCTGGGGCTTGATAATACTGGTGCTGAGATTGCGTTACAGGAACAATAACTGGCATTGCCCCGGTTGATAACTTTCCTATGGACACGTTTGTTGAATTGTTCAGAGGTGTTGTGAGCTTATTTGTGTGATCGGGCGGAAGGGACCGCACCGGGCCATGTGAGGGTGGTGGAGGAGACTGCCGGGGTTTTTGCACGAACTGATTACTACCTGTCCCACGATCTCGATTGGCAACCTATAGAGAATGAAGATAAGTAAAGAGTACCAGCGCTGTTTAACTTTTGTCAGTTCGTACATATTCGTAGGCACTTCGGGCAATACCCAAAGTGTCATCCCCATTCTCGGGCTTGCCGTTTTCGCTGTCCATGAAGCGCCCGCATCCCTCCCCGATTTCAATCCAATCACCCAACCGCTCTCCCGACTTTTTGATTTGACGCTCCCATGCGTCAAAACCCCCAACGAGAAGCGCCGGTTGAATTTTTGGCCGTTTCGCTCGATCTTCGTTCGTATATAAAATCTGCAAAGCAGCCTTCAAAGTTTGCGACTGCGCTGTTGACGAGCTCTGGTCGTAATATACTACAAGATCAACCTTGTTCCGATAATCAAAAAGATTCTTCGCCAATGACGTGCTTTGTCCAAAGGAAGTCAGATAACCTGCCAGGTCCGACGAGTTTACTCTGAAACAGCACATGAGAATATGATCGAATTTAGTCAATCACTTTGTTATGTACCTTTCTGAATAGAGCCAATCTGGTTCGAGATGTACCACTCCGCCATCGGCTGCAGTGCCGCCCTTTTTCATCCGCCACTTGATGTGCCCCTGAATGTGCTCTTCCATGGGTCTTATATCAAAAATCAAAACAGCCAGCCGACCCTCTTTCAATAATCCAAGTAAACGTTCAGGATGCACAACAGAGAGTTGCGGCGCTTGCTGAGACGTTGACGAGGAACTTGACTCCACGGATGATGGGCGTCGACTGCTAGGAAGCGATGTCGGCACATTGGGCAAACTGATTTCTGAAGACGACCGGCTCTCGCCAAAGCGTTTCTGCAACTCTGCCTTTAAACTTTCCATGGTGGACATGTACGATACAACTTTCTACAATGTTGATCAGTCAGTAACGACGCCTATTGAGTGTTGAACAAAGGCCACATACTGTCCGTGCCGCCCTGTATGCCATGTCGGATTGTTGTGATTGTTTAAAGTCTCGATGTTTGGGTATGACATCAACCACGATGCTGATATCCACGAGTTAGTCAAAGTTTGCGGCTTGTGAGAGACAAGACTTACGAAATGGCCTTCAAGTAATGCACATAGGCTCTTTCCAGGTCCCCATTGAGCTTTGCAAAGTCTCCCTAATAGTGCCAAGACTGTTCAGTTACACACTTTATTTTGGCTGCTGGCTCCAAGTATAACCCACCTTTTCAAACAAGCTCACGGCACTCGTCGCCCAAGTCTTTACGGAGTAACTGTTCGGAGACTCCTTGACCTCTGCCTGCTTGGAGAGTTCCTTGATAGTCATGATAGTGTTGCGAGACGTGGCCATCTTGGCGGCGGCGGTTCAAAGCACCGAACGCCAAGAAATGCGTGGTCCGAGGAAGGACCGTGTATAAACCGGCGGAAAACACAATATGACTTTTGACTGCTTCTGATCCTAACACTCGGCCTCAGCTACTGCCCGTTTGCACAATTTGGCAGTCGTTAATTTATCTGCTTGCTGGAGTCGTTTCGGCCACCCATATTGCAGGCCTGCCGGATTCCAGCTGACGTTGGGATTCACGTGACCATTTGCGCAGCAAGTCTGGATAAGGACCGGTGTTTTACGCCAACGGCGATATGCGATATACTACTCACTGGTACTTCGGTTGCACTTGCTGGAGACGCGAATGTGGACGACTCCGGGACGACTTGTGCGTTGCCGTGAAGGGGAAGTGCGCCAACGCCTTGGGGACGGTTGATGCTCGCGACCTCCTCGTCTACGGCAACGCAGAAGCACTAAAGGACGACAAAGTCCCGATATTCATAGTTTTGTTGTACATTCCTTCAGGATTAAAATTTTAAACCCATTCCTGGTGTTTAAAATAGTGCTTTCTTCACAGACTTTCTACTTATTATGGATATGTATGCGTATTTTGGCACCAGACAAATGGAGACGGGTTGTATGGATGCTCATGTTTTCCAAGAACTGAATAAGTCAACGCCGAATGAGCAGTGTATTGATATCACACTGGATTGTTGAGGGAATTCCAACAACGGTCTAGTCAAATCATTCTATAACCCTCCGTGAGTATGGAGTGCGTGAAGAGATGGTGGGCAGAGAAAGTGAAGGTAAGAAAGGGAGAGAATTTGCGCCGCCCGACGGAAATGATGATTCTGGCAATATTCAACTAAATAAACCCGACTCTGTAGCATAGATTGAACACTCATTGATGTTAGAAAACTACCAAAGAAACTGGTCTGAGACAGGGTCTGGGACTCTGGGAAATCGCTGGGAAATTGTGGGAATGTCAAATTTCCATCAGACCACATTCAGACAAATGGAGCTGTACGTAATTGCGCGCAGTACTTGCGGAGTTTTGAGTTGAAGCTTGAAATCCAAGCGAAGGAAGCAGGGAAACGGGGAGTGTTGAGAAAACAGTTGGAAGTTGTAAGAAAAAGCTGGCTTAGAGAAGCATGAGAACGCACTACTTGATACCCATCGAGCTAGGCCTCTTCCTTTTGGCCATCATAAAGCACCCTTCATCAACCAACTCATTGTATTCCGCACCCGCCTCATCCAAATCCTCATTTGCACCCTCATCCACTTTACTATGGATATTATTCGGAATAGTGGCGCTTCAGTGCCTGGGTGTGCTCTACTCGGCATGGAGCTGGTGGATGCAAAAGCGGTTGCAAGAGTGGGTCATCAAGCAAGCACAGCGCGGGTGGGGGTTGCGATCCCGACCAAACAGTTCTCATAATTTGGCCAAAGATTTGGAGCGGAGAGGTAGTGGGATGAAAGCTCTTCCTTCTGGCTTCAGCAGTCCTCATGCGGTGGTCAAAGCCGTGTCGGAGCAGGAGGATGCTGGACTTTTTTGGATCATCTGTGTGATTGTCGGAAATGTGTTCAAGGTAAGTCCCTTCTCTGGCATGAATATACATTAGTTGTTCATTCATGTATCTCCCTTACAGCTGATCGTGCTCCACATCACTGCTGTTTTCCTCCTTCTTCCTTTACCCGTGTTGGACTCTGCGGCCCATATTGGACAGTATTCGGCATATACGGTGGAGCAAAAGGCAGGTTCAGCGGCGGCAAATGAGGCATCGCTACGGCGAACCAGTGCGGGTGCAACTATTTGCTGGATTGCCATAGTGTGGATTGCTATTTGCATGGGCTGCTGGGAAGGAGGCTATCGCTCGGGAAAGCAACGACGCTGAATTTCTTTCGCATAGCTTCTGAACGTAGTATATCCAGCGTATTGTCAGCTACTACATAGTTGAAAGTAGGCCATAGATGTACATTTGTGCATAAGTTACAGAGAATCCCTCATCTTCCGCCCAGCAGAATAAACTATCATCAAACCCCAAGATACTCGGTAGTATACTCGATGAGCCGTCTGTATGGAATGAAAAAGTATGTTGGAATTCTCACACGATTTTGGTTCCTGGTGGTTTGTTCCTTGCTGTTGCTGCGCTGGTTGTTCCGTTTGAGTTTCGGCTCGAGAATCTCACGAGGGCAGGGCCAGCAGAATGTTGATCCCTCACGCGGTGTGTCACTAGTAGAAATTTTGCCCTGGGCAACTTTTCCCCACAATCTCGACAAAAGACTATAATGGCCGCCGACGATCTGCTCAAACCCTACTCGGCTTTCACGACCGTCAAGGCGTCCTTTGCCAGCGACCATGTCCTTCATGTTGCCCTCAACCGCCCCGCAGAGCTCAACAACATGCCCATGGAGTACGTTCTCTCGTGAATGGTCCAACACTCAGTCATTAACTCTATATACTTGATCAATAGATTCTGGGAAGAATTTCGACAAGTCTTTGAAATTGTTCGTCAAGACTCTAATGTTCGCTGCGTGGTGATTTCCGGGGGCGAGTGCCGCATCTTTACCGCTGGATTAGACCGTATGTCGTGGGAAATCTCTGCTTTAGAGCAACGAGCCATCAGAGTCTGATTATCTCCCTTGAACATAGTCATGTCCTTTGCACCGGTTCTGACGGGCTCGTCGAGCGGCCCCAAAGATCCCGCTCGGGAAGCCCTCAAGTTTATGAATCTGGTCACCATGATGCAGAATGCCTTTACGGCCATTGAAGATTGCTACAAACCCGTGATTTCAGCCGTCCACGGCGCTTGTATTGGGGCAGGTATGCCATGTTTACTTTGAGTGTTGGTATAACGTCAAGCATTGAACACCACTTCCAAAACAGGCGTGGATCTGATTACCGCGTGCGATATTCGATATGCCAGTTCCGACGCGTTCTTCTCCATCAAAGAGATTGATATCGGACTCGCAGCCGACGTTGGAACGTTACAACGCATCGGCAAAATTGGTATGTCTTATGGCTAGTAGACGAATTGCTCACAGTTCTGATGGCAATGTGCAGTGGGCAATGAAAGTTGGGTCCGCGAAATTGCATTCACCGCACGCAACGTTCCTGCCGCCGAAGGTCTCCAATTTGGACTCTTTAGCAAGATTCTGCCCCGGGAAAGCCTGCTTGGTACGTTCCATAGTTATTTTTCTCCGTCCCAAGTTGTACTTATCTATCGTGTTTGCCAGACGAAGCACTCAAGACTGCCAAAATCATTGCCGCAAAGTCCCCCGTTGCTGCCTTGAGCACCAAACACATTCTAAATCACGCACGGGACCATTCTGTTAAAGAATCACTCCATTATGTCGGCATGTGGAACTCGGTCATGACCAACACGCAAGATTTGCCCATCGCAGTCAAAGCGTCCATGAGCAAAAAGACTCCTGTTTTCCCCAAACTGTAAAAGACTTTTATTATGTGGGAACACTTTGTAAATGTATGTACATGCTAGATAAACAATAAAAAAAAATTGGGACACTCTTGTTCTATTCTGAAATGGTGGTGGGAGCAGAGCCTTCACATGCGCTAATGACTTTGGTCGTGACATCGCAAAATACTGGGTAAAGCTTGCTTTCCTTGAATCGGTGTACATATCCGCCCTTTGTAGTTGATTCCTTGGGCTTATCTGTCATTTCTGGGGTATCCGATGGGTTCGTGGATTCCTCTTGCGGTACGACGGCCGGCGCCTCAATCAAGGTAGTCAACGTTGGATCTATTGGCACGCGGCCCAGGAACCCTACTCCGAAATCTTGAGCCATTTTCTCTCCCCCTCCAGAACTGAAAATATCGGTGCAATCCTACATACACCAAAAAAACAAAAAGTGAGTATAATGCTACCAAAGCCAGTCACTTGATGTTCCAAAAACATACCGCACAATGTGGACAAATAAACCCGCTCATATTCTCCACGACTCCGAGTACCGGCACACCCGTCCGTTTACAAAAGTTCAATTCTTTGCGTACATCCGCAACCGACACTGCTTGAGGAGTCGTCACAACGACCGCCCCCGTAATGGGTTTCCATGGCCTATCTGGACTTGAGGTGGAGGGTGCAGGCCGTTTGAGGAGGGTTTCTACGACCGAAATGTGCTCATCGGATGTACCGGGCGGCGTGTCAATCAGGAGATAATCTAGTTCTCCCCATGCGACGTCTTCAAGAAACTGGCGAATCATTGCTGTACAACCATCATCATTAGCGACTTTCGAACACTTCAAAGATGACTATGAACTGCCTTACCTGTTTTCTTGGGACCTCGCCAAACAACTGCATCATCCTTATTTGGCATCAAGAAGCCCAAAGACATGAGTCCCAACCTTCTACTCTCATCCGTATAAACTGGGATCCATCTAATCAAATCATGAGTATAAATAAAACCCAAAAAGTATCATCAATGAACTCTTTACCCGCTTGAAGCCTGGTGAACTTGGGCATCCACCAACCCAAACATTCTGGGCAGACTAGGCCCTGTGAGATCAACATCGAGGACTCCGACTTTGTAGCCTTGGTCGGCTAAAGTCAATGCTAGTTGGGTGGTCACTGTGGACTTTCCGACCCCGCCTTTGCCGGAGAGAATGAGGACCGTGTGCCGGATTTGGGAGAGGTTGTGGGAGGAGGTTTCCATGACCATAATCTTTTCTTTTGGGTAAGAGTTAACAGTTGGTGAATAGAATGGGTAAATGGGTCAAGAGAGTCAAGAATCAGGTCAAGAGTCGCTTCTCCCAATTACAAATCGAGTTAGGGCTCAGTTGATGACTTTTGGCATCAACCTTGATCCTGAATAGTATACCGTATACAGAATGAACGGAAATTCATTCTCATTTGGTAAAGTAAAAAAAGGGGAATCCATTGTAAGTCTGTTACTTTATTGTATTTCCAAGGATAAAGGATAATTAGCAAATGGCCGAGCAATTGAACGTCTTTCTACGAATAAGAACTATATACGACTGATGATGAGACTTTGCTGGAAGGTATGGTACTAAGGTAGACACGGGGAATCAAACACGGATGTGTGGTGGTGGGGAGAAAAGAGGAATAATACTGTTTGTTCTGACATATGAGACACATCTAGTGCGTTACTGGATCTTAAACATCCACAAACTGGGCGATCGTCAAATCGCCGTACATGGACCGGCGCCGCTTGTCGTTCATGTACCGCTTGTAGGTAAAGCACTGTTTGTCTGATGTGCAGTCTGGGCCAATCTCAATTTCTGGGGGGTTGATGGACAAATCTCGGATGTAACAGCGGCCAATGGCCGGGCCGGACTCTATGGGTTGGTCAAAAGGTGTAATGGTCTCTCCGGATTTGATGGAGCAGCCAAGTAGGCAGTCAGTGTCGTTGGTACAGAATGTACTTGGGGCATAATCAAAATTGGTTTCGGCAGACTGAACGCGATGTTAGTTATTTTGGATTTGAGGAGTAGTAGTTCAATCCGTTTCGGACATGAACCAAATCTACAGATCAAACCTTTTTCCAACAGTATCCACTGAAACATCCGCAATAATCGCCGATACACTTAATCATCTTTTGTTCTGATTCCTGCTGCTGCCGACGCGCGACGGACGCTCCGCTTGCTGATGATGATGCCAAAAGAGCTGCCGATACGCTGAGGATGAGGGCAATACTGAGAGATCGCATAATTGTAAGTATCAGTACGTTGTAGAATTTGGGTATGGTTGAGGAGTAAGGGAAATGGCAATGGGGGCCAAGTGTTAAATACGAAAATGGCTCAGCCGCGGTTTTTGGAACACTCCACAACACAAGGCTTTGGAGCAGGGGAAGCACCGCACCCTCACAACAATCGAATTTTTTTTAAACTTTCAGAGTTTTCATTCATTGGGGGATGACAAAGTTCCTATATACGATCCCAAGAACACATAAATGATACCCAAATCAACAATTTCAATGGCATCTACATCAGGCTCGCTACTTTCTTGGAGGGTTCGCGTAAAACCATCTGAAACCCGAGCGACCGGGCCATGCTGCGGGGAGGTCCTCTGTCCTCAGCATGCTGTGGAAGTTGTGGCCCATTGGCCATCCTTGTCAATTCCTTGACGGAACGTTTAGCCACAACAATCAACAAAAAGATCTGTCCTCATCGTCATAAGCTGGTACATCCTTGGAGCAGTAAAATGGAGTTCGACGGGCCCATTTGAACCATTTCGTAGTACTCGAGCGGAGTTTCTATCAATAATAGTGTGGGAACTTTGCGGGTCTTACAATATATACTCAGCACGAATGTACCAGTCACTGGAATATCGCTTGAACTGAAGATTGGACCAGAAGGTTACCGCGTCCTTAAAACCCTTCGAGCTGTAGGCAATCATGCTATTGCATCGGTGTAGGAAGACAAACTCGCGTTTAGGATTCACTCCCTGCTAGAGCGGGAGAATATCGCCTGGACTAGTACCGATGTCGTTCGGATTGGTGCCACCGGAGAGAAGGACGCTCCAGTGATTCTCTGGATCGGCGTACTGCCTGGCTCACTGTCTTTTGAGGCCGGTCGAATAGCTGTAGTTGCGTGTCGAAACATTTTGATAACATCCCGGGACGCGGACCTGTCGGATGTGGTTGTTGAGATTCGCGAATCCAAAGTTTTCTGCTCCGTCGGTCCCAGACTCCTTGAACCCAGCCTGACCTCTGATCCCACCGCTGCTGTTCGCGAGCCCTTTGCGGTCTCCCTTGGGCTGTCTATCACTGCTTGCAACAGACCTTATACAGCAGGCACCCTGGGACTAGTCTTGGGAAGCAGTTCCCAACCGGAGAAGATATACGCCTTGACCGCTCGTCATGTGGTCACAGCTTCCAACAATCAACTCTGTCGTCACAAATGTTCGTTTTTACGTACCGCCTCGGATCCTTACTGAGCAGCCACGCCTCCTTTTTGAACTGGACGGCATCCATCTGAAGGACGATATAATGATGTGGACCTTGGCCTGGCCGTGCCAGTCCGGAATATGGCATATCTCGAAAAGTACGGGACGGCATTGCAATCCGTTTGGAGGACGGAAATGGAGCGGAAACTCGGGCGGGCATTGCAGCCGGACGAACTCCCATTGCAGGCGCAAGGACGGGATCCTCCAAAGTATGCGCCACGGAAGAAGGTCTATCCAGTCAAACCGATCCAACAGGCAGATGCAATATGGGTCGAAAGTGGTTGGACAAGCGGTTTCCCGATTCAGCCAATGAGTTGCCGTTTCATTGGAAAAATATGCATAGTCCTGTACACGAGTTTATTCCCTGGATGACTGACGCATACCCCTTGCACCCTGCCTTGGAGACGTTTTCGATGCGGATGGAGTAACCTAGAGGCTCAGCTGGCGGGGGCCAATGCCTCCGTTGCGCAGCGGCCGCTCCCCAAGTCCAAAGGCGATGCTTTTGACAGCTTGGAGTACAGAGCCCTGCATAAAGCAGCCGTGTACTCGGGGTCAAAGGAGGAAACACCCCGGAGAAGATCCGGGATTTCCTCTCGGCTCACTACGACTTCCTGGACCATCCAGGCACGGGGATTACCGGTTCCAAGCGGATCGGCCGTGAATACGTCGCATACATTGGTCGCTACCTTAAGGATGCGGCCAAGTCATGGTACACGTCACTAGACGACCGTACCCGCCCCACCACCAGAGCCGGCTTTGAGAGCCAGCTCAAACGCCAATTCCAAGAACGCAATCCTAGCGAGGGCATTCTTGCCAAGCTTCGGACCATCAGGTGCCGGAATTACTCCGATTATTCCGCCCAGATCAACAAGCTGGCGTCAGGCTTAGCCCTGAATGGTGAGGCCCCACCCCTCGCAGAATTGACGGGGTATTTCCGGGACGGTTTATACCGCGGTGGGAAATTTTGGACCAGCCTCGCCACGGCCCTATTCACGTCTCCCCTCAACAGGGTCGACCAACCCCTCTCCCTCGCTGCCCTTCAGGCTCTAGGATCGGACTTTCTGGCCCAACTATCTCGCAACAACGACGGGCGAATCACCTTCGTTAGCGGTGAAAAACCGAGCGGCTCCTCATCGGATACCCCAGACCCCCGTACCGGAGGTGGGAAGGCACCCAAGGCCACGGCCAATGCCGCCCAGGGCCGCCAGACTCCTTACCCCCCAAGGAACTCTGCTGGATTCGGGGCACCATCCCCT
Organism: Phlyctochytrium arcticum; assembly: GCA_025602905.1. Classification (NCBI taxonomy): domain Eukaryota; kingdom Fungi; phylum Chytridiomycota; class Chytridiomycetes; order Chytridiales; family Chytridiaceae; genus Phlyctochytrium; species Phlyctochytrium arcticum. Next base: position 64,161 of record JAHLKI010000028.1, on the reverse strand, counting down.
TTGCCGAGCTGCGCAACCCCCCATTGCGCAATCAGCACGGCGATCCGTGTTTGCCAGTTATCAAAAACGGGCACAAGACAGGGGTGACCGTAGGTCTTGCGAACAGTGTCTGCTCATATACCCGCGGATACAGCCATGAAGTCTCGGGAAAGCCCCTATTCGCGGAACAGAGGTCAAAGGAATGGCCTATCCTTCCCTATGACAATCATTCCGGCGCCTTTTCCGACAGCGGCGACTCCGGCTCCATTGTTGTGGATGGCCGCGGCCGTGTCGGCGGTCTTCTTACTGGCGGGGCGGGCATGACTGCGAGCTCGGACATCACATACGTAACGCCGATCGACGTTGTGATGCAAAAAGTTCGAGCTTATCCACCGTTGTCTGACCTGCATCTTCATCCCGGACTGAAAGGCGAATGGATCAACATTAACAGACGGCCCATCTCGCAAATATCATTATTTAATAAAATATACTGCTGTTGCTCAGTCTCTTTTGATATGCCAAGTTGGCGGGATTCGCAAAAATGGCGACAGTTGTACGATTAAAGATACTTCTCCTACAAAGTGTTGAAAGTCAACTCTTGCTTTTCTAACTTTCAGTGGAATGACCAAGCGAGAAATCCTGAGATCCAGGATCTGAATCTGCCTTCTTCGATATGAAAACTAGAAGGCTTCGTCTATTACAAAGAGATATGTACAGTGTTCCGCTCCATACGGTTAAATAGTAAGAAAGACGGGGAAAACACCCGCTATACAGCCAATGTTCAGCGCCAAGGACTATAAGATATGCTTGCTGCTTGGTTTTGTCACGTCTAATGGGGTATATGAGGGCATCTCTGATTTCACATAAATGCCCATGATGAACTACGAAAAGGGGCCGCTTCGTTCTTCCCTCATGTTGAGTACCAGTTCAGGCTAAAGTATTTTCGCATCATGGTGATTGTGACTATATAGACAAAAAAGATAAAATGATTAGGCGCTCCGGTCTCGATTGGTGTCAGATAGAGCCAAGGTTCCATACCAAAGCGTCCCAACATTTTGGCCAGCATAGGGATGACAACTGGCACAAGCATTACGAGCATTTGCGTCGAGTCCGGATGGTGGCCTTCGTCGTCCTCATAGTCTGAGTAGTCTGAGTAATCCGAGTCGGACGGTGATGATTCTGAGTCTGGATTTGGCGCAGAGCTGTGGCCCGTTGAAAGGGATGGCGGTCGACGAGCAGCCAGACGGTTGAGCAGGGTATCTGCAGGTGGGGACGGGGCCGACATTGAACTTGGGGGGGCGTGCTCAAGTACGATGCTGAAGAGGGTCGATCTGCCAAGTTGCTCCGACTTGCTCGCAGACTCGGTGTGTCATCGAAATGTGAAAGCCAACAACCTGGTGGCACCCGCCGCGTCCATCGTTGACCCAAATCCTTGACTTTTGTTGAGATCTCAGTGTCTTTCCTCTCCCGAGTCCTCACCAATACCTAATGACTACCAACCCCGCCTTCCCGGCGATCGAGATAGAGCCTATCGTTCCTGGCGGGCCTGTCAGTGCCCCGGGGATTGGATGGGAAGAATATTTCGAAACTGTCAAACCGCCTGCATCCCTGGACAGTGCGGGGAAACGAGTCGATGAATTCATCAAACGACATGCGGCAGAAGGACGGAGGGTCGTACTAGTCACGGTGGGGAGGTTTGTTTGTCTTTGGTCTGGAGCGGTACTGTATACTAATCCTTGAATCTTCATTAGTCCGGCGGCACTACCGTTCCATTAGAAGAGAATACCGTACGATTTGTCGACAATTTCAGTGCCGGAACCCGTGGGGCGACCTCTGCTGAAGTGTTTCTCGAGAAAGGCTACGCCGTCATCTTTATGCATCGACAGTTCAGTTTACAACCCTTCTCGCGCCATTACTCACATTCAAAGAATTGTTTCTTGGATTACATGATTGAAGATGGAAGTGGGGGCTTGATTGGTAAGTGATCTCGATAACTTGCTGCCCGGGCCCAAGGTTTGACACGGAAGCGGCCTGCAGTCAATCGCCAATATAGTGATCATATGCGTGAGGTCCTCCGCAAGTATCAAAGGGTACGCAACATGACTAGTGATGTTATCGTCCCCTTACCCTCCCTAATGTTATCACAGGCTAAATCTCAACACCTGCTCCTGATGGAGACATTTGTCACTGTGCAAGACTACCTCTTCATGCTGCGACGTTTTACCATCGCCATGTCTGTTCTGAAGGAGCGGGCCATGTACTATCTCGCCGCAGCTGTTAGTGACTTTTTCATTCCTCCATCCAAGATGGTAAGTTTTCGCATCTCTATACACCTATCAATTACTAAATGAGCTCGAAAAAGTCAACACACAAGATCCAATCTGCCGAGGGTGCACTTGTTTTGCATCTTGACCAAGTCCCAAAGATCATTGCGCCCCTCGTGGGAAGCTGGGCTCACCGTGGCTATATTGTCTCTTTCAAACTGGAGACAGATCCGCCCCTCCTTGTTTCCAAAGCTCTTCGTGCTCTAGAGAGGTATAAGCACCAGCTCGTCATTGGAAATATTTTGGCAGAGCGCAAGAAATGGGTATTATTCGTGACGCCAGAGGAGCAAACTCGGATAGAGCTCGCAGATCAAGAGTTGATTGACGGAATAGAGATTGAGTCGCGAATCATACCAGAGTTGATTGGGCGGCATGATACATGGATTGGAGCGGGGGAGCGGGAGTCGAAAGCCGTAGTTTAGAAGCTCACACCTTTTGACCTGAGCTGGCCTGCCTCTTCATCTGTACATTTAGCACTTTTACTTCAATAACCTTGCCCTACACGTAATTTTTCAATCCATCAACCGAGAGCTGGTCTTTTGTCCCTTGTGTGCTTGTGCTTGCAGCTTCCGCAAATCTGTGGAAAGCATTGTGCTGAAGTTGCGCAGCAGCAATGTCACGTGTGCCGGATTCTGTGAAGCAACATTTGCCCATTTGCGACTCTGGAAATTTTTGGAATTTGCAATTCACAACGAAACACCAGACAATGTCTTCCCTACGTAACGCCGTTCAAAGGCGGAACCACAAGGAGCGTTCGCAAACTTCATCACGATCACATCTCGGACTTCTCGAAAAGCACAAGGATTATGTTTTACGTGCCCGAGACTATCACCGCAAGCAGAATGCCCTGAAGACTCTTCGCTCAAAAGCGACAACCCGCAACCCCGATGAATTCTACTTTGGCATGATCAATGCCAAGACAAAGAAAGGAGTCCATGTGGCAGAACGGGGAGAAAAGTTTACACATGAGGTCCTGCAACTGCTCAAGACGCAGGATCAGGGATACGTTCAATATCAAAAGTCGGTGAACAAGAAGAAGATTGAGCGTCTGAGGGGGGAGTTACATATGCTGGATGATGGGGGTGAGGATGAGGGGGAGAGCGAGGATGATATGATGGACTTGGAGGAAGGATCTTCGAAACGAAAGCCCAATCACACCATTTTTGTTGATGATGTATCCGAAGGTTTGTCCTGTTTGTGTTTATTTATCTTTGGCTTTTGGCTCATTTCTTGTCTCAAAGCACGTTCATTTGATCCTGCAAAGCACTTTGACACTCCCGCCGAACTTCTCTCCCGTAAATTCAACCGTCCCACCACACAATTGCTCGAAAGCACCCTCCCAACCCCACCCGATCCACATACCCAGAAGGTAATTCTGCACTTCTTTCCTGGGTTGCTTGTCCAACTAACGCCCTTTTGAAAAAACAGAAACTTGACAAGAAACGAGAGTTGGCGTATCGTGAACTAGCTTCTCGGCTAGAACGTGATGAGAAATTGTTGCATACATCGCAGGAGATGGATCTGCAAAAGGCGTTGATGGGAAAGGGGGAAAAGAAGAAGGTGGGGGTTGATTCCAAAGGAAAGCCGATATACAAGTGGAAGGCACAGCGGAAACGATAGGATTTGGGGCAGGCAACATTACAATTTGTATCTATTTTTTAATTTATTTGGTCAGACGTTGCGAACTCTTGTAGATTGGAGCGTTTTGTGTGGATTCTTTTTTCGAGCAGTTGCCGTGGCGCTTGATCAGTGTGAAAATCGCCTTTGAGACTGAGCAGATTGGCTGGTATGAGTGGCAGGAACAGCATTCATTTTATAAGAGCACGAACAATCTAGCACAACATCTAAATATCTAATGAGCTATAACAAAATGCCTGAAACAAATCTATGCCAATCTATACGATAATCTACGAGCATAGGGTCTAACAAAAATATGTAAATCAAAAGAATGTGACCATCATAGTCGTCCGTATGAAAAGACGGCTTTCTCGATGGCCTCGTCGACATTGCGAAACACTTCAGCGCCAACCGCTCCGACGGCGGCTACGCCTCCAGCAACCACATCGCCAACTACCTCGGTCATCCCTGGGCCGGTCACATACTGCCGGCACACTTCTCGGTGCGCAAGGGCGTGGGCTTGCATGCATTCATCGGTGCAGTACCATACCGAAACACCTTGCCGGGCACACAATTCGCAGCGTAGAGGATCAGACGCAGAAGACAGATTGCAGTAGGTGCACTGCACGCGCAGGGTCAAATGGGAGCGTTTGGATAGGAGCATGCGACGGGGGAAGGAGGTAAAGGAAGCGAACGCTGAAGGAAGGGTAGGAGAGGATGATGGAGACGGCGTAGAGAGGGGTTGATGCGAAGGGCTGTAAGATTCCAATGGGGAACGCGTAGGAAGGTTGGTGTGTGCGGAGAAGGAGAGTCCGTTTGTGTCATCCTCCCGGGGAGCCTCAGGAAGTATTCGTTGTAAAACAGCATCAGAGCAAACAATCCAGTGAGCAAAAGGGCGAATATGGGCAGGTGCTGCAGGTATGCGCGACAATAGTACTGAATCGGCGTATTCGGGTGGCGTGTTTGGGGTTGAAGCTGGAGGAGTGACGGGCGTTGAGCCGCCAAAAAAACTGCGCAGAGATGACAGACTTGGTCGCGTGCTGAGGGCGGGTGATGTTTGCGGAGATGAGGACGGCGAGGACGTGGCAGACTCACTCTGGGCGGCTTTTAGTGATAATTGCGCGCGATGTCGTCGTCGTTCTGAATCTAGGGAGGCCAGTGTACCGCTAGTCAGTCGCCAATCCGATAGCAACGTCTGGCACGAATCCTCCTGACGCCGGTCGAATTGGACCAAGGCCAGCTGCAACGCCGCTATCCGTGTGGTCAAAGGTGGGATCGGTGGAAATGCATTGTCGGCATTCTTTACACTGTCTGGGTCAGTCTCAGAGTCAGAGTCCAATGGAATGGGATTTGAGCGCCGGGTACTCAATCGCCGTCGGGATGAGTCGTCGCTCTTTTTATCATCCTGTCCTCCCACGGTGGCAGCCAACTGCATCGCTGTCTGTAAATACCCTGCTGCCTCTTCTAACAGCTCTCGAATACTTTGCGTAGGTGGATTTGAGCCTTGACTGCTCCGTCTGTCCAGGGATTGCTGCGACTGTCGCCGTTGTAAAATACCAAAATCGCCAATTGCGACGGGAGGGCTAGAAGCAGCTACTAGTCCCCCTCCAAGTTCTAGGGCAGTAGCATAACAGAGGCAACCGGTAGTCATGTTCAAATGCGTAGCAAGTGAACTCTTTTCCTCCGTTTCACTTAGCCCTTGAACAGCTTGTCGCGCATACGTCAATAGTGTGCCTGCTGGTACGTCCGTGGCCAGCCTGCCGCAAAGCGTAAGATTGGTGTAGACAGAGCGCATGCGCGCAGGCGAAAGGAGTTGGGATGAAGATGAACTGGATGAGAATGAGGGCCAAGATATAGATGCCAGCTCCAATACTCGACTGTACGCCTTATGGGCACTAGTGTAATCTTGGTTCGCTTTGTACGAGCAGGCCAAGAGCAACTGCGCCGACAGATGCCCTTTGGGGTCAATAGGAATCTCATTCTTGTAAGCCCGCTCACTTGAAAATGAGTTTTCCAAGTCTGCCATCCTCTGAACCACTCGCGCCCAGGCCTCGTCGTGTAATGCAACAAGGGATTTGGCCATTTCAACTGCGATCGATACCCCTCTTTCTTCTGCATGCAGACCGCGCCGTGCCACCCATCGCAGTATTCGACGATAGATTCGCTCACCCAAACCAAAATCTCTGAACCCTCCCCTCAAGTTTCGCACGCGTTTGATGATGCGTATCCCGACAACCGCCATATGCAAGCCATGTGCGGCGTTTCCTGCGCATGTCATAGCTCGACCCAACGAGTATGCCACTGTGCCCACGGCCATAAGGCGCTCAGCTGCGCGACAGGGTAGCGTAGTATCAACGGGGGCGGCAAGATCCAAGACCCCTTTGGTGTCTACACCAATGACTTCGGGATGGTCCGTGATCCACGCTGAGAGAGCGCCTGGTTTTGGAATCGTGTCGAGCACTGCGAGCAATGAAAACAAGGGTCCAATGCTCTCCAGCGGGGAAGATTGCAAACACGTTTGAGTCGTAGCGAGGAAGATAACGGAAGAAAGTTTAGGAACAGTGAGATTTCCGTCTTCCTGATCATCTGAATCGTCATCATGTTGGCAAAGCTCCATTGCTGCGGAAATGTCCATTTCCCATATCCGATTTAACAGGACGTCCCGGACCGGATCAGTTGTAGCTGCCGTCAAAATCTGTTCTGCACTCAATAGTAATGTCTTGAGTTCCATATCCCTGACTTCCTCCACGGTTGCCCCCAGAAATCTTGTCTCGTGTACCGGTATGGATCTCGTTGATCCTTCAGGAGACATGGTCTCTCGCCCCGCACCGAGGGCTGTCCCGCTGTCACATCTATCATTTTTCCGTGGTGGCGTATCTGGTCCCAAAGTCAATGCCTGAATGCTAGCGTCCAGATCGTCGAGGTGAGCTTGAGCGGTCGATGCCGCGGACGACGGTGTCAGCCGCTGGCTATCCTCCATACTGTTGCTTGCTTCGAACAGGGAGGTGACAGGTTGTGGTTCCCGCATAGTATACTCGCTGCGCAAGAAAGAACTGGCCGTTAATGATAAGAACTAAACCACTACAAGTCGTAGAAAGCGTACCTTGTCGAGCAGCCGGAGTCTGCAGATGTGTGCCGCACCCAGCTTGACTTTGCAAATGGCCGTTGCTGCTGACCTGCTAATGCCGGCTCGAGTTTGCTGTTGGCAAAATGTCGGCGGCGATGTTCTACAACCAGCGGCGCGAGAATCAGCGCGAGCGGAGCCGCTTTTCCATCTTTCGAACTGGCCAAACTAAAAACCTTTTCCACAACTGTTATAATGTGAAAACGACCAGCAGGACTTTACCCAAAATTCATTCTCGAATGGATAAATGATTTCAGGAAAGTTGATCCTGCATAATTATAACAATGTAGGAGAAGTGTTTGCATATGCATGTCCCAGATCCAAGATGCTTTACGGTACCAAAAGCAATCCCCCAATTAGAAACAAATATTGAACGTTGGAATCAATGTACGAGCTCTCTTCGAAAGGTGGGAAGGGGCATAATGTACCGCTGTACCGTCCGTACATTGAAATCTACAAATCATTCGGAAAGTAAAGCCATACGGCAACCATAGCTCGTAATCATCGTTCCGGCCGCCGCGAGCTGCGAGGTACCGTACGAGATCTACAGACAATCGTCAAGGATAGATTGACGACGTTCCGTCCAGCAGGTTGCTGAAGGTGGCCAGGGTGAGAATGGTGGATGGATTTCGGCCGCGGTCGCGGATACTGGAGCGAGGACACTACCGGTTAGTTTGAAGTCCTCAACAACGACCTTACACTCTTGGCTCACGAAAAAACTACTGTTTATTTGCCCAACTGTAGACCTTTTGAACACTCTTCACATCCTCGCCTGACATCTACCCTCCTCCAATTCCTCCCCCGACTGATATTCAAAATTGCCACGCAAAATCCACTCATTCCAATATGGTTCATCAATCTGTATCTATGCGAAGTTTGGATTCCACGACGAGCCATGCGCAAGTGCAAACGTGAATCGGACGGGTATCCACATGATGGCGATGTATGTTTACTTTTGGAAAGATCAAAGGTCAAGACATTAACCCTTTGTGAATTGGACAGAGTGTTCGAGTTTTGATTGTGACGGATCCGCAATTGACGGATGCGTACTCCTACAAGCAGCGGGTACGCTACGCACGCTTATCTTCCTATCTATGTCGTGAAACCAATGCTGTTTATATTAGGGACTGAGGCTCGCGTTGACACAATTTTACTCGGATCTGTACATGCGACGTAACTTTCAAAACCTGCAGAGTTCTCTGAATCCCGACGAGATTATTGTTCTGGGCGATATCATGGACGGTGGGCGGCAATGGACTAATGATGCACAGTATGTCACACATGCTGACAGTCAAACGAATAAGACCTGGTCCTGATCATTTGGGCAGATTTGACGACGAATTACGGCGCGTCCATCACGTATTTGAGATCTCGGATCCGACGAATACCCGGGTACATTGGATGGCAGGGAATCACGACATTGGATTTGGCAACGATAGTAAGCATCATAAACTCCGGAAGCGATCGACGCATTCGAACTATTTCTGATAATTTACTCTGTTGCAGTTGTACCTGCAGCATATACCCGCTTTGTGGATACTTTTGGCCCGACCAATTTTGCTGTCGACATACCAGGCACAGAGGTTTCCCTTATCGGCCTTGACACTGTCTCGTTAAGCTCCGGATCCCACGACCAACACGGCCAACCCCCAGTTCAACCAGATCCCGATGCTGAGCAAGGAATTAATAGTGTAGCGTACAAGACCGCACGCACCTTCCTGGATCAATTCTCGGGATTACAACAACCCTCGATTCTCCCGCTTCGCAAGCGTTGGGATCAGGAGAACCTGCTCCAGAACACGTCCAGTATACCATCACAGCCCAAAATTGAACGGGCGACATCAAGCTCAAATCCTTACCGAATTCTTCTGTCACATATTCCTTTACATCGTCCCTCCACTTCTGACTGCGGTCCGCATCGCGGAAATCCGCCCCTACGTGAGGGAATAGGATACCAATACCAAAGTGCGTATTCTCGTATTGTTGTTGGTTCCCCGACTAGACGCTGATGTTGATTGTATTGCAGATCTGGTGGTTGAAAGCCTGTCGGGAGAGATCTTGGACCGCATCAAACCAGTCGCTGTATTTTCGGGCGATGATCATGACTGGTGCACAACTGAGCACCAGTCCCAGCTTTCGAATGGTCCAAATACGTACATTGAAGTAAGATGATATTTCCATTGGGTGACGTTTTGGCAGGCACGTTTTGACACAGCACCTTGCACTTTCATAGCATACTGTCGCCACATTTTCCTGGATGCAGGGAAACCATCACCCAGGATTTGCCGTCCTCAATATCCACAAACTAAAGAATGACTATACCAGCACTCTCCTCCCAAATTATCAGCAAGACACTCATTTTCTCACGCGTCTTTCACACGACACCCTGATCCACACTCAGTACTGTGACCTCCCCAACCAGCTCGGGATCTACATTTGGTACATTGTTGCCTTTATCCTAACGATTGCGATAAGTCTGATTTGCGCCGAAATCAAAACTCGCGGGTCGGGTGTGGGAGGGCGTAGCAAGGTTATCGACAAGCTAACGGGCATGTGGGACACGATATGTGAAGTTCGGACTGGGCGACGGAGGGGGAAATACGTTGAAATCCCCCTCTTCTCAGTTCCCAGCAGCCGCGTGGGGATGTCCATACCCACCACCAGCACCAGCCCAACATCTATAGCAATCGCCCACCATGCCATACCCAAAGCGACAACCCCACCCCTACCGCACGATGCGGCAACCACCCCCTTCCTATCTCTCCCCTCCAGTGCAACCGAATCCATGTTTATTCCCTTACCGGCATCCTTTTCTCCGCGCGGGCGATCCTCATCCGTCTCCTCCGGCAACACCAGCGCAGCATCTCTCATATCCCCTCCCGTGGTGCGCGCCAATAACAACCCCACACCCTCGCCCTTTGCCTCCTCCTCGTCCATCCATTCACATCATCTGAATTACCCCTCCCTGTCATCCCCCCCATTCTCACCATCCCTGACTCGCGCGACAGCAGCGGGTAATCGTCGAAAAGTGGTGCTGGTGAGAGCCACTCGGACCGTCATGGAATGCTTTATAATATCGGGAGGATTTTATCTGTTTCTACTGGCATGGGATTGGAATTTGTAACATTCTTGCAATACACCCGAACCCAACACAAGAAATGAATAAATAAAAAAACGTCTATATACACACACAACTATCCCTCCCCATTTATCCCATCTCTCACTCCAAAACATCCCCTACAGCTCTTACAAATCGTTCGACAACAGCCTGATTTCCCACACCAACCCCGCCCACAAAATACGCATCAAATACGTTTCCCACAGCCACATCCCCGCCCGCCACCGCCCGACGCAGGCGTTTCGCCAACGGATCCGGCAACTGGTGCTGAGACTGGAGTGTGTCGATCGTGTGCAGGTAGGCGCTTGTGGGGCGGATGGGGAGTGTGTCGGGGAGGAGGGGGTTGAGAAGGGGGGTGGAGTGGGCGGGTGAGAGGGGGGGATCGGGGGTTGGGAGGAGAGAGAGGGTTGACATCTGTGTTTTTTTTATATTTTAGCAGAGGCAGAGGATTATGTGCCTTTGTTACGTACCTCGGTGGATAATTGAGCAGCCAAAGTAGGTTCACTGATCCACGCCCCCTCAACTTCTTCCTCTTCCTCTTCTTCATCATCAGCCATCTCGCCCGGTCCACGTTCTTTTTGACGAAATGTAGAGGTCCCCGAAGCCACTTTGGGAATCGGTCGGCCATCATCGCCCAAGGTGTACTGTGTCAATAATTGGGTCAGGAATGTATGTAACGGGCTGGGGGTTGGGAGAGGAGAGGTTGTATTTCTTGTGGGGGATTGCACGGTTGGTTTGGATGTTGTTTGGGGCCCAGAAGGGGATACAGTCCCAGTAGTAGGAGGCACAAACAACAATTTGGGTACCCAAGGATACCTCAATCCCCTCCTTTCACCCGTCACGACCCGCTCAATAGTTCTGACGGCCTTATCCACTTTCCAAGTCGGATACACCTCCATAATCTATTTGATAAAATCAGATTGTGAATGGTATGTTTGCGGTGAGATTTTTTACCTGACGAAGAGGGTTAAGTAGGGTATTGAGAGTGTACATTCTTGCGCGGCCTAGTACATGGACAGTTTCAGTCCAATTTACCAATCGGCCTTGGGTGACCAGTCCGTTCAGTACGGTATCATTTATTAAAGGGTCCTAAGGCACCGGGTTAGAATGAGTCAGGTGAAGCGGAGACAAAACTGACTTTGAGAGAGGTTAACCAGTACAAGACGAGCTGGTAGGTTTTCTGGCATTGGAAAAGGGGTGGTAGGGTATTCCAGTCTCCCGTGTTGGCGTGGATCTGTAAAAGTGGTTAGGTATATCTCAGGGAAGGGAAATGAAGGCAAACTCTGACCATAGCTATAACCATCTCATCCTCAACCACATTCCACCCTTCATACCCCTCCACACTCTCAAGCACACCTCGAGCTCGGGACTCCCTATCCCCTCCCGGTGCAAGTACGTACTCATTAATCCCTTTACACCCAACCCCAACAACTCGGGGCACAAACCGCCATTTCCCCCGCTCACGTCCACGCTCCATCCGCCCTTGCCGCTCCAAACACGTCTCGAGACCGACTAAATCCGTACTGTTCACGGCTGTAGTGTTGGAGGGTGAAAGGCAGATCCCGGGAAACACGATCTTGAAGGGACTGATGAATTCGAGGAATTGGTGGACGAAGAGAGTTTGTTTGCGGGTCTGGAGGGAAAGCGGGCGGGAGGCTCGGACTTTTTGGATTGCCTTTGAGGGAAGTATTAGGCCTGACGCTAGGTCGAGATGTAAAGTTCTTACATCGGTGGGATGCATTTCCTCCCCATAGACAAAATAACACGCAATAGCGAGCCCAGTACGACCCAGCCCCGCATGACAATGCACTGCAATCTACTCGTAGCGTCAGGAAAATGTTTGATTTTTTTTCCAACTCTTTACCTTGTCGCCATGTTCGAGAGCGTAGGCCATGACTTGGACGATAGATAACATGTGGTTGAAATTTGGGGTACTCATATCCTGCCATCCGAAATTATAATGGTAGACTAGTAAAGTAGATCCAGGGTTAATACCAACTAGAAGTAATTTTGAGAAGAGTAGAACAATAATTAACGTACTTCCCCGATCCATAAAATCCTCGGCGCGATAACTAAACCCTCCACCTCTAGAATCCAACCCATCCCCACAACTAGCATGTTCGCCGCCCACCTGCAAATTAAACACGCTCCGAATCCCCGCTTCATAAAACACCGAAACGAGGTCGTGGGTGCGGATCAGTCGGGTTGAGGGCCGTTGAGTTGCGAGAATGGACGGAGTGATCCAATGTGAGTAGAGACCTGGCAGGGCGTTGGGCGGGGTGGACCAGAGACTGTGGTTTTCGTATTTGCAGGCTGGGCCGTTGCAGAAGAAGCAATGTAGGGCTGACATGTTTTTTTTGAGTTGGATGGTAAGGGGTTGCGGAAATTAAACGGGGGTGGAGGAGGTGAGGGGGAGATCCTGAAAAGAATAAAAGTAATGTCCCGGAAACTTAAGGTTGTTGTTAAAAATCAGTTAAGGTTATCTTACCCTTCCACACAAGGAGGCTTGCAACTACCATACTTTTTTTCCCACGCGTTTAAATGCAATCACGGGCGGGGTGGGTTATCCAAATGCTTCCCAAGCAGTTGACTTCTTAATGATACCAGAAAATACGTATGTAACCCGTCATGTAGATGGAAGGCGTTTGCCGTCAAATTGGGGACGATTTTTTTTCCCGACAACTTTTTGCATGCAAAGTTTAAAAAGAATCCAAGAGTATATGCGCTTTTAGACAGTTCTTCAAGAATTTAAGAGTATATGCGCTTTTTGACAGTTCTTATAGGGAATTGTTAACGGCACCCCCCTAAAAGTGTTAACGGCACCCCCCTGCAGGTGGATTACCATAGACATACACCTGTTACATACAGATTCAAACGCCATCTGTCTGTGGGAGAAAGTGGTTGTCTCTGTGCCTCAAACCATGTGTGCTGTTGCTGCCATAGGTCTCCTCGGGCCCTTTTCCATCAGAGCTTCTTCAGAATTGAGCAACCCTGCTTGACGTGATTACTCAGGGGTGAGACTGGCAGGCGGCCATAGCTGCTGCCCTTTGGCACCTATTCACTTCTACAAAGGAAAGGATGTGACACTGAGGTGATTAGGGAACAAATGTATTCTATGGTAATCCGGCTGCAGGGGGGTGCCGTTAACACTTTTAGGGGGGGTGCCATTAACAATCTCCTTCTTATATCATTGGGGTAAAAAAAAAAGTAGTTGAGCCTGAACACTAAATAAGAAAAATATAACAGACGCAAAACAATGCGTATATTGTTGTGAACGTATCTTAAGTAATAGGCGTGATACACACATCTGTAGTAATAGTGCCGGACTGCAATAATATTGGCCTTTCTTGGGGAGTCGTTCCCGCAATGACGCCAGAAAATCAGGTTCCACCGAGCCCTGTGACATCTTTCAGTATACGCTGAAATACTTTTCTGAAAGTCTTGTCCGCGATGGATATACCGGCGGTGAAGACTCATGCTCTGGTGCTCATAACCTGGTTTTGAATGAGCCCCCATGTAATGTAAATCGTCAGGCCGACTCCGGACATGTATTATGCATACGAAGAATAGACTATGATTTGTTCCTACTACACATCCATCACCGCCGCCAAATCTACGTGCACCTTTTTAACACCTAGTTTCTCCACCACGGATGCCACAACCTTGTTAACCATTGTGGTTTTCCCCACTCCCGCGTACCCGCGTACCATACAACTCATCCCCATGGAGAGGTCTCTTTCAAGGCTATCCTCGCATTCCTTTCTGGGAAGAATAAGCCATTTCTTCCACACGTCCAATCCGGACGGGTACGGCACCTTTGTCTCTTCTGGTCCCCACGCCCTGCTCCTCCCCTTGTATCGAGCGTCGATCAAGTCCTTTAACGTCCATAATTGGGATGTCAAATTAACGTCCGGATACGTTTTTTGTAAATTTGCGATTCCATTATCCATGCATAAACGTATCTCATCCTCGTTCACGAATGAGTCGTCGGCGGTAAGGGCGAGTATGATGCAGCTGTCAACGACGTATCCATCGGGAATCTTTGTTTCGAAAAAGGCTCGCAAGTTGCATTCCACAAAATGGGTCATCTCAAGCTGCTGGTTCGTGGTTTTGCATAAACTGGACAGGTTGACGCTACCCAGGATGAGATCGAGATGGCCTTCTGAGGGTTCCTTTGCGAGGACAAGGTCGATTTCACGATCGTCGACGAACCACAGGTGGCAGTTGCGATATTCGACCTGATGTGCAGAGAAATCAAGTTAATTATACAGGGCGTAGGAACAAGGCGTGTTCACAAAACACCTTACCAGATCAATGTCTCCCATGAGAAAGCTGCGGGCTTCCTTACGCCCCTCGTCAATCACCTTCCCCACAAAATCCTTAAGTGCAAAACCCGATATGTCCTCAATAACGGTGTCACTATCCATCGTGCCGCTACTACTACGAACAAGGGATCGAATGAAAACATTGTTCATGGAATATTTGTGATATTCGACGATTATGGGTCGGTCCCGGGAAAAGTACGCGGAGAGGTCTTCATCTAGAGGGGCGAGGAGGAGATTCTTGTTCAAGATGGATTTAACCGTTTCGAAGCCGGCGGTCGTAGTGAAGACCCAGCGGCGGTGTTTAGCTTTTGTAGCAGTAGCCATTCTTCATCATCCAGGTCCATGTACATTTTGTCACGCTGGTCTCTTAGGTATTTGACCAAACTGGTTCGATGGAATGGCTGACACCTGCGGCTGTGAACAAAAGAGCAGTCAGCTCGGCGTCCCTTCCTAAAAAACTCATATATATATATACGCACCGGTCGTCCTGCTCTAAACATGATTTCAGAACATCACGTAATTCGCGGGCCACTCCGCCAGTCATCGCCCATAAAACGACCATTTCTTTTGCGGGGACATACCCCACAGCCAGATCAAGCACCTCAATAAATTCCGTGATGTTGAAAGGGGTCAGGACGATATTATGGCTGTTAATTTTGTTGACCGTGCATGGTCGGAAAACCACAGCGTCCACTGAACCCGTTTCTTGGGGAGTTCCGAGCAAGACGAGACGAGTGCGGCGCAAGTTAAGGGATGGCTCGATAATAGCCTGTGCAGTTCAACTATGAGTAAACAACAACCCCCCTGGTTTCTCATCAATTCCGCGCAAACACTTACTCTGATGATCTTTTCCGCTAACGAGGCGTTTTCCTGGATCCCGTCTACGACCAACACGTTGCCTGAATGGTAAGATTTGGATGAATTAGCGACGTGAAATGACCTCCCGTGATATGCAAAGCTGGCCGCTTTACCTGCTCTAAGGAATTCCACGAGGACGGTCTGCATGGCCTTATACGCTTCATGATCATTTCGTAACTCGACATCGAAGTGGGGTGATAGGTTCCGACAGAATTTTATAATAGCTGGAAATCTGGGGTAGGATTCCACACGACGCAGGTCTCCTAAAGATCAATGTCAGAATAATTCCCAATTCAGTTCAGGAAACTCTGCTCAAACCTTGTCGTCGTAACGTGTTATGAACATATGACCCAAAATTGGGCCCAAACATGCCGCGCCAACTGCTTTCGCTGATATCTTCCAATATTCGACCGTTGCCCCCACCATTGGCTGTCCATAACTCGCCGGCATTTCCTTTCCATCCGGTCCGCTCGGCGAGACTTGATAGCCACTCTACAACTTCCTCGTTTGTGAAATGGGAGGTGGGGAGTGGCATTTTTTTTTGCTAAGCTCGTAAAAATTGACAAGAGGATAATTTACATGGTTGTCCTTTATAAAGAGAGTCTATACGGTGTCTATAGTGTCTATACTGCTTCAGGAAGTTCAGGGGGAAAAAAGACACCCAACGGTGTGGCGCAGTAATGATACCCACCGAGGCATTTTTTCCCACGTGTTTCAACTGGCCCACGTCAGAGTTGACCTTTACCTCCGCCTCACTACGAGCCCATTGGTGGTTATTTAGCAAGAGGTTTCATGAAAATGCCTTTTCCAAACTATATCGAAAAATACCGCTATGAATTAATAAGGGTTAACTTTTCTTTTTCTCGTTTGTTTTATGTCAAGTATGAAAATCAGGAATGTAAGAAGTATATTGCGGATTTTGGACAGTTTTTTTATTATCAAGATCCAAAAAAAATATGAGGAAAAATGTAACAGACGAAAAAACAATGCGTGTATATCTATACAGTCTAATCTAATCCATAGCGTGTGGGATGAGGAGGGAGTGTTTTAGACGACTTGCAGGAACCGGTGAGTCGTGTCTGACGGAACGTTTTGGAGGATACTGTCACTTGAAGTCTTGAGGATATAGTTGTAAACGTCCGAAACAGATTCTAGGTTTGAGTGAGAGCTGATGGCGACGGCGAATGCACCAGCGACGGCGGGGGCAGCCATGGAGGTACCACTCTCGGCTTGGTACTCGCCACCCTTCCACGAAGATGTAATATCCGTACCGGGGGCGACAATATCCGTGCAGGAGCCGTAACTAGACCAGTATGGAATATTGTTGTGAATGTCGGAGGCAGAAACGGTGAAGGCTGCGGGTTCACCGGATGGAGACAAGTCGCAGGCTAGACCGCCGTCGTTTCCTGCTGCAACAGAAAAGGCGACGTTGGCGGCTACGATCCCCCGGGCGGCTTCATCGGTGAGTGGATCTTTTGGGCCACCGACAGACATGTTGGCGACAGCCAGTTTCCCGTTTTTCTTGGCGGTGGAAGCAACCCAGTCCATTCCGGCAATAATTTGGTTGTTTTCGCCGTACCCATCTGAACCCAGTACCCGAACCGCAATAATATTGGCCTTTTTGGCGACGCCGTAGGTTTTGCCCGCAATGATTCCCGAGACGTGAGTACCGTGGCCTTGCCCATCTTCTTTTCCGAGCCCCGTGAAATCTTTGGCGAATGTAGCGCGACCTTCCAGTTCGGGATGGTCGATTTCGACACCCGTGTCAATCACGTAGACGTCGACACCCTCACCGGCCAATTCGGGGTAGTTGTAGGACCCGTCAACCGTTCCGTCCAAAATGTCCAATGACCAGGTCTTGTCCTCGGGTTCGGGCTCCTCGTCGGATTCTTTGTGGGGCCACCATTGTTGAAGCGCGACGATGGTATCTTGCTGGATGGACTGGACTTCGGGGTGATCTTTGAGACCTGCAACGGCATCAGCGCCGACTTTGACGGCGAATCCTTGGAGTTGTCCCGCCCCAAAATTGTACCGGTTGAGAACGGATGCAGCCGGAAGTGCCCCATCACGACGCTTGTTGCCAGAGTTGATCCCACCGACAATTTCGTCAATCAGGCTGTCGACGTTCCGGTCAACGAGACCGCTGGTTTTCTTGAAGGTGACAATGTACTGGTCGGGGATGGTATCGCCGGCACGACGACTGAGAATGGGGGAGGCGGATGCGACAGAGGCCAGGACCAGGCAGAAGAAGGATGCGAGACGGACCATTCTTGATAGGAGGTATGAGGATATGAGGATTTGGTGAAAGCCTGACTTGTTTGGTTGGGTGGAAATCTGGTCGGGCTACCCTTTCGTCCTGGACGTTTTTATACTCCAAAAGAAATCGTTTTGTCCTATTTTACATCTCTTCTGCCCACCGTTCACCATCCCCCCCATCATCCGTCGTCGTTATTCTATGATCCAATGTCGTGATTTTCGCAAAACGCAACAGATCGCGGTATATAGAAAATAAACACCGAGTGAACACATTGTCTGATCTCTTCTCTACCAAAATCTGAGATCTATGATTTTATTCTGGGTCCAGTTGACCGGGTATAACTGGTAACGGAAAAAATATCGCGCGGATACCCGAGTTGGATTACTCGAGTATGCTCGTTCCGCGGTTGCACGACTTGTTTTCTGGTCATGTACATTTTTTTGAAAGATTTTTCATTGCCATCCTCGCGCCATATGTGCCTAAGAACTGTCCCTCTCACGTTTATATATACACAAAATCGAGTACTTTTTTGGTGTGTGTGTCAAAACGTGCATGCGATCAAGAGATGGTGCGGGGAGGGGACAAGGCGAAATACTGTCAAAATATTCGACCCCATCTGAATTAAAATACGAGTAAGTGCCGTAAGTGTTGTAAAGGATGGGATCATGAAGGATGGTTATATATGGATGCTTTCGCGTCACTTGGAACTTTTGCATACGGTACGTAGGCAATAGTTTGGAGAATTGGATGGGATGTGCCTATAGTGGATTCACAGCTTGGGAATGGGCCCCAATCTTGACCTCCAGGACAGACTTGACTATATAGACTAGCCGCAAAATCGTTTTCAATACACGGAAATCCTGCGCTGTTTAATGCCATGGAATTTCTGTAGCTTTCTGGGTTACCTTCATTTGATTAAAATTTGATTAAAAAAAATTTGATTTACAGCGTCCCATCTATTCAACGGTGTCGAACCAATTCACAGCTTGGGAACGAGGCTCAAATTACCCCAATTTTGACTTTTGGTATAGATCTGAGTATTGGGGTCATGACTGTGCATTACCGTTGCATGCATACCTGTGCAACTGTCGTGAGTTTGCGATCCATTACCAATGCAGCAATGGCGGGAGGGGCATGGTGGTTGAAGAGCGCGAGGTTCCAAGGTGCATGTCGGCTAGAGCAGTTTGGAGTGCAAGCATATGCTAGTCTTGACGAGCCCTGTGCTCCGTGGCAATGCGGCATTGTTCGGCGGCCTCTTCCAGGTATCTTTCCAACCAACTTATCCACAGTTTCCTGCATCTTGTACGGTGCTTGTATTTGTGGGGTATCTTTCCAACTTATCCACAGTTTCCTGCATCTTGTTCGTTGCTTGTATTTGTATGTCAATTTTGGTCAAAGCCAGGGGCCAGAATTTTCTTTTCCTCCCATTTGTTCCATTACTATATTGGCCTTTAGTTATCAATTCAATTGCTTTCCGTTTACCTTTCAATGCTGTCTTTCTTCCCTTTCATTGTCTTTCTCATGTTGGACCACATTACTCTATGCTCCTAAATGATCTCCTCTCTTACAAATTGTCCGAACCATGCTACGCCTTTTTCAATGACAATATCCCTACCTATTACTCTCATCTCTCAAAAATCAGTTCATAGGGCGGCAGCCGCAGGGGGCTTGTATATTGTTATTGTTATAGTTGCGCGCTTGAAAAATTTCCAGTCTTCGAGGCATAACTGGAATGAGTTCTGTTGAGGAGGAGTGAGACTTTTTGCGCTAAAGTTGCATCACCAGCAAAACTGCAACAGCAAAAAAATGTCATCCCCTTTGCACCTCCCATCTACGCTTTTGGAAAAAGTATTGAACGTTGAAATCAATGAAAAGTTGGTCCATCATTTGGGCACTATCGGTTTGATAACATTGAACAAACCATGAAACTGCATATGCTGGGCAAGAATGATTTCAATACTGGCATAATATCGGGTCAACATTGATACGATAAACAAGTTGTAAATGTTGAGACGATGTTGAAGCCAGCATTGAAATCATCTTGTGTGTTTTCAAAACTGTCCTCATGTGTTGAAATGGTATGTGGACAACACTGAAACAACCGTTTGGCAGAACAGTCGGAGTTCATGTTGGCTGATTACGTAACGCTTTATTGCGGCAATGTTTGGGGGGACAGGCTAGACGGCGCCAAATGAAAGACTACCTTCCCCCGGTCGAAAAATGTCTCTTTCCTAAAAATCATTGCGCCAGGGACCTTTTGAGCTATACTGACTCTGTGTCCAATCAAGCACAAGTTTTTTTCGTCATGGCGAAACGAACAATGTTGGTGTAAAAGCAGAGGAGTGCCTTCTTACCCAACACCATTTCGACATTCGAAGCATGAGCAACTATATATATCTCAAGCGTTTTTTGCAAAAAAGCAAAAAAGTGGGGATATGCGAAACCGCGAAACGCCAACGGGTGTTTGATCTCGACAGACGCGTTTTTCCCACGGCACCTGGGGAATGTCTCTCTCGGCTCGAGCAACCCCCCCAAGAGAGATTTAGCGCTTTGCTCAGTCTTCAGACCGCTCAATCAAGAGTGAGATGTGGGGTTGGGAAACTTTTTTTTTTTTGGTTTTTTTTTTTGGCTCTCTCATTTCCTTTTTTCATGCACCGTTTTTTTTTTTTTTTGTTGGGACTCATCGTTGTCTTTTGCATCGTCCGCGTATATATGATCTGAAACTTTTGGATATCATGGGTCCATTTTAGAGAGACCGGATCGGAACCCCCCCTCCTCCAAGATCATCAGCCGTGTGCAACACACACCACACAAGAACTTTGGGGGGCGATTGGAACAACAGGAAAGACCAAAAATGATGGCTACTACTACTCCAATGATTCGGAACCGTTGGCATCGACTTGCACGGTGTTCCGTCCTCAAAATACAGTGATGGATTATATGTAGTCGAGAGGCTGGACTGGACTGGCCTGGAAGGGATAGATGTCCCATATATACATGCAAAAAGTTTTTGCATTGGGGGTGGGACGTAAAACAGAGGTGTGTGTGTTTTTTTGGGACTCTTGAGGTCTTTGGAGAAGAGAGAACCCCAGGTTTTGTGTAAAGAGGGGAAACTGCAGATGGGGGGAAAAAAACTGTTTGAAAACCTTTATATACCACCCATCCGAATCCTAAATTTACACAAAGTCGGCCCTCGCTTCGTATCGGAAACGGTACGGGAAGAGGTTCAATTCCCCCCTTCTTGAATGTTTGTTTTTTATGCCGCTACCCAAGGGCCTCAGACGGTATGAAACACACAATGATTTTTTGCTCCCCAAATATATACGCTCTACTATCATATCAGTCAACCAGTGACAACCTCATTGTCGCAAAAGAATATTATTATTCATAGCATAAGCATAAGTATATAAGTATAAGAAGAGAACCATCTAAGAAGCAAAATTAAATAAGAGTAAAAGGAGGAGGAAGGAGGAGTATAAGAGTATAAGGGGGGAAAAAGGTGTACCGAAGGAGAGAAGGAAAGATATATATCTACATGACAATGCGAGGTTCCATGATATTCTCCGAGACAGATTTATGGGGCAAGACACAGGCTCCATTGAGGCAAATTTCATCGGCAATGGAGACATCTTCTCCCAAGACAGTGATGCGGTCCAAGCGAGCCCATTGTCCGACACGAGACGACCATCCGACGATGGAATGTTTGACCATGGCATTGTTGGAGATTGTGGAATTGGACATGATGACGGCATCAGCCAAGCGGACGCCTGAGCCAATGACCGTGTCGGGGCCGAGGACGACGTTGGGTCCGATTTTGCAGCCGGGGCCGATGCGTGCCGAGGGGTGGATGAGGACGTTGCCTATTATGGTGTAGTTATCCGAGGAGGGGGAGGTGGTGGCGAGGGAAGAAGCGGATTTGGAAGCGAGGGAGGCGAGGTAGAGGGATGTGCCGGTTAAAAAGTCCTTTGGTTGACCGACATCGGCCCAGAATCCCTGGAGGGGCATGGCGTGGAGTTGAGCGTCACGGGCCATGAGAGGAAAGACGTCCTTTTCGATGGAAGTGGGGACGGGTTGGATCCTCGAGAGAATGGAGGGGTTGAAGATGTAGATGCCGGCATTGATTTGGTTTCCTACATAGTGTTTGGGTTTTTCGACAAAGCGGTCGATTTGTGAGGAGGTTGGGGAGGAGGTCAAGACGACACCGTATTTGGAGGGATCGTCGACGGGAGTGGTGAGGAGGGTGCCTTCGCCGCCGTGGGCCGTGTGAAAGGCCAGGAGTTCCTGGAAAGGGAATTCGCAAACGACGTCTGAATTCAAGACGAAAAAGGGCGAGTCGTCCTTGGCGAGGATGGATGAAGCGAGGGCGAGAGGACCGGCGGTGCCGAGGGGTTCAGTTTCAATAGAGAAGGAAACTTTGACTCGGTAGGTAGATTCCACTTGAGCCATGGCGTCGAGCATGGCCTGGGGCTGGTAGTTGACGGCGAGGACAATGTCTGTGACGCCGACGGAAGCGAGAGCCTGGATCTGGAGGAGGATGAGGGGCGTGTTGCAGAAATCGACGAGAGGCTTTGGTTTGGAAAAGGTCAAGGGGCGGAGACGGGTGCCAAAGCCACCGACGAGAATAAGGGCCTTCATGGTTTTTTCGGGTTTTCGTGTGTGGGGGGGTTGTTTGTAGTGGGAGGTAGGTGCTACTAGTAAGGAAAGTGCTGGAGCTGAGTGAGTGAAGGTGAAAGAGGGAAGACCAAGGCTCTGCTTTTTATATGAAGCTGAACCCGCACCCCACCCCGCGCAAGATGACGTTGTGGGCTTGGGCGGAAAAACACACAGCGGCCGCTCGGCAAAAAACGGCCGTTTTGCGGCTGGAGTGTCCTGTGCCTATTTCAGGGTGGAACCCCAAGTGTTCTTGGTGTGAGTTTGACTCTGAGACTATGAATAGAAACGGGGACTATTCTGGGATCATCTACCGCCGGCCGCCTGTGTGTGTGTGCAGAGTGGATGGATCCCTTTGTGTTTGAAGGAACACAGCCTATTACGCAAGATCCCATGCGCACGTTCGTATCATACTATCAAAGCCCCCTTGAATCAATCAATCAAGCAATGAGCATATGCTGCAACACGGATGTCCCTAGTACTGCGTGCACGATGAGTCATATATCTAATCGAGATTCGGACACGACGCTACGTGCTGCTGCTATAATCTACACAGCCGCCATCCACCATGGCACACACACGTTGATTGAGCAGAGACTGACCCCTCAATTGTCTGCGAGCCAAGGATCCCAGTCACATTCTTCAACAACCTTTACACGATCCCCAAGGTGAGCTTTTCTTCTTTCGTGTCAGATATATCATCTCACTCACATCCATTTTCCTGCTCAGGCCGTCTACCCAACTTTAGGGTTTTCCACAAACCAATAAAGTACCAGCGTTTCAAGACACACGATGGGATCAACAACACTTTACACATGAGGTTGTCGCACGTTGGGAAAGCCGCCCAAGCGAACAGCGACGATGAGCTAGAAAGCAGAGCGACGCGCTGGCACAAAGGCAGGCAAAGGAAACCAGAAGTAAACAGAGCGCAAGAAGGCAAAAGCAAGCAGAGTGCGCTGCCGCAGCCCGGAAAAACAACAACAAGCTAGAAGGGAGCTAATATGCCAACTTGTGCTCTTGACCAAGGAAATGATTATCCCGCCTCAGTACCAGTCTCACAAAACAAAATGTATGCGCACCCCCGAAGACTACCGACATTACGGCAGAGCCAAATTACGCCAGACTTTGTTTATTTATTCGGCCCATTCTCACCGGCGGGGTTTTTGCCAGACTACCGGTCGCTTTGGGAAGTGGTCGTTGGACCAGTGTGTCACCTTCATCGTTCGACACAGGTGGTGCATGTAGCTCCTTGTACGTGAACGATAACTGACTGTGTAATGCAACTGCTGAATCTGTAACGGGAGATTGAAAGAGGACGACGCTGCGGGACAGTACATCCACATCCAGCTGAGCGGCAAGCATTATAGGTCGACGCGTTCAGGAAAGTCAGCATCTACCGGGAAACATCGTCGGCCTATCAGTAGTACTGACGAATGGCCGCCGGGTTCTCGATTTCGAATGGACGTCGAGCGCGCCTTGGACAAAAATTGCATCGCTCGAGGATTGTTGGAGATGTTGACAATGTTATGGATTCTTTTTTTGTAAATACAATTTCGTATTATGAATTCAATGACCATTCGAGAGAGATCACAATGCATCACGTAGTAGTGTACTCGGCTAGGGAGTATATACACTTGGTTGAGTGGTTGAGGACTTACCAACTTGTACTCGATGGTGAATACAACAACCAGAGATCTGAGCACTTAAAGGATACATACGCACGCTATATAAGTTGATCCATTCCTACATATATAAGTATCTTTTAGTCTGATTCTCTATTGTGACATGACGACGTGTCTTGAATGGTGGTTGAACTCAAAAGTTTTAGTTGACGGCGTTTCCCCCCGGACTCCTTGCATTATGTGAAGGGTGATCCTACGACTATTTACCGAACCGCAATTTCCACAAAGAACAAAACACACCTAACCAGTACAATTATCTTTACATCGGCTCAAGAGTGTGTGTGCTTGACGACATTTATAAAAACCGGCAGGAATGTGTGGGAAAAAAACGCCAGCAGCCGCTCTGTCACACAGAAATGAAAATTGGACTCTGATGATGAAAACTGTTGCCAACAACACCATTTGTTCTTGGTCCTCCAAGTATGATACATCACTTGAGCCTTGTAATAAGTTTATGACTGACGCAAAGGAAAGACAAAAAAAAGGTATTGAAAGGGGGTTGGGGGAACTCTCTCTTCTACTCTCTGCCCCCCAACTGTGCTCTCCGGACCATCCGATCGAATACTAATCATCCAGCCTCAAATGACTACGACATAATGAAACGGGAGCCGATCAGACCATTATATATGATGATGCCCGCCAGCGGATTTTTTTTTTAACGCGAGTGCGTTGGGAAAAACAATCGGTCCGGTGGGACCAAATGTCACGGTTTTCATAGTCGAAGCGTGCCAGTCCACTTGTTATGTGAATGATGCAACCCTTGAGTCTGTATGGGAGACTCAAGAAAGTTGGACTGCTGGAAGGGCAATATACATTCACGGTCAACATCAACGACAGCACCCGTTTTTTTTTTCCAGCTCGCAAAACCTATGAATCGCCCCAAGAAGCGAGGCCAGTTGAACGCATCTCTAGTCATTTTTTTTTGATTCGGCCATATCAACCTTGCAAAAAAGTCACATATACGTCTGCCAGCGTCTCATCGCTGATGTTTTCCATGGTTAAATTTCTCGTTGGTTGCCTGCCGGATTTTTTTGCACGACCTCTTTTCTCTGTTTGGACTGTATATAGGAGATATAATAGCCGACATAGTGGTGATATAGATGAAAAGATGATATGTTGCAACTTTGTAGCGGTTCCTCCCCTCAATCTTGCAGAAAAGAGTTTCTGCACTCTCACTGAGCTCGTCCTGCGCAAGTTCTGCAGCAACTGCGAGGCGTGCTGGTACTGTGGCATCGACAGAAAAAGCTTTCTTATGCCGTGTATGTCGGTGGGACAAACTGAGGCATTCCCAATATTACGCCCCCCCCCCCCGCCGGGGGGCTCAAACGTGGACCCATATAGCTATATATATACTTTAGGTTTCACCTATGCGCTTTCATATAACTCTGGAGTTTTGGAGAATCGAGACGCTTTTTTGTGCTGAATGTGAGCCAATGTTTAAACTTGTCAGAAAGCCAATGAAAATCATAAAAGAAGAAAAAGAGCGACATAGGTACGTGTTCCGCTAAAACACAGTATCTTATCCCTGCAAAGTTCTCTAACCCCATTCTTGTTTTTGTCGATCAAAACCAAGGTATGAGACTGCGCATTTCCCATGCGTCTAGGGGAAGCAGAGCGGGAACGGTAATCTGACAACCCCCTTGCCCCCCTCCCAAACATGCAAGTTTTGACCTTGGCGTTTTCGCTATATGTAGCTGTTACGCTTTTAGCCTTGTTGTTCAGCAGACTTTGGGGCCAAAGAAACCTGATTTTTTTTTTGAGATACTAGATGTTTACATTTATGATTACACGGCCGGCCGGTCAGAAAATCCATCCTCAGTCCATTTCGAGCTTTTTGACAATGGATAATGAACGTTTTTGGGATGCTGGAAAGGCGGTAGAAATGCTGCTCTCGTTTCATCAGGCATTATAGCTTGTTTCACTTGGTACGGCAATACCGGTCATCCTCTCTTTTCGCATATATATGCCAGTGGTTTCTCCTTTGCAACGTGGAACAAGTTGATGGAGGGTAAACTGGCATTGAACTCGGCCATAATGCAATAAGAGCCCGTGAGAATGCTAGTTGTTGGTAATGCCCGGGGTAGTGGTGCACACAAGCTATAGTGCACCCAGCGAGTGACATGAGTCCTAAGATAGTTCGCCTTGATTCCGACACCCCAGCTCCATCAAATTTCTTCATTCATTCTTTTCATTTATTCTGCAAGAGTCGGTGAAGGTCTTTTTTTCCATTCTTTTACCCCTCCTTTGATTTTGATTTTTTTTTCTTTCATTTCTTTTGGCAGAGCCCGGCTTCCTCTGAGATTCTTTCTTCTTTGGTCGTTCTTGGTTTTTTATTTTTGATGTTTCAGATGATGACTGCCGACGGGAAAAACCCCCCTCAGCACTCAGGATGTGGGTTGATATATTAAGGAATATTTGAAATAAAGGTTTTCGCAATCATTCCAGTGTATGGCGGTCGTGTGGTCCTCAGATGATTGAGAAGAAGAAGAACCCCTATCCAAGACGAATATATGGGTCTCGTCGTCGATCCCACTGGCCCTTCGTATAACACATCAAACAAATAGACATCAGTCCCATCGATATAACCCCAGGATTTAATATCCTGCCCTTGTTTTCTCTCAAAGACAACCATGTTTCCGAACTTGTACCAACCCAAAAAGCCCTCTCTTCCTGAATCGAAAATAGTTGGAGCAATAATCGAATCCGGGAACCGTCGCGCAGGGCTGCCGAAGCTTGCAGCCAAGAAAAGATCCAGTACATGGCGCCCTTCATATTCCTTCTTTTGATTTCGTCTATCTTGTACTTTACTGCCGAGTTTTGCAATGTGACATTGGCTTTAACGACCGCAAGCATATGTGAGATTGGCCCGTGGAATACCTGGATATGCCCGAATAGTTAATTATAATCTCTTTGCTTTTTGCGATGAGAATTCGTTTTACTTACCAGCTGCTGTACCGAATTCGTGTGGATGTTGACAATGGTCGATGATCTGCCTTCATGATCACCAGTCTCTCGTCCGCCTCATGTTCGGCGGGGAAACTGATGTGTCCATATTTTCACCATCCCTCGATCGTTTTCGCAGAGAAAATCTAATGAGCCACGGTTGTGTCTTGTACCCTTCCCGGTATATTTTTTTTGGTAACCAATTATACTGCAGCACCAAAAGTTGCTTTCCATGGCAGGTTCATGTCTCGTAGGCATCCCCGAGATTGATCTGGTATGTTGCAGGCGTCGGAGTCAGCGTTTGTGTACTGCATCGCGGACGTCGCACCCTTCAAACTGGCAGACGTACAATCCAGTCTCTCGTCCGCTTCTTGTTCGGTTGGAAAACTGATGTGTCCATATTTCACCATCCCTCGATCGTTTTCGCAGAGAAAATCTAATGAGCCACGGTTGTGCCTTGTACCCTTCCCGGTATATTTTTTTTGGTAACCAATTATACTGCATGCAGCACCACCGCAGCATATGTGAGATTGGCCCCGGGAATCCCTGGATATACCCGAATAGTTAATTATAATCTCTTTGCTTTTTGCGATGAGAATTCGTTTTACTTACCAGCTGCTGTACCGAATACGTGTGAATGTTCATCACACCAACTTCTTGCATACTTGGAGATAAGACTTGGAATGACTTTTTCAATCTGGAACGCTGTTGCCGTTGCGGTTGCGGAATCCGATCCAATTTCACCCCCCAGCATCTGGCAATGATCGAGATGGGACCGCTACCCGCGAGATTGGCGATGCGCTGGTGCGCCTGAGACTTTTCCACCATCGTCGAAATATGTTCCGACGCATAAAGATGACTGACGAACTTGGGGGCAACGAGAGATAGGGGAAGTACTTGAATTGGGTGAGAGCGTTGAAAGGTTCCCAAAGGTTTGTTATCCCATCCATCGTGCATCGTGATGCGCAGGGCGCCAACCAATCCATTGCATTCATTTAATATAACTTGCCCCAGAAGGTAAAAGTGGCGGATATCACAGAGGCATATGGGTGGATCTGCTCTGAGTAAACCAAGCGCTTCGTTTTCAGTCAGCTTCAAATCTTGCACATTCACCCCTCCGGGTATAACAGGAATCGATTTAGAACCTTTCAAGTCGGGCAACGATCGCGTAAATCCTTTATGGGTACTCCGGAGGGTTCCGGTTGGAAATCAATCTCCATTACCTCTCCAGGGTCAGGCAAGATGCAGCGCTCTGCATCATCTGCTTCAATCACTACGAGACCTAGTCGATTTGATGCGACAACTGATTTCTCCCAAGGCCAAGGCCAAAGCAAACTGAGAGGTGTCGCAGAAGACAAGGAGATCAACAGTTCAGAGGCAGCGTTGGCGACGCCCCTCGGTGCCGTAGATGCAATCCAGCTTAGACCGCTGAAAGACACCATTAGAATTGCTTTGCAGCGAGTTGGCTACGATGACACCCGCGTCGCGCATTTGTTTGGGCTAGTCTTCCCAGGAGAATACGAGCTTCCTCCAATGGACAATGGCGTCCTGGTCTCCGGGAAAAGCCATGTTGAAGAGCTCAGCGATGTCGTGTGTCGCTTGATCAAGGCTGCTCTTGCCTCCAATCAAGTGATTCTTGGTTTTCCTGAAGCTCAATGGATGGATTCTGCATCCTGGGAGCTTTTGTATGACGTTCTAACCTATAATCCGGACGGCTTGCCAATTCTCATTTTCACGCGATTAATCAAGACCCACGAAAACGAGCAGAATAATGTGGTTTACAACAAGATGCCGCGACACAATTTGACGTCGTTCGATATTCATACAGTGGAAGGGCTCACCCTGGCTGACACACACGACATGGTCATTGTCTCTTGGCCCGGATCCCTCATCAAGGGTGTCCATCGCGACATCGTTGAGCAGATCTTCTACCTAAGTCAAGGAATGCCGTTGTTCATCAAGTTTCTTCTCCTGGTTTTTCAGGAGTCGGGGCAGTATATAATTGATCAAGACGGGATCCTAACCACCCAAGGAAACAACTTTAGTTCGACCGAATCTTGCCCGAGGAGGGTTGCTCCTGTAGCTGCCCCGTCCTCACCGTACTATACAGCCGGCTGGACCGGAGTTATCAACTATTCCTCCAGATTGCTTCGGCCCTAGGCGAGCAATTTCGGGTTGACGATGTTTTTAGTGTCTTTAGCGAAGCCTTCCCAAAGCAAGTGTTCCCTAGCATTGACCAAAATGACAAATATGGCTTTCTCACCCGATACGAATCCCCCAGTATACAAGAGGGACTTACTTATCAATTCAAGTCGGACACTGTACGAAATTATATTTATACCACGATGGATGACACTCAACGACAGCAGCTTCATCTCAACATAGCTCTAAATTACGAAAATCGAATCACAAAGAACAAAGACATGCGCCCGGCACTCATATTTCCTCTGCTCGAGCATTATCTGAAAACCGATCATGTCATGAAATGTATCAAATATATGGAAGAACTGGCGGGTTTTTACTGCGATCACGGCCTGGTCTCTGAAAGTCTGAGGCACTATGAATGGCTTATTCTCATGGTTGATGAGTACGAAATAGACGAAACGCTCTGCACTGCGGACACGCGCTCGGACTGGCACCGCCAATTGGCGGAGGCTTACATTTGGAAGGGCTTTGCTATTGAAAACTCAGAGGACCATGCTTTACAAGCTCTCGAATGGCTGGGATGCCCCATGCCCACAAGTGCTCGCCGCTTAGAGCGGGACATTCGCAAAGTTCGTCGCACCAACGAGAAGGCATGGCGTAAGGAACAGGTTCCTTGCGAGAAAATGCAGAAGGACGCTGAAGAGATGGATCCTGTTCATCGATCAAAGCTCGAGGCTGCACGGGAAATTTATCAAAAGTCAGCCAAGAGCGTGCGTGAAACCAGTCGGATTGAGCTTGTCGGTTCCCTCGCCGAGAGAGCCTATATTGCTGATCAGCCCAGACTGCCGCTGAGCAACCATTTCCAGGCGGAGATGAGGGCATACCTCTCATTGGTCCCTGAGCATTTGCATTCCAATCTTTTCTCGGCATCTCCTCGCCAATATGGTTCATCAGACTCCGATCTCCTCGATTTGATTGCCCGAGACCCCAAGATGGCCAGGCAGCACAAGGTGCACTTGACCTTACTCATTCTGGCAGAGATTAACCTTCGTCTGGACCGTCCCCGCGAGTTAATGTGGTGCATCACCACTGGACTCAACTTGAGCTACAACTTTCCGTTGAAGATCATTTTCCGCCGATTTCTGGCGCTATGGGCTCTCTACCTTTCACGATACGAGCCAAAGAACAAACTAATGGCAAAAATCCACAAAATCCGGGACAAACTAAGCAGGCAGCACCAAAAATTACCATGTTTTAAAGGTCCCTTTTAAAATGTCCGGTGTAAATTAAAGATAATAACTATGAAACATGTGCTGGATACATGCGTTGTCAGCTCCGAGTACTACTAGCCATAAAGAGGCGTAGCATAGATGGAAGGCGGCGACTCGAATAGTCAGATCCTGGCTCACTCTCATAATCCGTTCTACACCACAACCTTACTAAAATCATCAAAGTGAGTTGTAGTTTGTCTTAACATCGATACGGTCACTGAGTCGGGAAGTACTACTTATTGAGCACGCAATGAAAGTCTACCCATTTCTACAAATGGCCATTGAATTCGTTGCACGAGAGAGAAACTGACATGTTCAAATATTTATTTGGGAAAATGGCATGAACGAGAGCTCCCCTTTGGTCAGAGAGAAAATTGCCAGTCTCCTGATGACATACCCTGGCGAGATTGACTTCTTTCTTCACAATCTCCCCTGCTTCATAACCGCCTTGCCTCTCATTATCTTGTTTATGAACGTACGGCGGTGCTCCTCATTTGAGACTGATTTATTCAGCTAACAATGTGGGAAAGTTGCATGGGGGCACAGGCACGAGAACACCCTCTAAACATCTGGGATGAGCACTGCGGTCAAAAGCAAACACTCTTATTATTCATCTAGTAAATGACTTGAGATTGTGCCGTGTTTCCACCTCCTATTCCGCACTCGCATGTATAAAGAGTCTCCCCTCAAACGACTCTTTAGGACACGAATAGATTTTCCGCAAAAGTCCATCACCGTCGCCCCTGATGATAACCACAAATGACAGTTCAAATCGATGAACAGCACCTCGATGCACGGGAGGTGCTGGCAAATGAGTGTGACGAAGAGGAAGCAATCGTGGCAAGTGAGTTTATCAACAATTGTTCATGCGTCATTTTGATTCCCACCCTCAGATTTGGGAGCCCTACGTGAGTGGCACGCGAAACCTTGACTGTAAAAGGTCGATGGCCCTGAGAGGGGAAGCATCCAGTCTACTTATGGTGTTTCGATTGCTCATATATGTCTCATATCCTTGGCAAAACAGATACGCAGGTACTGGATATGGAGACTTTTGGTGCTGTATTGAAACTGTAATTTATTGAATCCGATCCTCAGGGCAGCCTGTTTCAGCATGCGAGGGATGCTAGAGACCGCTACTACTGTAAAGCTAGACATGAGAACAGTGTACCGGATATGATCCGGTGTACCCTCAAAATTGTATGCAGGGACTATGATATGTATCTACGACGCTACCGAAACACACAATGAAAAACACAGCGGGTAAAAGAGGCCAATATGGAACCAGAGTATACGGAATGGCAGTTATCGCCCCTTTCGATGTTTGGCCTCGACGAAAGGGATCGGCCTGAAATGTATCGACGCGCCAATGGCACCAGCAATGACACTCAACCTTGGAATGTTTGATTCCAGGTGTGTCTTATGATCCTTTCTAACAAACAAAGGATCGTACCCCTTTAACAATCTCCGAACAAGCATGGGTGTGCTTGTCGGGTTACTCTCTGCCATGCCAAAAGAGTACGAGTAGGATTCGACCGGTGAATGTGGATTGATGTAACATCAATCCGTCTTCAACCTTGGGTCTTCAACCTTGCTGACTTGCAATCATATGTAGTACTTGGTCTCCTCAAGATGTTTTGTTTGAAAAAGATCGTCCCATACGCTGGCAGTTTCTTTGATACGTAGTCGTGCACAGTTGGTGCGTACACTACCACTCACTACCACTGGGACTGAAATATGGACTGCCCTTCTTGTTGAATCTCCGCTCAAAGTACATACACCACTCCCTGGTGAGAGATCTGTACACCTGTAAGATATGCAACCGCCGACCCAAGCAAGAAAGAGGAGCTACAACGTACTACTTTTCGTAACGTGCAGAGTATAACGTATCATTTGTACTCTTTTTATACCTGTGTAAGGATCATCATGAGTGCTGCAATGTCCAGGGATCCTGCTGAAGACAGTGGAGCGCAGTCAGAGGCCTACGGGTGCGATAGCGCTTTGATGCCCTGCAAACATCATCTCAGCGGCAATGCGCGTGGAACTGTCAGCGGATCCGTCCTGATCATGGTACGTAACCAAACCCGCACTGCCAAGTGCACCGTACTTCCCGCACCAACCCTCATTCTGAATAGCATAGATGAAATGGGTGAAATAGTATGTGCCGTGTAAATCCATACACAGGCTCCAGCTTGCATTCCTCGTCAAGCAAGGTGAAGCAGTGTGCAGCATATTGTCTTTGTTCACAGGGATACCATGTGTAAGAACAACTTTCTACTAAATACTCCCATACTAGTGCAGAAACTGTTCATAAATGGATTTAAAAAACTTTTTGCAAAATAAAATGTAGATATAATGAAACAAAAACAGACACTATTACCACTCCCTTTCCGTATACTCATTCAGGCGGTCCATTAACCCCTTGGTAAAGAAGTCCAAATACGAATCACAACCTGATCACGAGAAAGTATATACTGATCGGGGCAGTCAGCTGCCACTCCCATCTCTTTCATTTCTGCGTCTGCCAGACGTTGTTTGGTGCCTTGTCCAAAAATTCAATGTCGTGGTGGTAGGAAGAGCTCTGAAATTTTTGAAGGGATTTTGCGGATAAATTTCAGTGGGTGGAATTTTTTGGCTAGGTTTCTCATTATGCCTAGTTTCTTTTTCCGTCCCCTTCTCTTTCACACCAATGGCGGGTGGGAATTTGCCGGTTGCGTCAATCGAGATGGATTTTTTGGCCTCGCACATTTGCATCACGGCCGCTGTCAAATCTTCGATCCCCGTCGTCAGTTCCATCCACGCATCCAACAGACCTTTGCCTTTGAAGACATCTTGCTGTTTGAGATAGGATGCCATCTTGCGGGAGGTAGGGCGAAGAACGGGATCGGTGTTGGAGTACTGAATTTCCATTCTGGCGCTGAACCACTTGCAAAGGTGGGACCATCTCTCAGTTCTAGCCCGCTTCAAGCTGCGCAAAAATGGCTCCAGGCCGTTCGGTCCCAAAATATTGTGTTCTAGGTCAACTTTTAGCGCCTTTGAAAATCCCCCCCTTTCTGGTCAAACAATACGGAAATATATTTGCCAATGTGATAGTGATTTTAGAGAAAAAGTTTTGGCCGACTGTGTTGAATTGTTTTTTTGTTGTTTGGCAGATGTATTTCCCGTAGATAATTCGAGTTCGGTGGGCATGTTCATCTGGCAGGCGCGTTAAAATGTCTTTCCTGGAAGTGTCAAGGTCAATTATAGTATTTTTCTGGCTGTTAAAAACATCATTTGCAACGTACGTGTGGGTTGGCAACTTGAACAGTAAACGCAAGGCACAATTCCGCCTTGAATTGCAAGAAGGCCGCGAAATGCGTCGGCATAGGCAGAGAAAAGATTAAACCTGTCAGGCAGACGCCAGAGGGTAATGCAATGGTGGAGTATAACTTCCAGTCCTCCCCCAACCATACACTCGCGAAAGTTTCGACGGATTTGCCGCTCCGATCGAAAGTGTAGTCGAAGCAATCTTTCGACCCCTTGATGGCCTTCAGTGTCGCCGAAATTCCGTGGCGGTCCATTCCGGACAGATCTAAAGTTGGTAGTCAATACAATGGAGGTGGGTACAAAAAGGAGATGACTCGCAATGTACAAACGTACATGAGTATATTTCTTTTTTTCCTTCTCTTGTGCTTCCAAGCTACTTCTGACGACGCAAATCTTGGGGGAAAATGACGAAATTGGTCGAGATGAAATGTTCCAGACTCCGAAAGTCTGAGCAATGTATAATCAAGCCGGCACAGCATTGTCAGTGGAGGTGGTCGAATAGCGAAGAAGAAAGGAAGAGTAAAAGTTCGACAAAGTAGAGATGGGAATAAGAGTTGGCACGGTGCAAATTTTCGGCTTGCGCACAAGGAAAACTACTGATCCGAAAGCCGTTCACCGAGAAGACCGAAGGATGCACAACTAGTCTTTCTCGAACGACTTTATATGGATATTTGCGGTCCAATCAATTCTGGCAAGTGCAACTTTTCGCTATTTCAGGGTCATGGGCGATGCCACCCGTCAATATTTCAAGGTCTTCTTGTTGACGGCCAAGAACATAGCTTGCGCCAAGATGATCGCCGCCATCACTCAACTGCACACTTCTCGGATATTCCTATTCGGCATCTCAGGGTTGATTAACGCGGGGGAAATTCATGAGTCCGAGTGTTGAAGCTGTTCTTGTGGGGAGCCAAGTTGCGACGGTATCCTTCTTTGTCCTTGACGTTGGTTTCTTTTACGCCACTGGGTTTTGCCACGCAAGGTTTTGAACTTTTGATTATGTACCGTTGGCTCAAGATCGTCAGCCAGATGTCTCATCAACTGCACCAAAGTTGATCGCGTCAAGTGCAAATGACAGCGAATGTTCCACAGAGTTGTGAGGTCACGGCAATGGACCGTTTGGAATTTCGCGGGACTTCAAGGACTTGACACCACAAAACATTTCGCCATGCCAAGATCGCCCAGAACTCCACTTACGAACCCCGTCTTGCAGAAAGTATTTGCCAAGATCGAGCCCAAAGCTGGCGACTCACTAGTTCAGTCTGGATCCACCGTCTACTCTCCAACCACCGGGCAAACCTACCTGGTAAAACAAGGCCCTCACTCCGAAAAAGAGCATTATGAAGCCGAGGCCGAGTCCCTGCGACTCATGTATGCAGCTCAGCCCGGCATCTGCCCTTGCCTTTTGGAATGTGCTCTGGATCCAGACTCGGACACAATGATTTTTGTGAGTGAGTACAAGAGTCTCAAGTCGCTGAATGCGGCCGCTGCCGGCGAGCTGGGCAGGATGTTAGCCAGCATGCACACTCATTCGAGTTCGCAAGCTGAGAAGTTTGGCTTTTCCATCCCGACGTTTTGCGGGCGGACCCGAATGCGGAATGGATGGACTGACACTTGGGAAGAGACGTTTGATCGCAAGATTGGGGATCTCTTGGATACGCTGCGCAAGGATGGGTCTTATAATGAGTTATGCGCAAAGGGAGATGTTCTGCGTAAGGTGTAAGGCTTACTTTTGCTTATGGTAAGACCCAGAAGCTGCCATGAGCTGAACGTCATACTTGTAATAGGGCAATCCCGAAATTACTCAAACCATTGAAGACTAGACCTGCTTTATTGCATGGGGACCTTTGGGTATGTGTGCCTCTGCAAAATTTTGCAGTGTGATTTATATAACCGACTGATATTTGTAATGGAGAGCGGGAATGCTGGCGTTAACGCAGAAACAAATAAACCAGTGATCTTTGATCCATGCTGCTACTATGGCCACAACGAAGCCGAGTACGTTTTCCTCCATTCATACCCAGCGCTTATAAACGATCAATGAACCGTTAAACTAGTCTGGCCATTGCTCGCATCTTTGGCGGATTTGCCCCCTCGTTCTACGAATCTTATCACGAGTGTATACCTCCCAGTGACCCGGTCGACGAGTACGATGCCCGTGCGGCGCTTTACAAGGTCTTTCATTACCTGAACCATACCGTTCTCTTTGGCGTAAGTCCTTCTTTAGGGATGTGTTCTGTTTTGTTTATTCTTGATCTTTAGATGTCGTATGTATCGTCGGCGATGCGGGAGATGGACATTGCCTTAGACGTAGTCCGATAGATGCTGATCCGGAGATTCCGGGCAGGGTGTCGTTCCGATGCGGGCAAAGCAAGTGCACGTGAGACGACGCATTTCAAAGGGCGATGTCCTCACATTCGACTAGATGTATCGTACATCATTCAACAACGCTTTGAAAAGGGGAAGTTCACGATATGCTTTTCATCATCGCATGAGTTGTGTGGATCGCCGTCCGGTCTCAAAAGAGCCAAAAGAGTGCAGAGTGAAATCGGGTTCCACATAGCCAACACATACAAGTTCCTTTCCGTTTATCAAATGCCGTAGTGCAGGCAGGTCTGGCGATCGGCGAGTAACTGATATTCTCGGGCTTTAAAAATACAAACAGATCAGTCCTGCAGAGTGAGTGTGGGAATTTGAATCTGAAATCGCAATTCGCCAGGCAATTCGCGTCGATGCTAGAGTGGCTGTGTAGTAGATTTACGGCGCTCGACAATTTGACAGCGAAGCACAAAACTTCAAAACGGTCGTTTTGCCAAATTGCCAAAAGCTGCAGCGCACCAAAAGGACACGCAACTCTTCCAAACCATAAAAGACATGGCACCTGCAACCCGCCCAAAAGGCTCAAAAGCCATCAAGCGCAACGTCCCGCTGAAAGCACAACATCCAATATCAAAACAGGCTGCACCCAAAGGCCGACCGCAGAAACCGAAATTCACACCGATACCTCCTGTCACGGAGGAGGAGAGTGGAAGTGATGAAGACCAAGGAGAGGAGAGTGAAGTTGGGGAAAACGAGGAGGAGGAGAATGCGGCACGGGGACCTCCACCGCCGCCAAAACGACAAAAGAAAGGGAAGAAATTTGCCAGTCTGGTATGTTTACAATACCTTCATTCCATGTACCTAGGACATGATGAGTTAACACGATGACTTTAAAGGACTCGATGATGAACTTGATTGACACCATTTCAACCAAGCAAGAAACATCGATCAGCAAAAAAGTAGAACGACATCAGGCCAACGCCTCCCGCGACCTCGTCACCAAGAAGAACAAAATCGACCGCAAAAATGGCCGTCGGTCCGAATTGGAGACGGTCAAGAAGCAGTTGCGGAATGGGACATTAAAGATTCAGAAACGGAAGGAGAATAAAAAGGCGAAAGCAAAATTAACCAGTCAGGTGAGTATTTGGCCATGGAGATGATTGAGGGATTTGGTGATTGAATTCTGGTTTTTAGGATGACTCCAAGAAAAAAGTTCGCTTCAACTTTTCATAGTTTTTTTTACATCTTACTACGCATGTACATAGCCCACCACCACTATTTATTTCCTGTCACCCGCTCAAAGTTGAAGTTCGATGTCGCTACATTTTCAATTTGATTTCTTTGGCGGCAAACATCTATACTATGAGTTTGCTGAGTGTATACAGAAAGAAAGTTAAAACAGAATGATTCCTAAAAAATGTCAAGAAGCTATGCTATATGTTGCTTCTATAAAAACTACGATATCGTACGAGAAGTGTCTATCTAAAAAGTTTACATTAGGGCGTACCAAGAAACAGAGACAGCCAAAAAGAGACTCCAGAGAGAAGTCGGGATGACTCGGAGGGAGGTGGCGGAATTGGAAGATGTTCGGATGGCGGGGTCCTTGTTGGTTGAAATGACAACTTCCTTATCGGACTCCCAGCCCAAAGCACGTAGCACTTCCAGAGCATGTGGACCGTAGATCCCACCACCCTTGTTTTGTGAGTCTATGAGTTGTTGCAGGGATTTTCCGACCATGCCTCCCATGGATGGGACCATGAGAAAATCTTGAGTGGTGTTGTAGGAGAGGTCAATGTGAGTAAGGGATGAGCCGGGTTCGTACGTTCCGGCACGGGTAGTAGCATAAATGGTTGTTGAGCCAATGCGGAGGCCCGGTTGAGGCGAAGGAGATTGGGTAATGAGGTCATGGATTTTAGCAGCAGCTTGGAAAGGGTCGCCGCTCCGCTCAAAGCTGGCGATAAAGTCCCGCAGAGTGACATCTATACCCGATGAATATTTAGGCCAAAAGTCGTATAGAGGTGCTGTGAGCTCTTCCAGGGGTTGTTGGGAAGCGCCCACTTTGATGAGACTGTCGAAAGCGGTTAGAGGCATCCAGTTGTCTACTATTGGCTCAGCGGGGACACCGTGAAAGTAGAGTCCCGGCGCGACATAAAGGGTTTTAGATTGTCCGTAGTCTTTGTACAATACGTTGTAGGGTACTAGCGATGAGTCCCATCCCAAACCATGAGTCAGCTCATGTGCTGTTATCAAGAGGTTGTCAGTTATGGTCAATGTTGAATCTCAAAGGAAACAACTTACCAACGACAAATTCGAAATCCGTTTGGTTTGCTTGAATAGGAGTGCCGGACGCCCGGAACCAAAAATCAAAATCAGAATTAAAGTCGGCCAAAATGTCATACTTTGCCATATCGAGGCCTTTATCCGGTCGCAACTGTTTCATTAAGGCTTGCGGGTATAAGTAATAGCGTTTAAGTTGTAGGGATCCCCCCGATGGCTTTACTTGCGCTGGAAAATAGGAAGCAGGCATAGCCATACCCAACGTATTCCCCATATCCCCGCAGCTGGCGACGGGCACTCCATGGCAAAAACTGCGAAATGTGGCATACACGTTGATGGAGCCCTTGACGGCAAGCGATTGTGTAATGTAAGATGCCGCATTTTCGAGACCTTGCTTTGCAAGTTGACAGATTTGCGGTGCTGGGCCATCACAGATGAACTGGACCTGGAAAGAGCCGGCGGAGGTAGTGTTGGATTGGGCGGCCGTCTGGGCGATGCGATTTGAGGAGGGTGTCTTTGGGCGATATGCGGGAGTGTCGGTAGGCGTATATGAGACAGGGTTCAGTTGCTTAGAAAAGACGGATGGGCGGTCGTAGCGGTAGGCAGTGGATGGAGGAGGCGGAGGTCGGGCAGCAAGCACTGAGTGTTGGGAAGAGACGGCAGCTACCAGACAGGTCGCCGCCCAGGTCGCCGCCAAGAGCCTTCTTGTTGACATTTTCGTTGCCCTTGAGCTGGCCCGTTTTCTGCAGGGAGATTTTCTATCGCCGTCCATGGTTGCCCTCCTGCTCTATAAGGCTCCTCTAACGTCTATCTATGAGCCCCGTCTATGTATGAGGAAAAGTGGAAAACTGATCTCTGGGGAGTGTTCAGTTCTGAGTTCTGAGCACAACGCCAGCCAGCAAACCCAACCGCAAAGAGCGCCACACCATTTCACACAAGGTTTTTGTTCTACGCCAGCAGCAACTCCGACAACCTCAAGCATCGTCAATGTCAGATCTTATTTGAGGATCCCTTATGTGCTTCCTGTATGCCAGGACTGTGTCGAGATCTATATGCTCATGTGGGAACCGGCAACTTTCGGAGTGGAAGACTCTGTTCTGATCTGAACTTCTATCCGTGTATGATCTTATCTTCTGACGAAACACACTTATGAATCTCGATTGGCACTTGCCCTCGACATCACTGCAACCTGCGAAGGAGTGCTCTGTCAAGCACTGCCGCACTTCAATTCCCGGAGGTTCAAAGTACCAGTTGCCGCGATCTCGAAAAAACAAAGAAGCGCCGACAGCAAGAAGTTCCAGAAAATGTACCGGCTGAGAAACGCTCAAGGCTAGAGCTGGATGGCGAGAACGATCAAGCTGAGGCGGTGAGGTAACCCTTCTTTGTGTGACGAACTCTCTTGTCTAAAATTCTGTGTAGGGCCACGAGTCATACACATCCGTTCAGAGCATGCTTTCTACTATAGGGGAGGTGGCAAAATCTTCAGAGTCAATTGTTTTCCATGGAACATGTCTCATGCAAGCTGAGAATGATATATCCGATCGTGAACGTGTTCAGATGATGGCCAAGATGTGACGGGTTTCAGATTTACGTGAGTTCAATCTACTCGGGTGCCAAGAACTCACATATTGAGCACAGCCTCAGCGTACTTGACAACAAGAAGCTGGCAGCTGGGCACCGGACTAGGTATTTCTGCAGCCAAGATACAATCTAGCCCAGATACGAACCAGGACACATCAAGCGAAATCCATGGTAGGAGAACATTCGTATGGCTCTTCGAGCCGTCGTGACTGATGTCGCTTCATGAACAGGATCCGAGTCCCACTTGATGAATGAGTCGAGCCTGGGTGGTGCTCAAGAGAATATGGATGTCGAAGAAGAGGAAATGCCTGGTAATGTTAAAAGGCGAAGCCATCCCAGAAGCCAGGTGCTAAGCACCGAGAACACGTCGGTATGAAACGGTTTCCCGAATTGATCTGTCATGTATATGACAGTGTCTCTCCACATGTATTCCCCCACATAATTCCTCATATATAGAGAAAGCATTTGGAAGGCCCCGCTAGTTGAGCGCCTGCGACCACCCATGAGCTTGGAGGGAAGAGAAGATATATCGAGCAAGACCGCGCACGAGGCGAGCAGCGAGGGAGACCTTGAGAAAAATCAGACCAGCGGCGATGCAAGCCGTCAAGATAATGCTTCAGAAGACTAAACCCACATCCGCTAGATTTCATGTTTTAATGACCATATTGAGAGACACCGTGTCTACCGTCCTCCAAGCTGTTCTTCCACAAGCGGACAAGGGAGAAGCATTCCACCAGCTAATCAACGACTCCGAGTTTACCGAAGCCATTGGATACAAACCAATGAATTTCGATCAAAAAATTGAAGCATGTATGCGAGACTTATCACAATGGCCGTCGCATATGCCACGTCAAGATATTGAGGCCGCCACCAGCCTCCTGCCATTTTGATGTTCAACCTTGCTCGTGACCACGGGTTTCCTGAAGATCTGTTCGCAAGCGACTGTGGGTTTCATGTCGAAACGTTCATAGCATGTTGCTCGATTTTGCGACAATCGGCTGTTGACAACACCGAAAGGATAAGAAAGAAGCGAGACTTAAGTGTGGCTCACATCAGTAGGGGACAAAGAAAGGAGTAATTATCCTTTGTTTTACAAAAGTCGTTGATCCCGACGGGCTGACCAGTAACCTTAGATGGTTGTGGGTCCAACCAGATCTATTTTCACCAGCTGCTTCGAATCGCATTGGACATTCCCACTCCGGGTACCCATGCCCACTCTGTATCTCCGTCACTTCGCGCATCCCTAGCCCAGTTCCTACGCCCGGCCCAACATGCAAACTTTACCTGGCCTGATGATGCAGAAGAACCCAGTGAACCAGGCCCAGACGATCAACAGCTGTACGCGAGGCCAGCGTATTCTCACGTTCAACATGGCCAACTCTTTGCCATTGAATCCAACAAGATGCGAACAGCATTCACTACTTATGTAGCATTTAACGTGCAAGATCACATTGAGCAAATTATCAAGCACTGTCTTCAGCATCACCATAATCTGACATTGATGCCGAACAACGAGAGCAGCTAGGTACAAATTTGAG
Source organism: Phlyctochytrium arcticum (assembly GCA_025602905.1). NCBI lineage: Eukaryota > Fungi > Chytridiomycota > Chytridiomycetes > Chytridiales > Chytridiaceae > Phlyctochytrium > Phlyctochytrium arcticum. Next base: position 22,853 of record JAHLKI010000028.1, on the reverse strand, counting down.
AATCATTATTCCCACATGGAGTTTCAGCAACTAATCTGCTCAACGCCAGTGATAAGGACGCTGCTGTTACTGCAGCCGTTTTACATCTGCAGCGCCATCCAACACAATGTGGCGAGGCACGCTCTCACGTCAGTCAGGAAATTTGATTCTCTTTGGAGGTTTCAGTTATTACAGTAAGTGTCCCAGCTTTGAAGATCTCAAATGTGCGCTCACTGCATTTGTTACAGGCCGATTATCAACCTCAGCTCCTGGGCGGTCCGCGTGATCTTACTTGAGGATTTGAATAACACACCACCCCCGGAATTGGCGACAACTGAAGGGGAAGCGCATAATGAACTCTTTGTCAATAAGGGCCGTACATGGAAACGGTGCGTGGGAACCAGACACAACTGGGCCCATTACGTACTGCTGCTTCTCGAGTGGCCGTCACGGTACGAGGCCGACCATCGCCCTGCGCCTGAATAACAGCAAGGTGCGGTGGCCAATCGTGTCCAATCCATTGCCCTATGTCCCGGCGCGACTTCTCGAGGCGTTTGCTTCGTGCAATTGGACTACCGCGCACCGTGCAAGACTCTAGATCGGCGCTCCAATCCCCCCTTTCTGATAACGGATCCAGTGGCAGCCGTTGTCCGGCCTTTATCGAAAAATGGAGACTTTCCGAATGACAACAAATCGCGATCGGACGTTTTCTTTCAAATCTTCAACCGTGGAAAAGCTCGGCTTTCCCCTCTGCCGGAAAGCGAGCCGTCATATACGGCAAAATAGGCTTGAATTGAAATCTTGGTCAATCAACGATCAGTCTTTGCTGGGCATCCTCGAGAATTGTCGATCGTTAACGGAATTAACATTAAGCCATTGCTGGAAGATCAGCCGCAATGCCCTTGTCAATATCTTGCCCCGTCTCAAAAATCTCCGAAGGCTGAAGGTTGCTGGGATCTACACCCTTGGTGATGATTTTGTGCGTGGCATCTGCCAAATGTGCCCCTTACAGGAAGTCATAGACTTGCGATATTGATTCTTTCTCCCTCCTTATGCCTCCCCCCATCTACATCGCCGCTTCCACTTTTCTCCCATACTCTCACTATCTTCTTTGCCATGTAGTTCCGAACATTTTTTTCTTCTTCTTTCATACATTTGCGATTATTCTCTTCTTCTTTTATACCACGCCGAATTGATTTTTGATTGATATATTTACATTTCATACATATAATGCACAAGCTCGTCTATGCATTCTCTCCCTCGCTCCCACCTGCTGCTAGCACACCTGCACTCAATTCTTCTCATATGCTGCTGTAATAAACGTTCTTCAACCCGAAAGTAGAGCCTGAGGGTGGGTCAGACCGGTCAGTTGTATGTCCTTGTTTGAACAAACAAACACACTTGGCCAACTTGCGTTAAGCCGTTAACGGACCAGAATGGAAATGAGAAGGAAAGTGATTGTTTCTATGATAACAGTTTTTGATGCGAATCAGGCGAATCAGCGTTGGTCAACTTGGTTTTGAGTTTATGAATCTGATAATTACGAATCAGCCCTGAATTCATGAAATGACGCTTGTTGTATGGAAAAGAAGTGCGAAATGCTTGCGGTGAAAAGCAGAACCAAGAGCTTGTTCCTTCTGCCCATTAAGCCCTGCAACGTTAGGACTTGTCAAGACGCTGGGTGATCTACGTTCAATTAATATGGCAAACGAAATACTTGCATCAGCTACTGGAGATTCCAGCGCGAAGATCGCAACGACGACGACAACGGCTACTCAATCAACGCAGTATCCCCGGTATCCGCTCAAGGCGCTCGAGCGTCTCTTTTCGCTCAACAAGTCAGTAACGATTATTGCCCATGCGGCCCGGCTCTACGGCGACATTGAAGCTCTGATTGCTGAATTGCCGCGTGCCTACCGAGAACTCGCAGCCCGACACCCCAAAGTCCGCTCCAAGGTCTCGACGCCCGGATTTGAGGCCACCGTGTACGAACAATTTCCAGAGGACCAAGTTCAGAAACAGATTACTGTTTCCGTCCGGTCCTCGCCTGACGAATGGCAGTCGTTGTGCCGTACCCGATGTAATGATGTTCCTACGGATTCTACCCAACGCTTTCCCGTCGCTGTGCATGTTTTACGATCAGGTAGCAAGGGAAGCGGCAACCCTTCTTCTGGTGAATCGGCCCATTTGATTGTCTTTAGTGATCACTGGGCCGCTGATGGCTTCTCGGGCTATCGAATGTTGCACGATTTATTACAAGCAGCCACTCGTAATCCATCAAGCACTGCAGCCCTCGAGCCCCTTCCCCTTCTACCGTCATCAGTAGATCTGGCCGGCACCAAACCCATGTCCGACATCCCTGGGTTTCTGGTCCCCAAGGAAAAGAATTTCCGATCCGTCTTCCCGATCCGTACAGATCTCCCAGATATAAAACTTCCCCTCGTCAGTGCGCGATCCGAGTTTTCCTTTGCGTCCGGAACTCCCGAAAATCTCGCAGCCAACCTGACCAAATGCCGGCAAGAATCGGTCACTTTGTTTGGAGCACTCTCTGCTGCGCTCGTTGCCGCATTCTCCAGGGTGCCTGGTGCTCGTAAAGAGTCCAAAGTCGCCTTTGCGTATGATTTCGACTTTAACCTTCGCCCCCGCTTAACACCATCACTCGGCCAAGATCATGTGGGGTGTGTGGCGGGTATTGGAACCTTTGATCAGTACGCTGCCGGCATTGACCCAACGGAAAGGTTTTGGGATCACGCACGAAAATCCAAAGAATGGACCAACCAAGTCATTCAGAGCGACAAACCACTCGGTTTTGCCGAGTTTATTCACCACAACACACGGACCGAAGAACAAGTCGTAAAGATCGGCGAGACATTGGTCAAGGGTGTCCTCGGGGACCTGAACTTTTCCAACCTGGCCCGCTACCCGTTCCCAACGACACATTCGTTTCCCAACTCTTCCACCCTTGAGATTGAATCTGTTCATCTGGTCAACAACTCTCCTGGCCCGTCCAATGCCGTCATATTGTTCATTACCAGTGTAAAGCATCTGGACTATTCCATGTCGTACAAATTTACCCATGAAGCAGGGCAAGCATGGTTTGCCAACGTTGTCAAAGTGAATGAGGCAATTCACACTGTGGGCAAGGAGGAAACAATTGAGCAGGTTGCGAACCGGCTTTTGGGAGAATTCGTGCCGTCATAATGGACCATGTTGCCTCACTAGATTAAAGTGCAATGACATATATATATTCTATGCCGGCCTTAGACAAAACACAGAATATACGAGTTCCGCCGAGCAGTATGACACCGGTATATCATACCCGATTGGGCAGTAGCTTGAAGTCTTTTCTAAAACCCGACCATATCGGCCACAGGGTTGTGATGCAGCGGAAAGAAAACATGTATTTGTAGGCCAATGTAGAGCATTAACGACATCCTTTTCTGTGTGATGCCCTCCAACTATTGTGTCCATCTCGTCTGCATCTCAACAGCTGGTTGGGTAGAGTACTGCCATGCAATGTCGTTCTTTCACAAGAACCACCCTTCTTGAATTCTACTATAATGCTAAAAGACAAAAGGAGGAGATTGCGTAGTGATTCTAGGGAGGGTGGAAGAAACTCCAGCGGAACAAACCAGCGTATAAACCCAGTCCTGTTCACAGTATAAGAAGGACGCAACTCCCGCATGAGTCGCATCTCCGTACAATCACTGTCAATTTGGAAACCATCGTGATGTGGTAGTGCTCATGTGAGAGTGTTTGCTAAACTTAAAGTCACATTGCACGAATTCCGGCACCTGTCGGAGTTGGAAATTCCCATCGTTGATTCTGACTCCCCGAACTCAGCCCGACTTTTGGACTTCGCGTTGCAGGGAAAAAAAACTTCGAAATGCCAGTCAAAGTTGTTGACGCCGGGAGCTTGATTTTTCTGTTCAATGATGAGCTCCACAGAGACCAGCACAGGGACGCTGCGACTTGTCGAGAACTCAGGTGATCTACACTCTGGGGCTGGAAAATTCGTTGCAAAGACGGCGACGGCGAAAACGACAACGACTTCCAAATCAACGCAGTATCCCCAGTATCCGCTCAAGGCGCTTGAACGACTCTTTTCGCTAAACAACTCAGTAACCATCATTGCCCATGCTGCTCAGATCTACGGCGATATTGATGCCCTGATTGCTGAATTGCCGCGCGCCTATCGTGAGCTCGCTGCCCGACACCCCAAAGTCCGCTCCAAAGTCTCCCAACCCGGATTTGAGGCCACCGTGTACGAACGCTTTCCAGAGGACCAAGTTCAGCAACAAATTACTGTTTCCGTTCGGTCCTCGCCTGACGAATGGCAATCGTTGTGCCGTACCCGATGTAATGATGTCCCGACGGATTCTACCCAGCGCTTTCCCGTCGCAGTGCATGTTTTACGATCAAGTAGCAAGGGAAGCGGCAACCCTTCTTCTGGTGAATCGGCCCATTTGATTGTCTTTAGTGATCATTGGGCCTCCGATGGCTTCTCGGGCTATCGAATGTTGCATGATCTATTGCAAGCAGCCGCACGTAACCCATCAAGCACAGCAGCCCTTGAGCCCCTTCCCCTTTTACCATCATCAGTAGATCTGGCCGGCACGAAACCCATGTCCAACAATCCCGGGTTGCTCTTCAAACTCGTATCTCATTTTGTCGGCAAGCAAATGAGGAAGTTCCGATCCGTCTTCCCAATCCGTACAGATATCCCAGACATCAAGTCACCCCTCGCCGCTTCTCGATCCGAGTTTTCCTTTGCGTCTGGAACTCCCGAGAATCTTACGGCCAACCTGGCTAAATGCCGCCAAGAATCGGTCACCTTGTTTGGAGCACTCTCAGCTGCACTCGTTGCCGCATTTTCCAGGGTGCCCGGGGCTCGGAAAAAATCCAAAGTCGCCTTTGGGTATGATTTCGACTTTAACCTTCGCCCCCGCTTAAAACCATCACTCGGCCAAGATCATGTTGGGTGTTTGCCGGGTATTGGAACCTTTGATCAGTACGCTGCCGGCATTGACCCAACGGAAAGGTTTTGGGATCACGCACGAAAATCCAAAGGATGGACCAACAAAATTATTCAGAGCAAAAACCCACTCCGGTTTGCAGAGTTTATTCACCACAACACTCAAACCGAAGAACAAGTTGCGAGGACGGGCGAGACATTGGTCAAGGGTGTCGTCAGTGACTTGAACTTTTCCAATCTGGCCCGCTACCCGTTCCCAACGACTCATACGTTCCCCAGCTCTTCCGCCATTGAAATCGAATCTGTTCATCTGGTCAACAACGCTCCCGGCCTGTGCAATGCCGTCATTCTGTTCATTACAAGTGTGAACCATCTGGACTATTCCTTGTCCTACAAGTGCACGGATGAAGCAGGGCAGGCATGGTTTGCCAACGTTGTTAAAGTGATTGAGGCGATTCACACTGTGGGCAAGGAGGAAACAATTGAGCAGGTTGCGAACCGGGTTTTGGGAGAGTTAGCGCAGTCTTAGAGGATTAATGCGGTAGAGAAATGCCCCATAATTTGAAAGCAATAATATATACTAGAGTCTATGCGTAGTTGCCAACCTTTCTAACTGCAGGTTAGATTAGACGATTTTCGAGTAGTATTAATGTAATCGCGGCATACCGCTAAAAGTAAAACGTTTGCGCAGCTGCTTGGAGGACGGGGCATCTTGCTCGTGTAGTGGCTGTGCTTGTGTGGGAGTGTCTCTCAAAATGAGTCGCTCTTGTAGCGTTGTGTCCATCTTGTCGTTCCTGATCGCAGAACAGAAATGGACAAGAAATGTCAAGATGTAAGTTGGAACTTGAACAGATTTTATTGAACACTATAACTATGAGTATGAGGCAAATTGGGTATGCGAAATGAAAAAAACACAGGATCTATACAGTATATCTATATAGGAGTCTATCTATCTATCGTGTTGGTTGGGGTATGTGATGTCGCGGGGGCCTTGAGAGGGTAAGGTAAAGATGCGGGGATGAGGAAATGTATGCACTTCTAGACAACTTGCAAGAAGCGGTGGGTGGTGTCTGAGGGAACGTTCTGGAGGATGGTCTCGCTGGAGGTCTTGATAATGTAGTCAAAGATTTCAGAGGCAGTCTCAAACTTTCCGGAGCTGATGGCGACAGCAAAGGCACCGGCGACGGCGGGGGAAGCCATGGACGTGCCGGTCTCAGTTCGGTACTCGCCACCCTTGAATGAAGATGTGATGTCGGTGCCTGGGGCGACAATGTCGACGCAGCTGCCCCAGTCGGCATAGCTGGGGACGTTGTTGTGAATGTCGGAAGCAGAAACAGTAAAAGCTTCGGATTCTGAAGCTGGGGAAATGTTGCAGGCAAGACCTCCATCGTTTCCGGCGGCAACAGAGAAGGCAACGTTGGCGGCAACGATTCCGCGGGCGGCTTCATTTATGATGGGATTGCGGCGTCCTCCGACAGACATGTTGGCGGCAACGAGCTTGCCCTTCTCCTTGGCCTGTTCGGCTACCCAGTTCATACCAGCAACGATCTGGCTGTTTTCTCCTGTACCATCAGGACCCAGGACGCGGACAGCAATAATGTTGGCCTTCTTGGCGACACCATAAGTTTTTCCCGCAACGGTACCAGAGACGTGAGTTCCGTGACCATCAGAATCTTCGTCGCCGTAACCAGTAAAGTCCTTGCCCCAGGTAGCGCGTCCCTCCAGCTCGGGATGGTCAATCTCAACACCGGTGTCAATCACGTAGACGTCAACACCCTCACCAGCCGACTCAGGGTAATTGTAGGTACCGTCAGCTTTCCCGTCCAAGATGTCCAGAGACCAGGTTTTGTCCTCCGGCTTGGGCTCCTCTTCATCGACTGCGCTTGGGGGCCACTTCGGCCACTGCTGAAGGGCAACGATCGTGTCCTGCTCGACGGACTGAACTTCGGGGTGATCCTTGAGGGCGGCAACACCATCAACTCCGACCTTGACGGCAAATCCTTGGAGTTGACCAGTACCAAAGTTGTAGCGGTTGAGAACAGATGCAGCGGGAACACCATCACGACGCTGGTTGCCAGAGTTGATGCCACCGACAATTTCGTCAATCAAGCTGTCGACATTGCGGTCAACGATACCACTGTTCTTCTTGAAGGAAACAATGTACTGGTCAGGGATGATGTCGCCGTCGCGGCGACGCGTGAGGATAGGGGAGGCGGATGCGACGGTTGCAAGGGCCAGGCAGAAGAAGGATGCAAGACGGACCATGTTGATAGGAGGTGCGGAATATGAGGAGAGATGAAGATTTCGCTACGAGAGAGCCTGGGGGTGGTTGAGCTCCTTGGGAAATCGGAGGGGAGGGGCCTGATAGAACTTCTGAATTTTATAGCAAATCTATCTTCTGTTCCAGCAGCTGCCATCATCGCTGCCATCGTATCATATTCTATGATCAAGTCGTCAGTTCTGATGTTGGGATTTTTGCAGCAACACAACGATCGCGTACTCGAGCAGGACACCGAGTGAACACATTGTGCTCCAGATTCATAGAATTTGCCTGTTGACCGGAGTTTTCAGTCGAAAATACCCGACTCACCCGAGTGTTTTATGCCTGTTCCGCGGTTGCACTTGATTTCGGTTACGCTGACCATATATTTCTTTCGTATCCAAACAAAATCTGTTTCCCACCACCGCTGGGGAATACACACCGGCGGTCAATTCAACCTGTCACTAAATTTCTAAAAAGCATCGGACGAATAAAATTATGCCCGTACCTTTGAAAAAAATTCAAGGTTGTAAGGTTGGAAAGTTTTAATCGAATTAAGCGTCATATGGAAGGTCAAGCTAAACATTATCATACATAAGAAGGCTTATTGCCAGCTTGGATCTTTTCAACAGGTGAGGTGCCGTATATTCATTTCATGTCAGTGCCCATTATCATATTTGGAACAGCATCACCCAACTGGTCCCACATCTTGGGGATTCTATTTGGTGCTGGTTTGTACCCGCAACCGTTGGAAAGATGGACTTTTTTTTGTCTGATCTCGCCACTTTTTTACTGGAATGAGCCGCGTACATGTTATCTTGGGAGATTTCAAGTTCAGACGACATTCGGTACTCGGACCAGCGACAAGAGGTACTGTACATGTAGATCTGTCAGATCTGTAGGATTATTATCGGACGGATGGCCCCAAATCCCAGTTCGAAATGTTTTCGATATAATTTGATCTCACACAAGACGGATTTAGCTAAAGTCAAGTGACGAAAGCATGCTTGACCACGATTTTCTCACTGCTGCTGCGAGGATCAGCCGCGGTGGTTCGTGTATTATGATAGTAAAAACCTGCTTTAATTTAAATCTGGCATGATGTTTCGCCGACTGGTTGTGGTCCCTGGACCCTGGGGAGCCATGGGTCTCCGGGGCCAACTAGGATTTTGACTTCATTTTGGAATTGCAAATTGAAGGAAGAATGATCAGGAAGATGAGACCTCACTCTGCACCTCACTCGGTTTTTTTATCAGCATATATATGCATACAGGTTGATATGATATTAAATGCCTGCTTCAAGGCAATGTCACATAATAGGCGCCCCACTCAGCATAATAGGAATTTAACGTCATAGGCTACTGTCCGTCTCATTGCCATGTTCGTCGTGCTCGTGGTAGTCCAAGACGGAAGAATCGGAAGATGCCACAGATGTTGGGTTTGTTTTTACTGAGCTGATTTCCACATCCTTCTGTTCTTCACGTACGAGCTTGCTATCTTCATCATGTAATTTGCTAAAGTCTGCCATGTCGCATACATCCCCCATCACCTCAAACCTTAATCCTACCATCTTGGCTGTTTTTGATAGTCAAAATGATGGTTCGAAAAATGAAATAGTTTTCAACAAACCTCTTTGTACGGATAAATCTCGCCACAGGGCAGCCATGGCACGATCCAAATTATCCAACTGAATGGATGTATTTAGTACACGGTTTGTCTGCATGAATATAAAATAGATCTACCTCCATTTGTTGCGCAAGGTGTGTAGCATTCGATTGATTCGTTTCTTAAAAATAACAAAATACGATTAAAACGGAAATAAGTAAGCTGATGGATAAAAACTTACCGTCCATAACTTGTTTGGTGCTTTTATTCGATTCGCTGATCTGTATATAGTCACATCGGAATAAGTAGACGTTTGACTCAAAAAAAAACTACTTACCAAATCAGAACAGTGACGCTGCCAATATTGCGGGTCAAGCGGGATGGTTGAATCTTCCGCAGACCTCGAGTGCATGTTTGTTTGAGATCGGCGAGGAACAATGTCCTGTGGGATTTTAAAATTATCCGGATATGATGCCCTTAACGCAGGAGACTTTTGAGGGGACAGGTTTGGGCTAATTGGCTCCTGTAGGTTATGTTTGTAAGAAGTGCTTCTTTGGAGATTTTGTGGGGGGGTACGATTGTCGATTGGATGATTTGACGACACGACACCTGAGGTGAAGGGTTCTGGCCGTATTTTCTGGAGCGACGCAAAACCTTGTGGGCGTGGTGGACTAAATGGAGAGGGTGATCCTGCTGTGGGATTGGGGAGACTCGCCGGATTATTCGGCTGCAATCTGGGGTTTTCTCCCTTAGAGTTGGGTGACGGCAGGTTCTGTGTTTGCATCAATGGCTTCTTCGGCACGGAAGAGGTTGAGTCCGCAAAAGCTCGCTGAGTACGCCCCTCCTGCACGATACTTCCTCGGCGGGTTGGTGGAGGACTCTGATGGAGTTTAGCTTCTGGTACCGCAGCAGTAGCTGGAAATGACGGGGCGGTCGACAGAAATGTCTTGGGCATTTTTACAGGATCCAGTACCCGCGGTGCTGCATGTGGGTGGTCTTTCGGGGACGGCATATCGGGATCCCGACGAGCAGGATGTCGCTCTGATAATGGTGTTGGTAGCGACGAAGAAATTGGCGGGCTCATAGGCCTGATACTCTTTGGTACTGTAGGAGTCCTTGGATTTTCTTCACCCAACAATAACATTGCCGGCTGCGAAGGTCTTTGTATCTCATCATCGCGATTTTTTGGCAAAGATGTCGCTGTAACTGAGTTGTTGGCTAACGATTGCGAGTGTCTTGGTTGATGGGAATGCAATTCGGTACCTGGCCGTGAAACTAATTTGCGGGAAGCCTTGAGGTTTTGAAGTCGATTGGAGCCCAAAATCGGCCGAGGAACTGACAGTGGGGTTTTGACGTGCATAAGCGGCAATGGGCTTGGCGGAAGCAGAGGAGTAGGTGTAGATGGCTGGGAACGAGGTTTGCTCCCCAACTCCGGCACTGCCAGTTTAGCTTTCAAGCGGGATAGGTCTTGTGACAACTTCGACACCGAGGGATTTGAAAGCTTTGAACTTGGTGCTGGCGGCAATTTCGGAGGATTCGGGGATAGGCCAAGCGATCGCACCGGTGCTGCCAGCGCTGGTGTTAAAGGTTTGGTCAATGGTTGTGGTCTCATTGATTGACTACGGCGGAATAGGTTCTCTACGTTTATCAATCATTTAGCACAAAGAAACGCAAGTAATTTGATTTCCTAACCTGTACTTGGAGAAGTAAGGGTCGGCATTCTCGTTGCCGCCATACGTGAATGCTGAGGCTTGTCCGGGAATATCGGCTGGGGACGAGGAGTTCGATCTATGGCATTTCTATCCCGGACAGTTAAGGGCTGCTGTACAGATGATTAATGGAACTGTGGAGGTGCCAAATCATCATGTGCCACTCCAACCTTCTTTGAAGAACCAAGTGCCGGTTGAGATATATTCTGATGTGAATTCTCTTGACCATTCCCCTGGGTACTGGTATTGGTCGTATTGCTTCTGTTACTGGGTGTATTGTGGACCGGCCTATTCAGAGAGTTGAATTGCTTAGGAGAGCCGTGAGTCTGTAGGGAAGAACTCGGGGCACTGGGCGCAGCAAGAGATCGGAACTTTTTAAAATTTGGGACGGATGTTGTTGAAACCGACCGGTTCAAAGGACTGGTCTCCAAAGGCTTTTCAGTCGGTGGGGGTGTTGCAGCAGACGTTGGGATTGCTATCGGATGATATTTTTGTGTGAGTAAAACTCTGGTCGTGAATAGTTGCGCAACATAAACATACCTTGTAATGTCTCCCTCGAATTGCTTTCATTTCCCGAGCTGACATCCGATGCAAACTTCAATGGTTTGGGTGCCGCAGGTTTGAAAAAGGAGGATCCTGAGCGATGAGAGGGTCTTGTCTTGAATATTTGACTCAAATTCAGCTCCGAAGGTGATGTGTTTACGCCGTTCCGCAAAATGTCATTAATGTTGAAAAATGGCTGGTCGTCGGAGGCTTCAGTTCCTTGGGTTCCCGGCTGGCTTGAGGATTCTTGTGTGGGGGTATCGACACTTTCGGCCATCTTGAGGTATTGTCAGGTGGACAAAACAGACCGTTAGAACACTCGCAAAAATCTGTGGGAAAGTGTCGGGCTCACGTAAAGTTCATTAGCGTTGCCATGGAGAAGGACGCTTTCCAACGCGTCTAGATTGGAAAACGTCACGGCGAAATCCCACTAGCACACTTTTCCTGAAGCAATCAACCAAAAAGAAGACAATATGGGCAACGAAACGATGGATATCGACCGGGATGTTACCATCTATCTGCGGGAACAGCAGGGCAAGGCGCCGCATGAACTGAGGGAATTCTACGTCAAGTTTGAAGATCTTTACGACCGCAAGTACGCATTTACTAGAGTTTGGGGATCTACACGCAAGGACTAACTCAACTCCTACTCGCAAACAGGCTATGGCACCAGCTGACGGTAGCCGTCGAGGCCTTTGTCGAGCGCCCTGCAGCAACGACACTATTGTACCCGCTGTACGAAAACTTCATCGTGGATTGGGAGAAGAAAATGAACCAATTGAGTTTGGTCAAGTTCGTTACACGCGTTAGCAGAGAGCTCAAGGGTGCGTACAAATAGCTTACAAGTCATTCACGCAATATAATATGACAACTCCAGCTCATTCTCTTCTTTTTTAGACCCCAAGGAGTCTCTGGCCTTCCTGACATCTCACGCGGACAAACTGAAAGACAATGCCGACTCAAAAGATGCCTACATATTGGCACGTATGGAGGCCGCACATTACAAGCGTGCTTCGGACGATTTGGAGGGTTGCAAAGCTGCCATTGATGAATGTGAGAAGATCTTGGAGGGTCTGCCTTTTACGGAACCTATCATCAATGCCAGCTTTTACCGCGTTGCCGCCGATTATTACAAGGTTTGTACAGTCTGTCCCCCTCCCCTTGAGTCTGCCAGAACTAAATTTGATCTAGGCCAAAATGGCGTATCCGCAATATTACCACAATGCACTATTATTCCTATCCTCAGTATCGCTTGATGAGTTGAGCACGCTGGAGAAACGGGAGCGAGCATACGAGTTGGCAGTTAGCGCTTTACTTGGAGAGGGCGTCTACAACTTTGGGGAACTGGTTAGTTCGTTTGCGAACATTTGAGGACTGGCCGAGTCTAAATACCGCTTTCTTTTAAACAACAGCTTCAGCACCAAATTTTGGACAGCTTGAAGGAAACCACATATGATTGGCTTCGCCAACTACTGTTCTGCTTCAACAGTGGTGATATGGACACTTTCGAAAAGATCAGCCGAAGTGGAGATTTCCTGAAACAGGTAAATTCAAAGCATTCACCGTGGCATGCCCATATCTGACTTCTATCGTATCTAGCCTCTTCTGGTCAACTCTATTCCATTTCTTCGCCAGAAGCTGTGTCTGATGACGCTAATTGAAGCTGTATTCAAGCGCAGCAAGGAATCTCGGGGTCGTATGACGTTTGCGGAAATCTCCCAAGAAACTCGAGTTCTGAACGAAGAGGTGGAACACTTGGTCATGAAAGCTTTGAGTCTGGGCCTGATTAAGGGCAAGTTGGACGAGGTAGACCAAGTAGTTATGGTAAGAACAAAGCAAGCATCTGCACCCCTAGATTGTATTTACTTATGAGTTTTTGCAGATTACACGGGTGCAACCTCGAGTGCTCGACAAGACACAAATTGCCTCAATACGGGATCGGTTGGGCGAGTGGGCAGGCAAAGTGCAGGAGCGCGTAATCACATTAGAGGCGGATGAGGGCGTTGCCGAAGTATTCACACAATAATTTGTGAAAATGATGTCAAATTGTAATTACATTCCCAATGCTAAAACTCAGTCCGTATACTCGACCCCGTCCACCGAAGTTCTGGAGCCCTTTGACGCTTTGGGTTCGTTACCTCCACGCGGATCTCGACATATAATTAAGGCTTCAGGTCGGAACGGATGGACTTCTACATCGACTTCGCTACTCACTTTCTCATCATGAGTACCAACGTATTGGGCGGCATGGCTACATCACGTACGATGCCTTAGGTAAATGCCGACAACCACCGCACTGTAGTCAGACTGTTTGTGAACTTCCAGCTGTAGATACCGCATTCTGTAGTCAGACTGGTGATAGCTTTCACCAGCTGTAGGTACCGCAGCCTGTGGTGAGCCTTGGTGATCAGAAAGGAGTACTTGAATGCAACAACTTTTCATAGTCTTTTCGCTGGAATTTGTCCTTCCGCAAGGGAAAATGTGCGAGAAAGTTGTCCGAAAGTTATCAAAAGTCTTCGACTCGCTCACCAAAAGCTGGTTCATCCGCCGCCGCATCTGCCACACCGCCATACCACCGCCATACTCTCCCGCCTGACAGAACGCACACCCTCACGCTCACCGCGGCGCATAAGCGATGATGAGGGCAAAAGTGCGCTGACCATCGCTTAGAGGAATGTACTCGCCGCCTGGACCCCATGCTCCGGCCCTTCATGCGTAAGTTATGGTGAGTTTGACCGCAGGGGACGCATGGTTGAATGATCGCTGCTTGTTGCGGTTTCACGGTTTCGGGAAATGCGTTGGCGATATCGGGGCGATATTCGCGTCGGGCGATGTTTTGACATCTCAGTGATCTCACACTTGAACACACACGCACCACACACATTGAGAGCAAAATGCGGCACGGTGAGAAGCATCGCAAGCGAGAGAACAAGCTTTCTGCTGAGAATGGCGTACATGGTGTGGACGCTTGGAGTAAGAACTCGCTTGCCGACTTTGATGCTGATCAACAGCTCGTTACGGCGAGCCAAGTAGCGTTTTCCGTCGATGCGACTGCTTCGGCTTCCTCTGTGCACACAACTTCGCTGGTAGTCGATGGCTCGCTACTCGAAGGTGGAGGGCAGGTCCTGCGAAACTCAGTTGCCTATGCAGCACTTCTCGCGATGCCTATTCATATCATCAACATACGCGCCGGTCGTGGGTCTGGCGGGGGACTAAAGGCACAGCATTTGATGGGTCTCTGTCTCGTGCACGAGATTACTGGAGGCTCGTTGCGAGGTGCCGATCTGAATTCGCGAGAGGTGCAGTATTTGCCAGGCGACGGTGATTTTTCCCATCTGAAGTACCGCTGCGACGTTCGCTCGGCGGGAGCGATTGGCCTGATTGGTCAGGTCTCCATCCCAGTATGTCTCTTCTTTCCGCACCCTGTCGAATTGACCCTTTGTGGTGGTACCAACGCATCCATGGCTCCCGTGATTGACTTTTCAATGCTCGTCTTTGCACCCATCATGCAGCAACAGTTTGGTGTCGCAATCGACTTTTCTCTGGTAAAGCGAGGTTTCTTCCCCAAAGGTGGCGGAGAGGTCAAGGTACGGATACAGCCCATTAAACAATTAAAAGCCATCCAGCTCGTACAGCGTGGAACTATTGAGAAGATTGCCGGATTTGCCTTGGTGACCCACCGCCTACCCGCTCATATTTCTCGGCGGATTGCCGATACGTGCACGGAACTCTTGCGAAAGCAATACGGCACCGTCGAGATTGACATACACGCAGTGATTGTCCCAGAGGAGGAAGCTCCGCTCGGTGATGGCGTATCGCTCATTCTGAGAGCCCACACCTCAACTGGTTGCATCTTGGGTGCATCTGCTCTGGGTGGGAAAGGCAAGCCGGCTGAGGATGTGGCGCGTCACGCAGTTGATCAGCTTGTGGCAAATCTCAACGCAGGCGGGTGTGTCGATGAATACATGCAGGACCAACTTATCCTATTTTGTACGCTGGCCAAGGGCATATCCACCATCAAAACTGGCCCAATCACTTTACACACGCGCACTTGTCTCTTTTGGGCTCAGCGGTTCCTCCCTCGCTGTCAAATTCGCGTCGTTACAGCACAAGAACTGCATCAGCCAGAGAGTAGCGATACGGCACAAACATTCATCATCGAGATTCAAGGTATTGGTTACGAATCTAGGTTCAAGGCAAGGTAGTGATTGAAAAACATCAGAAAAATACATGTGTGTTATGAAACGAATGCGTGACTCGATATATGTATATGTTCTGACAAAACTTCTCTGTTGCTATCGTAGCCAGACATAGTTGATACGGGATTACACTGCCGCAAGGATTCACCTGCGATCAACATCAGTCAGCTTCCATTATCCTCGAAAGGTAACATCACAAGCAAGTTTGGATAGAACTCACGAGGCGACATCGCAAGCAAATTATGTCTTTATAAACCACGGAGCAGCAATACCGTGAAAGCGGAATCAAGATCGCGGAAGTGGAATCAGGAAATGCGATTGCGGATGTTTCCTCCAAATCATCAATCAAGCGGTCGGCATTGCGTTCAACGAAACCACTGTTCTATGAAGGAAACAATGTACTACTCGGGGATGATGTCGCCGTCGCGGCGACGCGTGAGAATGTGGGAGGCTGATGCGACGGTTGCAAGGGCAAAAGAAAGAAGACATACCAGATTCCTTGGTACTTGTCAGAGCCACCTTGGATCTTTTCGTGTTTCGCCCGGATGAATTTCCCGCTCGAGGAATTTTATCCGTCGGCTCCGTTCCAGCGGCCTTCAAGACATGTGTCGCATTCATCCACGCGTCATGACGCCGGCGCACTTTTGACTTGCAGAAAAACCCCATTGATACGTTTTTCCATTCGTTCTTGGCGACGTATGTTGAAAACATTACCAGAGTCCGGACGCATTCTGATAAGACTCATGCGGCGTGGACGTAGAATGCGGCTGAGGCAGCAGCAGAGATTACGAAGGCGCAGCAAGAGAAGCAGGGCCAGCCGCAAGAGAAGCAACCGGAAGATGTTGTTATATATATCGAAGATTCGGATTGAGGTGTAATATTTGTAATATATGAAGTATATGATGTTTTAGAACACTGGCGGTACTTAATGCAATGCGGAATGCGTGTAATACAAGAGAAGTGTAATGTGAGGGATGTGGAAATGAAAGGAAGGTCACCAACGCTTACAACCAGCTTTGGTCTGGTCTTTTCCCAGCACCTAAGTTAGTAGTTTCTTGTGCGAATTGATGATTGACACCAAAGGTGAAAACCTCTGCTTCTATCTTCGCATGAACTGTGATTCCTCCTACCAAATTCATTTTCCGCCACGCAACTCTAGGAACCAGCAAGGGTTTTAAGTAGCAGATAAACTCAAATGTATTCACAAAATCACGCTAGGATACACACAAAAACAGGAAATTGTTAAATGTACGCCCTTCGAAATGTTAAATGGACCCTCTCCCACGGTACTTATCATTCTGGTTAAATGCACACTCTTTTCATGGGAAAAGCGCTTTACCACTTCAACTGATTCCTAGAATGAAAGTTGGTAAATATAGATGACCAAAAGTTGTGGCAGGGAAGCTATTTGAATGAAGACGAGCTGCTTGATGTGCCATCACTGACTGCCATCGCTAAACGTGCATGAGTTCGATTCCTCCAAACCCTCCCGGTCCAGGCACGTCTTGACGTTATACCCAGGCCCTCGTTTTCCACAGGAACCACATTTCCACCCCAGTAGAGGCCTCAACTAGATCAAATGGCGCAGCTGGGAAAAGGCGCTTATTTAACAGGGCGTACATTAACAAATTCCCTCAAAAAAGGGTTGACCTCCTCTTCCAGCATGGCCACTGTGTCGGTTAGAAATCGGATCTCCTCAATGCAGATAGGGGTTTCTCCCCCCGTGTCAATATCCAGAGGACACCAGTAGATAATGTCCCCCTTCACCGTTTGGACTGCGATCCGTTCGGTGTTTCCTCCATCGCCCCCAACATTTCCAAACGTTGGACCGGCATTACCGGGCAAACCGCCAACTCTACCCTTACTTTGCCCTAGGGTTAGGATGAATGGTGCTTTCAATTCAGCAGTGTGTACAATACATGAACAGTGACAAACTAGAGCTACAAACTAGACTAAAAAGCTAAAAGCTAAAGAAATGAGGTGGAACAACTAAAGTAAGGAAAAAGATGGCGAGAGATGGGAGAACAGGCACTGAGGAATGACTAGGTACGCCGGAAAGTACGCCAGGAAGTATCAGTAATGTTCAGGGACCAAAGCCATATCGATTTTTGATGATTGGGGGCAAAAACGCGACATGGTGAAACCGAGAAATGGTGTTTTCGAAAAAGTAATGAGGTATGTTGTTGTTGGGATGTAGGCAATGTTGTAGAGCGAGGGATTCTGCGTCAGATTGACTTAGGATGAGTTGCTCTATCGGTCTTGTATGAGGTGTTATCGAGAAAGAGGAGGGCGACGCGGAAGATGATGAGAACTTGAAGCCAGACATGTGGGGAGTAGACAGGTAATGCGGGCCATGTCCAGAAACGTGTGGGAAAAGTGTGGTGTCGATTGAGGCCAAAAAGACTATGGGGAGTGTCGAGAAAGGGTGGGGTGCTGCGCAACGGCCCTGCGCAGTACGGCAACATGTACGCGCAATTGCGGATACAAGATCGTATCCGGGCCGTGCGAGAGGTCCAGGGATGTTGGGAGAGTGGTAAAGATGTCGATAGAGGTTAGGGAGGCGACCCAGGTCTTGATATGAGGTTTTTTGCCGAAAGTTGGGGGAGAGGTGACGAAGGGTGATAGTGAAGACAATGAAGATGGGGAGCCGGGACGCCGAGGTAATGGCGGTTGGTGCGGGAAACATTGCCAAAGGTGTGGTGCAATTTGCAGCAGGAACAGACAAGTTTCACTTAGGCCAAATGGTCAAACTTCATCCCAGCAAAAGAAACGCGACAATTTCGAGAAAAGACATGTCGTGAGCATTGCAAAACCAAAAGTGACGCCGGAGGGTGCAGCGATGCCAGGCCTACTATCCCAAGGCACCAAAGGGGTGGACAAAACAAGGCGGACGTCGTGCGTGCAAAAATGCGGTATGTGCCGAAATTCTTGAGGGGGGGTACCATAGGTAGAGAGAGGGTAGAGACAACTGCACCGGGGGGGTCTGTGTCGTGGAGGGTTGGTGGGGAGCATGTCGGTGGGTGGGTGGTCCAAATATCGGAGCAATCGGACGGATTCCACCTAAGTGGAGTGGTCCAGATTGGTGTGGGAGAAAAAGTGCGCAAACCAGTTTTTGCGACATGTCGAGAGCAATTCAAACCCCAAGCACAAGGCAGGTAGGCCAGAGCGAGGGGAATGTTTGCGGGGGTGTTGGGGGTGTCGAAAGATGAGGTATCCGTGGCCAGGGAACTGATATGAGGGATTTGACGAAAAGGTACACAGACATGACCGATGGTATTTTGAAGATGACCAAGATGATGGGACAGGGGCCTGAGGGAGGGGTAGTTGGTGAGGGGAGTGTGGCTGAAGGTGTGCGCGAAATTTGAGGTCAAACTGAGAGAAATTAATTAGACAAAGTGGTCAACGACGGCAGGTAGTGGGAAACCGCGGTAAATGCGCAATGGGCAAGAATGAAGACCGAAGTCAACAAGACACCCCGCATTTGCACGACAACACCAGGGAGCATGACGGGAGTGGTAGCAGACGTTGTTCTCAAGGCAGCTTGCTGCCTCCCGAAAAGTTGACGAAAATTTCGTTGGGGCCCCGACTGGATGGCTATCTTGACGAATATGGACAGGAGACCTCCCAAAACTCTTGCGGGGACGCCGGACGGGTAGAAGATGGTGTGGTAAACTAATCAGGGGGATCACAGTCGTGTTTCCTAGTGGTGGTGTCGAGACAGCAGGCGGGAAAAATTTCCCATGCCCCAAGCACTTAAGCGAAAACGCTCACCAGGGGTCCAATCGTTCCAACACTTGCACAGACCATGAGGGGATCTTTGCTGAGAGTGACTACGGAGCCGGAACCGAAGTTCCAGAGGCAGAAACCAAAGGGAGCGCAAGTGGTACGGGGTCCAGACGAGGGTGTGGTGAATTTGGCGGGGGGTGGCGAGAGGGGACTGCATCTTTCACCAAAAATCGGGACCATGTCGGAGATGGTATGGTGCAAGTATAGGTGTGTTCCGAAAGAGTTTGCATAATGGCCGAGACAAATATTCAAAATGGCAGAATTTTGGCAGCACCCGTCCATATAGACAAACAATACGCCAAGGCCTCAGACTATGCACCAGACGGTTGGGATGGTCCAGACGCATTAAGGCGAGGAGCATTTGGTGTACTAGCTGATGGGGGGTGAGTGTGACGGAGGAATGGTGATACAGGCAGTCAAATCGGTCCCAAATTTGGCAAATTTCCAAAGACATCCGACGACCACGAGAGTTCCAAATCATCTAATGGGATGCACCAAAGAGTATACCCTGAAAGCCAGAAGTCGTTTGGGAGTAGGTCAATTAGAGGGATTTTCAAAAAGACACGACGATCGGGTGACACTTAGCCAAAAAGACAGCGCGCAGCATATCCAGTAATCGAAACGAGTTCAAACTTGAGCCAGAGGTGTGGGAGAGTGTCATGGAGGGATGAGTGGAGGAGTGGGGGGCCGCTGCCAACGTCCGGGGGAGTGTGGATTGGTCAAGGAGCTGGCGCGCAATGCGCGCCCGCCGATCCGGGATGATCGACGTTAAAGTTGAGCAGGGGACGTAGCAGGGCAGGGGGTGGTTGGGGATAGTGTTGCCGAGGCTTGAGTGGAGGAGTGGGGTGTGTTGGTGGTTGACGAGAGTTGGTAATGGACATTAATGTTGCTGAAATGGTGGAAACTTGAACGCTTGCTTGTTGAAAATGGTGCTGACATAATCATCGGCAGAGGCGAAATTTGAGATCGAGCAAAATCGGCGAGGGGATGGCGAAGACATTTAAGGCGAGGAAGAGACCGCGGAGGGCACCACCGGCGCAGGAGCAGGCGCTGACGGTAGAGATGGTTGTGGTAGTGCGGGTGGTGGTCGATTCAATGCTTTCTTTTCTTCTTCGTCGCCCCAATCTTCGGCAAATAACTCGAGGTAAACAATCTTCAAAAGATGCGCGAACAAATAACCATCCCCATGGTTCAATGCCGCATCCAATGCCGAGTAAAGCTCTCCGTCCAGGTTATTCAAATGCATGCGCTGTTTGTCGAAAGTAATCCAAGTGTCCAGTTGCGACCATTCCGGTAGTTGTGCAAACCCGCTCACGCAATTGATAACACACCGGCGATTGGCAGAGCCATGGCAAACACCGCACCGCTTCCCAACCAGTAGGGTGTTCTCTCTCCAATGCAATGCCCAAGCGCGCAGAGTGAAAGGCTTGATCCAAAAGACTCGGTCGATGTAGGTGAGGGGGCGTCTGTTCAAAATGTACGTGGGCAGTTGAGCTCCCGGGCCGACTTGACCAACCCGGCGCCGTACGATGTCCAGAACACCTTTCTTGCGGATCCAGGATTTCCAACCAATGCGGGGACGTTCCCCGTTATGCAGATCAACCACACCGACATCAGCCATCCAGGCATAGATCTCCTCAGGTCTCCGCAAGCAGCGAGGTAAAATGGCATTAGTCGAAAGCTCGGACACACCGGGATTGGTGACAGAGTGCAGATGGAAAAGTGGGTTCGTGCGAGGCATCCGGTCGAGGTGAAGGTAATATGATCCAACCATCGCCATGGCGCGGTGGTCCCAATGACCTAGCGCTGTCATACTTTCATGGAGACCGCGAGGAGCCAGACGGCCAAAGATCCATTCAATACCCCGGATATGGAGCTTCTCCAATTCTTCGCGCATCTTTTTTCTCACCGGATCGAACTCACTCCAGACCCAGAACGGAGGCAGACCGTACTCAGTATGCGAGCGGACAAATGTCTTATAGAGAGTGAGGCGAACGTTTTCAGACCAAAGATCGCCGCTCAGTGTTAGAGCTTTTAACATTTTGTCAGCTTTGCTTGCGCGAACTGCCAAGTGTTCTGTCCAAATAATGCCACGAGAGGAGGTGGGGAAGCCAAGGTATCGGTAAGACGGGACGTTAGGAACTGCCTTACCCGCCAAAGACAGAACCGGTGGCCCATCCGTTCCGAAATCCCCTTTCCAGACAATGCCACACTTTTGATTATTGAACTGCATGTCGTTGAGCGTTGCCCACGCCGAACAGACATCCAGAAACATCTGCGCTTCGGCGATGTTGAGTGGTTGTAGTTTAATATCATCAGCATATCCCAGAATGGGTGGAAACTTGCGGGATCCCCAGTCCGTGAAGGTATTAATGCCCGTGATAAGGGAATCAATGAAAACATTAAAAAGCATTGGCGACAGAATGGAACCTTGAAAAAGACCACACTCCCGCTCGAGAGGGTCAGTCAAGATACCATTGACAACAAAACGCGACATCGGCCTTCGGCACATTAGACTTGAAATGAGGGACAAAGCCCATACACCGGCCCCCGCTTGCTCGGCTCTTTCCAAAATCAAATGATGTCGCACTCGGTCGTACGCGGCTTTGAGGTCCAAGTAAATCGAGATATCCGCCCCCAAGCGGATACTCTCATCACTGACCAATGCCTGCGTCGTCGCCGCATGTCTTGACCGAAAACCACCTTGGCCTGGATGGCCCGCAGTCCAATCCTCCGTTTGCCAAACGGACAGGACCCGACGTTCAAACAAGCGACGAAGTACAGGAGTATTTGCGATAGGACGGGTATCGGAAGGATCCACAGTATCCCCCGACACCTTTGCCAAAAGCGATACCGTCGATTCATTCCAGCATACAGGTGTAGTCCCCAGTCGGACACACAAGTAAAATAGCATTGATAGATGCGCCGCAAACAGTTTGCTTTCAGTCATCGTTTTCAAAAGGACAGGCGGGACGCTATCCGGACCAGTGCTTTTCCCCGAAGGGTACTCGCTGATTACTCTGGCTATGGGTTCCCAATCACTGATCCGCCCTGCCATGGTCTCGGCCTCCAAATCATATTGTTCCGTGCAATATGGTGGGAGAAGGGGATTAGGTGATGGGCTGGCAAAAATTTGTGCATAATGAATGGAGACCGCATCCAAAGCCGAAACTGTAGGATCGCTCGACCCGATACGAGGCTGTTTGCCCCGCATACTTCTCTTGAACAGACGGGTAGCGGTATTAACATCATTGAGCAAGCGAAGCCCTTCTTGAATTTTGTCGGGACGCTTTTGAGCCTCCGCTGGTATATACGATCCAAGGACGCGGTCGCCCACTTCAAATAGCCAAAACGCGAGCGCTTCCCCGACAAAATCAACAATTTCTTGCCGCTCAGTCAAAGAAAACTTCAAGCCGTCTGTTTTCAAACGAGAAAGCGCATGTGAGAGTTGCAATTCATCCCGCTCATACTCTCTAATCAGCTTCTCCCAAATGCGTTCGTCTGAAAGATACTTTGTAAACAAACGGCGCGTTGGCTCATTTTCGGCGGCAGAAGGAGTAGTAGGAGAAGACTCATCAGGACGTCGCCAGACAATGTGCATCAAATCGTGGTCCGGTTCAAACGGACTAGCAAGGTACTGCCAGTCCAAATCAATATCGGCCGCCAGAACATGGTCCACTCGACTGATACCACTGGACGCCGGCACCAGCCGCAGACTACGCCTTGACGCTGCCGTCCAGAACGTCTTGGCACGCGGAGCGGGATGATTATTAAACTTGGAGGAATCACCAGTCCGG